>RYFJ01002525.1:0-588257 GCA_003991445.1 Oryza meyeriana var. granulata | reverse complement strand
ACATGGACGCATTCGTCGCTATTAGGGCAGGGAAATAAAGTGGTGCCATTTTGAAATTCTGTCAACAACACAAATCAGTTTCTGAATCCTCCTCCTCTTAGTCCTAGGTAGTCCTAAAACAAGTCCATGCTAATATCCACCAGGGCATTAGGAACTGGTATGAGTGTTAAACCGTGAGGTTAGTTTTGATTTGCTTTATGACAAGTAACACACCTTTGCCATACCTTTCACGTCACAGAGAGAGCCTCAACTTAGGCCAATAAAAATTCTTAGACAGCAGCATGTAGGTCTTTTCTCTCCAAAATGTTCCATCAATCCTCTGGCATGTTGATTCCTGCAACAATAACAAACGCACCGACGATCTTGGAACACATAGCTTGTTAGCACGAATAAAAACCCATCATGCATATGATATTTGTCCTAGCCTTTCCCATCCAAACACTTAGAGTATGGTTCTGAAAATTCGCAATCATTGCGTACAAATTCTATTCAAACTCTCCAGACCTGAAACTTTCACATCTAGTTGAGTTAAAAGCACACTCTTTCGTGATAAGGCATCAGCAACTACATTCTCCTTTCCTTCTTATAGCACACACATATGGAACCAAACTCAATGAACTCCCCACTTAGCACTGTCTACGGTTCAGATTAGCTTGGCCTCTTATAATTTTTCAAAGCATCATGATCAGAATGAATAACAACTCTTTAGGCCAAAGATAATGTTGCCAAGTTTCCAAAGCACGCACAAGAGCACTATAACTCTTTATCATAGACAGGATAATTCACTGTGCACTACCAAACTTCTCACTGAAATAAGCAACAGGCTTGCCTTCCTGCATCAAACACACACCAATACCACTCCACTAGCATCACATTCAATCTCAAAAGTTTTAGTGAAATCTGGTAAAAAACAAGCAATGGTGCTCTCAGTCAACCTCTTTTCAGCTCACAAAAAAGAAATCCTCTTGTGCTTACCCCAAACAAATTACATCACCCTTTTTAGTTAGCTCATTTAATGGGGCTGCATAGTACTAAAATCTTTTACAAAGCGCCTGTAGAAACCAGCTAGGCCATGAAAACTACGCACTTGGCTAACATTCATAGGTGTAGGCCAGTTTTTATTGATTCAACCTTGACTCATCAATTTCTACACCCTGGCCTGAAACAACATATACCTGAAACACCACCTTTCTCTTGCAAAAGTGCACTTTTCAAAATTAGCAGCAACAAAGCGCTCAGACCTAAGCAGATCTAGCATTGTCGAATATGACCAAGGTGTTCCTCCATGTTTTTACTATATATCAAAATGTATCAAAGTACACTTACCACAAATCTCCCAAATGAAAGCCTTAGAACATGATTCATCAAACGTATGAATGTACTAGGTGTATTAGTTAGACCAAAAAAGGCATTACTAACCACCACTCGTCAATCCAAATTTTGTTTTAAAGGCAGTTTTCCACTCATCACCTACTTTCATTCGAATCTGATGGTAACCACTGCGTAAATCAATTTTAGAGAATATAACAGCACCACTAAGTTCATCTAGCATATCATCAAGTCTAGGAATAGGATGACGATACCTAACAGTGATGTTATTAATTGCTCTACAATCTACACACATGCGCCATGTACCATCTTTCTTTGGAACAAGAATAACAGGGATAGCACAAGGACTAAGGCTTTTACATACATACCCTTTGTTTAGAAGTTCTTGTACCTGTCGCTGAATTTCTTTTGTTTCCTCCGGATTGGTGCGGTAAGGTGGACGGTTGGGAAGGGATGCCCCTGGAATCAAGTCAATTTGATGTTCAATTCTACGAATTGGTGGCAAACCAGCAGGCACTTCTGTTGGAAACACATCATCATAATCCTGCAAAACTTGAGAGACAACACTTAGAAGAGATGTTAAGTTGTTAGTAGAAAGCAATGCATCCTTGTACAGCAATACAAAGTGCAACAAATTGGGATCATCTCTCATTTCTCTCATCTCTAATTTTGTGGCTAACATCACTAGCTTATCTCCCTCACTTTTCATTTTACCACTCTGTTTTGGCTTGTGGCTCTCACTCACTGATTTGTGGATAACACTCTTCTGCTCTCTTTTTTTAGCACTCTCAATTACAGCTTCCATTTTCTGGCAACTCTCGTTTATGATTTGTGAAGGAGTCATAGGTCGCAGCACTATATCCCTTTCTTTCCACTTCAACCTGTACTGATTAGTGCGACCATCATGTTGCACCACACGGTCATACTGCCACGGCCTACCAAGCAGCAAGTGACACACCGTCATCGGCACCACGTCGCACTCAACGGTGTCACAATAGTCCCCAATCTGAAAGGTAACTTTCACCATGAACTGAATCTTGACTTCCCCACAATCACTGAACCATTGCACATGATATGGATGGGGATGACACAAACAATTCAAACCAAGCTTATCACACATCTCCTTACTAGCTAGGTTATGACAACTACCACCATCAATGATAACTTTGCATACCTTGCCATCAACTTTTGCCTTGGTCTGAAATAAATTGCAACGTTGTTCATGATCAATCCTAGGCCGAACTGTCAACACTTTTGGTGTAACAACAAGTGAAGGTCCCTCTTCAAAGTCACAATAAACAGTACCATTTGCCTCCTCATCTTCCTCTTGGGCATCCTCACAACTAGCCAAATCAGCAGCTTGGTCATTGTCATCTTCACTTGTTGATTCATATTCACCGTCCTCCAAAGTCAGCATAGTCTTGTTGTTTGGGCAATCCTTTTGCACATGACCACGTCCAAGACATTTGAAACATTGAATACTACTACTCCTTGTCGTAGAACCCACTGAAGAGGTGCTGCTACCAGGAACAGCAGGCTTCTTGCTTGCACTTGGTGTGGTCTCCTCTTTCTTGCTTGCTGAATTGCGAGAACTGAAGCTATTAGAGGTGAAGTTCTTACTCAAATTGAACTTTGGAGTTGATCTACCTCCACTGGAGGAAGTGCGAGCAGCAAATGATGTGGTGCGTGCCACTTTTGCATCTTCTTGCATTTGACGTTCTGCCTTTGTAGCTTGATGCACCAATTGCACTACATTGTTGTATGTCTGAAAGTTGACAATACGCTTGATGGGATGATTCAAACCAGCAAGAAACGTGCCATTGTTTGCTCTTCATCTTCCTGCACCTTGGCTCGAATCATGGCTTTCTCCATCTCCTTGTAGTACGCCTCGACAGAACGTGTTCCTTGCTTCATATTCTGTAATTTTTCAAAAAGATCACGTTTGTAGTGACTAGGAACAAAACGTGCCCGCATCTCATGTTTCATCTCCACCCAAGTTGCAATAGTAGGTTCGTTGTGTTCCCCCCTTTGATTCAGCACCTGCTCCCACCAAATCAGTGCATTATCATCAAACTCAAGTGATGCCATTTGCAGCTTGGTTTCTTCCGTGTAATTGCGCATACGGAAAATCTTATCAACCTTTAATTCCCAAGTGAGATATTCCTCGGGGTCATCGGTACCACAGAATTTAGGTATAGTAACCTTGAGCTTTCCAAATCTATCCTCACGCTCGCCATTATTACCATGACGCCGTTGGTATCCAACTCCACGACCCAACACAAAGTCAGCATCATCATCAACTCCCTGTGCAGCCACTGCAGGTTGGCCACGGCCCAAACGGCCATGGCCCCTTCCATTGCCGCCATCACCACGTCCAAGCCCTGGGGGACGCATGCCTTGAGCAGCAGCATTGTTGCGTCTCTGTTGTGCTTCATGCTGTCCACAATCAGCAGCCTCGGCATCCGTCTCATCAAGCAAGGGACCATGAACACTACCATCCTCAACTTGAGGTCTCAATACATGTTCAAGATCATTAACAATGTTGTGCCTCAATTGATCCATATTGTTGTTTACTTGCATCTCAAAATCTTGAATAGTCTTTTGGATATTTTCAGATAGCTGATCGGTTCTTTCTTCTAGTGCATTCATTCTAATATTCATCTCCCTTCGCAGCATATCTCTCAAAGCATTGAATTGTAAATGATTGATTGGGTCATTTGCATGATTGTTTGCTCCATTCAGCGAATCTTCTTCTTCATTACCTGACATGGTTAGTTGTGCAAATTTCCTATCTACAACAGCAAAATATTATGTATTGTTGTGAAAACTATCAACCCCACTCTCTTACCAAAGGTCGTTCTTACCCTTCCTTCTCAAGATGAGGGGCTAGATCACACTCTGCTGGTAGTAGACAACTCAAAAGTGATGGTTAAGCAAATTCAAAGTTTAGGAGCAATTGCACAAGTAGTACATATGTGGAGCTTGGAGGGCCAAGTGTTTGTCCTAGCAATTCTGAATTCAAGATATTGTTTCGTTAAGTAATAATCCAAGTTAGAACAAAATGTCTAGTTGCTGACCACAAGATATAAGTGAAATGTACAGCAAGTCACACGCAACGATAATGAGACTTATGCAACCAAGGAGTGAGCTATCACAATCTGAATTTGAAACCAAAGCTCGTGTTGCAAAAGTTCAAGGAGAGACGCTAGCTAAGTGCTCAAACTCAGAATTGGGCTACAAGATTTACACAAATAACCAATTGATAACTTCTGAAAATAGTGTCAATCAATGTGGTGATCGCAGCACCCTTCTTTTTCTTTTTTTTTTTGCTTTCTTTCTTTTTGAACCTTTTCCTTTCTTCTTTTTTTTTTGCTACCACGATCAGCACACCAGATGGCTATCCAATATAATGTTTCAATATAATTCACACGCGTGCAAAGCCCAAGAGCAACTTCCTACAGCTAGTCTCAATAGGATCAAAGTGTTCACAAAGGATAGAATTGGTTCACTAAACTTTTTTTTTATGTGGACACAGCACAAAATATATTGTAAACGACGAAAGGGAGTCACAACTCAAAACTGCAAACTGAAACTAAAGATGACACAAACTCAGAATAGCAACCAACTTGGTTGGCCCAAAACATGAAGATATAAGCCAAAATTGAGACTTCGACCAGAGATAGAGAGTTGTAGAACACAACGTGCTCTTTCCAACAAGTATCTAAACACCAAAATCCAACTCCGTATGAAATAATTATGACTGTATTACCAAACGTGACTTGTACTGAAAATTTAGAACGCGACAAAAGTCAAGCACACCACTATGTTTCTATTCAAGCATGCAAAATTCACCACAAAGGTAAATCCAAGCACGTCCACAAGATAAAGTGATGTAGGCTCAAAGATAACGCGAAGGAAAACAAAGATCAGCAACTAAACACAAGTCTAATGGACTATAACTTAATAAAACTTACTAGAAACAGAATACAAACTAGGGGCTAATTTTTTTAGAGTTTTTGTGTATAGGATAGGAATAAAATTGATTGCAAAGGGTTAAAGATTCTACCGAGACAACCGAAGCTCTGATACCAAGATGACACAGGGAGCGCCCGACCTTCTCGACGTAGAATCTGGATACACCGTGCAATCTCACGAATTGGATGAACAACACGCTACCCGTGCAACGCACCTTTCACCTCGAATTCGCACAACCACACGCTTTGATAGATTGATCCACTGGACCACGCAAGAGTGGACCTATTGAACCCTCAATTCCCCGGAAGGAAAAGCAAGAACGATCTTTGGCAGAACTCTCAATTCCCCTCTCTAGATTGGCGACGGCAGCACAAACCCTAGGAGAAGAACAAGAGCAATGTTTGCATCTGAATAAACATGGTCTCCCTTGGTTTGGTCGAGTACATGGGCATATATACATCCCTAACACTTGGAAACAAACTAGGACTCAATCTGATAACTACAGATTACATGCGGCTGATTGTTTGGGTCATTGCGGCTTAACCATAGCGAATCTGGTGGCCCCTGAGTACAATCTGGATCGGGCTCGACGTCAGCTTTCCAACAAGTACTCAAACGTCTAAATTGGAGTCCGTATGAGGGCGTTTGGGCCAAATTAATTCGGACTGCTCCAACAGCCAATCCGAGTCCGAGTTGGGCCAAATTTGAATTTGCTTCTATTTCCTTGTGAGGGAAGGGTTGAATTCGTGTAGGCCTTTCAGGTAAAGTCCTCCTCCACTTGTAATAGGAACCCATCTTCCCCATTAAGCAATTGGACCAATACGAATAGATCTTGCTCAACTCCTGCAAATAGTCAGGCTTGCCGTCAAGGTTGATGCAGACTTCACCGTGCTTTCCATGCATCGATCTGGACGCCGCCACTAAACATAGCGTTGGGCCAGCAAGCTCCTCCTCTCGTTTTCCAATCTCCAATGATGCAACTCCCTCAAACCTAAGCACAAGCAAGGTACAACTATTAGGTAGCAAACTATTCTCACTGATATCGTAATTAAAAGTACTTAGGAACAGATTCACCTTGTTTTGAATTTCCTGTGCACGTGCTCGTGTGATAGGTCCTCTATATGCATTGTCGACACTTGGATCTGGAGCAGCAACAGTAGATGAAGAATGTGAGGAGTTAGGCTGATCCTCATCATTTTCCCTAGGTTCCAAAACCAACAGCGAACCTAAGCAAGGTACCACTAACTATCCAGCTAGAGGAGATCAAGGGCCGACCAGGAGCAGCTGGAGATGATCTGAAAGAAGCTGACCTGGTCGAGGAGGGGACATGCACACTGTAGTCACAAGAAAAACTTGGAGTAAACTTTCATATGACAAGAAGGTCGTTTTCACATCCCACCAAATCCCTAGTAATTCAGTACATAAACCACACTAGCACTTAGGGCATGTTTTGCAGCGCTCTAGCTCCCAGATCTATCTTTTCTAGAGCTAGAGCCCAACCAAACGGTTCAGCTCCACCAAAAACTGAAGTGGAGTTAGATGAAGTGATCTGAAAAAATAAACTAGAGGGGTAAAGCAGGATTCCGGTAGCTCCACTCCACAGTTAGAATTTAGTAGTTGGAGCCATACCAAACAAGCTTTTAGAAGTAATTATTCCCTCTAACTCGGGCAGAACCTTGCTTGGCTACAAGAAAAGAACTCGTCACATGAAAATCTGGAAAAAATCCCTACATAGAAGCACAAGATTTGGCTCAAATCAGAACCTAATACGTAAATGGAAATAGGGAAAACATTTTATACTCTAAAATGGTGTCGCATCACGTGAAGTGCAACATTCAAACGTGTTAAAAGTAGTTATGGGTAAAGTGATACAAGCCTATACAGTGCTAAATAAAAATTGTGGTTCACGCCTGTCTCCTGGATTGAAGGCTATGGCAAGTTACTAACTCTATTCAATGTTACGAGTGTAGTTTAGTTTTATAAATTCTTTTTGAAAACCCTTTAAAAAAAATAGACTTAGACTTTGTGATGAATGATGATGGTGTAGGAGATATAGATAGAATATAGATTATTATTATTTTATTATTCATGCATTTAAATTTTGTTATTAATAACTTGCTGAGTACGAAAACGCTCACCCTTGATATACAACCACCACAGGTTCAGATGGCATAAAGATGACCTTAAGACTTTCAAGTACGAATTTAAAGGTAGTTCTAACTATTTCTCCGTTGTGATCTCTGATGGTGGGCTATCATTTGGCAAAACAAGATTTTGTTAAATAATAATCCATAGTCTTGCACTTTTATCTACAGTAGGGCGTCACAGCAGGCCTATATTATTATCGTAATACACCCTACATATGCATGTACAAGCTGTTTGCATTAAATATAGGCATAACAAAACAAAATGATCTGGATTGATTTGTTACTCCCTCCGTCCAAAAATATAGCAAGTTTTAGCTCTTGGTAGGGGTAGGCATTCGGTTAGACCGGAGAGTTCAGTCTCAGTCCATGGTTATCTAGGAAATTTCTGTCACCAAAACTCAAGACCGAGATACATTCAAAAATAGTCAAGACCGAGTAATTCGGTCTCGGTCTGGTCATGACCAAAATACAACAATTTCAGAGTTGCAAAGAAATCACAAAACATTTCATAAATGTAAAAAAACCCACAAAAATCATTAAAAATCACAAAAAAATTCATGTGTTGCCGGTCGCCGGCACCCATGTCCTCCGCGGGACCGCCACCACTAGATCTCCAGCAGAGGAGGCATCGCCGCCTGGAACCAGCAATGGTAGAGCGGCGGGGCAACGATGTGGCGGAGTGGTGGGACGGCACTGAGCTATAGAGCGGCACCCTCCAGTCGCCCTCCTCCTCATGTCGCTGACACCCGTGCCCTCTGTCGGGACTGCTACCACCAAATCTCCAGCGAAGGAGGCGCCACTGCCTAGAACCAGCAGTGGTCGAACGGCCGAACGATGCGGCCGTGCGGGGCGACAATGTGGTAGGGCAGGTGGATGGCACAGGAATGACGCGGTGGCGCAACTGGATGGCGCGGGAACGGCTTGGGGACGCGGTGGGACTCCATGGCAGCGCTGCGGTCAGGCTAGGGATTGGGGTGACTACTCGGTTCGGTGGGGGAGGGGATAGGGAGAGGAGGAAGGTAGGGTTTGCTAGCTCTTGTTGGACCGGTGGGCTGTTACTGGGTCTCACATGGAATTTCGGTTTTTTCAGGTGTTTCGGTTAACCGATTGACCGAATAAAATCGGTTAGTTGGACCCTAAGACCGAATTGTTTTTGGTCTAGTCTATTAAGGGGAGAGGTAAAAAAGACTTCTTTATCTTGTCATGGTGGGTGGGGTGTGGATCTGGATTAGGTAGGGTAATAATAAATCCAAGGAGTAATATGGATATTTTAGTGATAAAAATAACCTTTTACAAATACTAGTTTGTTATATTTTGGATAAAATTTGAACTCTAAAGTTATTATATTTTAAGACAGATGAAGTAATATTTTTTAGTGATAAAAATCACATTTTACAAATACTAGTTTGTTATATTTTGGATAAAATTTGAACTTATATTTTAAGACGGATGGAGTAATATTTTTTTTGAAACACAGCACATACACCCGTATACATGACCCTACACACTCTACTCTATAATCGAGCACCTCTAAAGTCACCACAAACACCTCTCCTCGACGGAAAGGTCGCCTACACGCGTTAACTAATAAACTGTTCGTCGTAAACAAAGCTGTTCGTCTTAAACAAACGCACAACACGTTAAGTTAAACAAGCGAGTACACTAAGCTAATAAAGTACGTGCGTAGCATACAACTTGCTCCACAATTAATAGAACATATATTCAACTGTGTCTTAATTAAATAAGATGTTCGTCTTAATCATCAGAACAACCTAAGGCTAATTAAACATGTGATTACACTACTAACAAAAAGCAACGTGCAATAACGTACTCCGAAATAACAACTCTGGACTAGAAACTGCGTGTTTTTTATTGTTTCTATCGAGATAATATTTGTCAAGGCTTCTATAAATTATCAGCAACATACGTGCAAATTACCAGTACATATGTTCATATTTGCAAACTTCTAGTAGTATATATGTTCATGCATGTTTGCACTCAGAACTCAGAAACCAGACAGTATCCAAAGCTGCAAACTAAATTGAACCCGTTCACAGACGCCGCCACATCAACATCTACGTACGTACGTGACGAACAGAGAAACATGGTGGGTTCGTTCACGGCACGCCGGAGCAAGCCGGAGCTGGTGGCTCCGGCGAGATCCACGCCACGTGAGACCAAGCCACTCTCCGACCTCGACGACGACAGTGACCTGCGCTACCTGCAGCCGGGCCTCGAGTTCTTCCGCCCAGTCGACGGTCATCACAGGCGAGCCGACAACGACGCAAACCCCGCGAAGGCCATCAAGGCGGCGCTCGCGGAGGCACTGGTGTACTACTACCCGATCGCCGGCCGCCTCCGGGAGCTGCACAAGGGAAAGCTCGCGGTGGACTGCACCGGCGAAGGGGTGGTGTTTGTGGAGGCGGAGGCGGGCGTTAGGCTGGAGGACCTCGGCCAGCCGCCGCTGCCTCCGTACCCGTACGCCGACGAGTTCCTTTGTGACGTCGGGGACGACGGAGACGTCGTCGGCATGCCACTCTTCTTCATGCAGGTAGGTAACTGTGTGCATGCATGCATGTGGATCTGCATGCCACTGCTCATCGTCCACTCTATTTGCCTTCTTTTACATGTATCCTTAAAGTACATTTTTTACCTGCAGTTAAGTGCATTTGCAGTGGCGATTTGACCGACCGTCTCTGACAAAAGGCTTATGAAAATGATGCATTGTAGGGGTTTCTCGTTCCAATGCCCCTTTTCAGGCTATGAAATTATGAACAAATTAAACATAATATTTGTTACACAATTTTTAGATTAAATTCCTCCATGGTTCAAATAGTTTCGTGCTCATTTTTTTGTTGAATTATTCTAACCAAAAACCGATTTATGTTTTCATATTTTGCATATTTACCTTGTTCACAAGTTTATTACATTTTCCATCCCGTCCATAATCCCAATCAATATATAAATAAAACATCAAGTCGAGATTTATAATATTTGGTTTCAAAAAAATGTAATATTAAACTGAAAAGATGTAAGTTTTCATATAAGATTGTTCTCTTTCCTACTTAGGAAATTTTATCACTGATGGATATGGCTGATGGAGCTGCAGCTCCAATTTTATCACTGATGGGTAGGAACTGTCAGCAAAATACACTTTAATTTCTGACATGGTATAACTGTCAGAACAAAACCACTCTGCGGCTGATGGTTTGGATCCACGTTTTTTAATCACATCTGAAATACTTACGCCACTGGTTGGTCTAGTTCTTTCTTATCCAAGTGGAGGGCGATGTCCAAGTGGGGGGCGATAGCACTGTACACTATTTCGTGAGGGGAAAATCATTTTCGTGACGGTTTTTAATGCACCGTTACGAAAACAACTACTTTTCGTGACGGTGTTTCAAGCACCGTCACGAAAATATGTTTTCGTGACAGTTTTTGATGCACTGTCACGAAAATTATGATTTTCGTGAGGGTGCATTAAAAACTATCACGAAAATTCATCACCCTCACGAAAACGGAGTTTTCTGGTAGTGCACAATTAATTTTTCTGATGAAGCTTCATCAGGCAAATTAAAATTTCCCTCACAAACTAGTCTCGACGGAATTTGCCTGACGGTACCAGGTTCGGACGTATTTTCCTAACATGAATATGGTTTTTCCCGCCGGTTTGTAGCTGTTAGCACTAATCGGGTTTTTGGTAGTGAAAGAACTTCGATTATAAGTTGTGGAAGTTGAACTATTGCGTCCTATTTACAAAAACAATGCAGTAAGGAAAAACGATTAATTGGTTTATTGCATCTAGTAAATATATCACTACCAGAAAATTGAATTTTCGTGAGGGTATTCAATTTTCGTGACGGTATAAAATTATGATTTTCGTGACAGTTTTTGAAATACCGTCACGAAAATTATGATTTTCGTGACGGTTTTTGAAATACCGTCACGAAAATGGTACAACACAGTTGCCTCTCCACTTGGATAAGAAAGAATTATACCTACCGGCGACGCAATGATTTCACATGTGATTATACCCGCACTAAAACACCGGCTCTCGTTAAAACTTCGAAGTTAAGTAAGTTAAGTGTGCTCACGCGAGAGAGATGGGTGACCTCCTGGGAAATTTATTTTCGTGACGGTGAGCACCGTCACGAAAATAATTCGTGACGGTTAATCCTCACGAAAATGGTATTTTCCTGACTTCTGATTCATGAGGGTGAATCGTCACGAAAATATTTTCGTGAGGGTATTTTAACTCTCACGAAAATTTAATTTTTTGGTAGTGTATATACCACTAATGAAATTTCTTAGTATAATTGGACCTCGTGTCAATATAAATATGAAACAATGCACAACTTTACTAGCTAATAATGCCATTTATTATTTCATATCTTCAAACGGATATTTTTGTTTGGTAGGTTACTCGACTAAAATGTGGAGGATTTGTCGTTGGATCTTACATTTGTCATAACATAGCTGATGGATTTGGTACTATTCAATTCTTGAAAGATATATTTGATTTAGCACGTGGCAAGGAACAACCAGCAACGTTGCCAGTGTGGGAAAGGGAGCTCTTGATGGCCCGAAATACACCACAAATAAGCCATAAATATGAAACATTATTCAATGAAGTTTGCAGATCCATTTCTGATGATATTATGTTGACAACGCCTCCCGAAAACATGGTTTGTGAGTACTTCTCCTTCTCACCAAGAGATGTGGCAGCTCTACGACGGCTTGTCCCACTGCATCTCATCAAAACAGTCACCAGCTTTGAGCTTCTAACTGCAATCATGTGGCGGTCTCGCTCACTGGCGTTAGGTTATCAGCCTAGCCAGCGAGTACGCTTGATGATCACCATGAATGCACGTAGGCGATGGAGCAACCTTTCTGACGGATTCTATGGAAATGCACTTTTATGCCCAATTGTTGAGACAACCGTCAATGACCTATGTACAAGCCCACTTGGTGATACTATTGGACTTGTCCGCAAAGCTAAACTTGAGATGACAACTGAAGAAAACGTGAGATCAATGGTTGATTTGATGGCAATACTGCGTGAGCGACCACCTGTAAAAATAGAGAGATTATATTCATCAAGTGATATAAAATGGCTTGGAGAGGATGAGTTAGACATTGGTTGGGCTAAGCGGATTAGTGGTGGCATACCAGCGGCAGGAAATAAATCATCACCAGAAATAATGAGCGATCATTTCGTATACAAGAACGAAAAAGGGGAGAACATGATTGTGGTGTCGATGTTATTGCCAAGGTCAGCAATGGACAGGTTCAGAAAGGAGATGGTTGTTTGGTTAAAGAACTGTTCGGAGGGAAAACTTCTACCAGCTGGCTACTGATATGGCATGTGGGATTAGAACTGTTAGGGTGAGAAAGACCCTATGTTTGGCTTGTTTTTTGTATTATTCATTGTTATTCCTTCACTTGGATTTGCTTGCCTACATGTATAAGTAATTAATAGATCCAAATAATAAATATATCTGTTGTGTTAGGGTACAGTTTACTTCAGACAATATGCGGTTTAGTGTTACAGGTCATCGATCATATCATCTCAATGCACTGCTATAAGTTGTTCATGGTAACACCATGCATGATGATACAGTTGTTATGTTTTCACATGTTCATTTGGAATGCTTAACAGATTGAGGGAGGTTACTCTAAGATCAAACACAAGAATCAAGTCTACCAGAGAGGAAATAAATAGTAGAAAAAACTAAACAACTAAATCTTTTATTGGAAATAAAAGAACCGAAAAACTTGATAAACTAACCTTTCAATTATTGGAAAAATAACAGGATCTCTCAAACTATCTCTCTCAACAATCAACCCAAGACAAAGTTTTTCTGGGGCACAAATCTTCTCTTCGTTCTCTGGAATATATAGGAGCTAATACATGCTATCTTTCCTATTACAAAGATGGAAAGACTTGGATCATTCCGACCCAGACTTTTACTCATGCACACCGTATGTTTTGGAAATAGAACAGGAACGTGGGCCTTCCAACTCCAGGAGATAGATACAGCATTCTCCCCCCTAATCCTGGAGTGGCCCAAGATCGCGGACACCAAGAAGGTGCCGCATTGTCGCCAGGTTCGCCACTGGCAATGCCTTCGTCAAGGGATCGGCTCGCTGCTCCTCCGTTCGCACGAACTCGATGACGATCTGCCCTCCCTCGACACACTCTCGAATGAAATGGAACCTAGAACAGGAACCGTGGGCCTTCCAACTCCAGGAGATAGATACAACATTCTTCCCCCCGATTAGTGCGAAACATCTTGATCTTGCGTCCGCGTGTGTTTTCCACTAGCACCTTGAACTTTGTGAACGCTGGCAGTGCCTGGTCCTTTGTCCTGAGCATATACACCCACATCCAGCGAGTGCAATCATCCACGAGGAGCATGAAATATTGATTACCGCCATTTGTCGCCGGTGAGATCGGGCCGCAGAGATCACCGTGAATCAGCTCGAGCGGCTCCTCCGCTCGAAAGTTTGCCGCCGCCGGGAACGGATGTCGCGCCTGCTTGGCCACCAGGCAGCCTTGACAGAGTTGTTGTGGATGCACAGTCGATGGAATTCCTCTGGCCATCGACTTGTCGACGAGTAGTTTCAGTGCTTGAAAGTTGACATGACCCAGGCGCGCGTGCCATAGCCACGCCGGGTCGTCCAAGCTCGCCAACAAAGACACGGGGTGTGCCAGGGTGAGCTCGATCCTGTAGAGGCGGTTAGGAGTACGCCTCACCTTCATAATCAGTCGCATGGGATTTTTCACAAACACCTCGAGCTCGTCCTCATCCATGATCACCCTGTGGCCGGTCTCGGTGAGTTGCCCGAGACTCACCATGTTGCTGCGCAAGCTAGGAATGAAGTACACCTCCTCGAGCAGCCAATGGTCTCCATTCTTGCAGGCGAAGAGAATCGAGCCCTTCCCCTTGATCTCCACTGATCTGTCGTCGCCGAACCGTACCCTGCCGGTGATGCCCTCGTCCAATTCCCTAAAGTTTTCCTTGTCGCCGGTCATGTGGTTGCTTGCGCCGTTGTCAAGAAACCAGATGGCAGCCGGCAACGTGCCGTGCTCGACCTGGTACCACTCTGGCCACACGCGGTCTCTATTTAGCAGCACCACCTCCTGCCGAGTCTACCGTGGCAGCTCTTCCGAAACTGCAAGGAGTAGCACCGGCTCGATATCATCGGCTTGCGTGAGATGTACCTCCTCTTTCTTCTTGGGCGCCTTGCATTGTGAGGCGTAGTGCCCCATCTCCTGGCAATTGAAGCAGCGTATGTGACTCTTGTCACGTCCGCCGCCGCCGGAGCCACCCACTCCGTCAGTGTTGTGCGCCTCACCACGACTGCCCTTGCCACCACCGCGCCCGCGTCCACGACCGCCTCGGCCGCGACTCCCGCCACCCGCGGGAGCTTTGCCCTTCTGGTTTGACGATGAGTCGCCGCCGCTCTTCTTTTGTCGCGCCTCCCACTCGGCCTGAGTGAGGAGCAACTGGCCGCCAACGGTGACGCCTCCGCCGGGTTGATGTTGGCGTGTGCGCTCGTCGAACGCCTTCAGCCATGACAGCGCCTCCTCGAACAACATCGTGTCGATGTCGCAAAATTGCTTGACCCTGGCGATGACGGGCAAGTACCGGTCCGGCACGGTGTCAAATAATTTTTTCACCATGGCCACGTCATCCAGGGATCCGCCGACGTTGGTGTATCTTACGGACATCACTGTTAGCCTCCCTGCGTAGTCGTCGAGCGATTCACCATCAACCATCCGCATGGCATCGAAGTCACTCTTCAGCGCCCGGAGCCGTGCATTTTTGACTCGATCAGCCCCAACGAACCTCGTCTTCAGGGCCTCCTAGATCTCCTTCAAGGACGTCTTCTTCGCAACTTGCATAACGATGTCCTCGGGGAGTGCTTGGAGTAGGTGTGCCTTGGCCTTCTTGTCGAGCTTGATGTCGACGGCGTCGTCGTCCGGCTGTACTGCCGCCCAGATGCCTTGATCCTCCATGATGGCCGGGACGCGGATGGACCAGCTGGTGTAGTTTGCCGCCGTCAACTACGGGTACTGGTACGAACTCGTGCCACTGCCACCACCACCGCTACCATCGCCTCCTCCTGCCACTGGGATCAACGACATCTCCGACTGAACCTAGAGATAGTTGTGGCTCTGATACCAATTGTTGGAAAAATAACAGAATCGTCTCTTAAACTATCTCTCTCAACAATCAACCCAAGACAAAGTTTTTCTAGGGCACAAATCTTCTCTTCGTTCTCTGGAATATATAAGAGCTAATACATGCTATCTTTCCTATTACAAAGATGGAAAGACTTGGATCATCCCGACCTGGACTCTTACTCATGCACACTGCATGTTTTGGAAATAGAATAGGAACCGTGGGCCTTCCAACTCCAGGAGATAGATACAACATCAATCACGATCTAATCATTCTCCTATTGTCGGACCACGAATCAAAAAGACACAGCTTAACAAACTATTGAATTGGATCAACTTTATTACATTAAGATGTGTTTACAAAGTGCATAAAAAGCACTCCTCTCTCCTCAAACTAAACCTTAACTTTTCTCCTCTAAAGGTTGATACATCCAAAGTCTTAACTCCTCATCTATTTATACCCAGAACTCCTAATTATACTAGGACTTAATTGCTAGTCCTACTAGGACTTAACTCCTAATCCTACTAGGACTCAAACTTTCTAATCTTGGACTCTTATCCAAAATAGACTTTTCGTTCCATATGCACACAATTTCTTTTGTACGCCATATGGAATCTTCACCTCCATGTGCATTGATCTCTAGGCTTTAGTATCCCGCGTGATCTCCCGATCATCCGGACATCAACTTCTCCCAAGTCGACTCCCGATCCATCGCTGGCAATACTCTCGAGGCCTTAAGACTCACCTACATATGTAAAAGCAAAGAAACCATATCCAAGTATAAGTTCTTCCCAACTTAACTCACATTAGTCACACACACTCACACTAATATTGACTTATATTTTAAAGAAATATTCATTAAATAAATCATTTCCAAAGCCAACTGTTCATCACAAAATATTAATCATGATAATGATTTTACAATCTCCCCCGTGATGAATACAATGGCAACATTTTCAAAATGCAAATTGATGTTTTTGAAAAATAAAAACTAAGAAGTGTCAAATAAACATTGATGGCTCAAAAATCACAAAAATGAAACAAAAAACTTTCCCCCTTTTTAAAAGAAAGAATTTCTCCCCTATAATCGCAATAAAAGCACAAAATCGACTATTTTTAAGAATCAATCAACTCGTTAAAACTTTCAAACTTTCAAATTCTTCCCTTTTCTGATGTGACCATGACACGTATGGATACAACCATTGCTCACATCATATGTCAACACGAAGACATAGTGATCAAGCCGCTGAAGTTCTGGAATCCAATTAAGCCTCTCGACACAACGCTGAGTTCAAACAGTTGCCAAATTTGCATACGAACTCCGTTTTGGGCCCATGAGTACTTGATGGAAAGTTTTAGAGTTCTCTTTCTAACAAATCTAACCTCACGTTGTAGCTCCATATGAATTGGTGGCAATAACAGAAACAAGGTGCTACGCCACCTATAATGCGCCTATGGGCTTGTAACTTCATCTGGGATCTGGGCCCAAGTGGGTCCCAAGTAGAATGTGCCCCAACCTGGTGGAGCATGACCCTAGGGACCCCTTGGTCGTCCTCCCAACTACTTAAATAGCTAGTTACCCTTTTAGGGTTTCTCAGGTTTTATTTAGATTAAAGTTTAGCCATTGCTACTTCGCCTTGCGGCGCATGTGTCGACTAGATCGCCCATCTGCTTGTCTTCGGAACCCCACCTTATCATTTGTATTCAATTCCTATTTGCAATATTAGATTGTTTTTATCTTGTTGTTGCCTGTTTCTTCGATTTGCATGCAGGAATAAGGTTGATCTACACCGGCAAGATCAACAACCTTCAGAGAGGAGTATCGATCGCTAAGGCGCAATAACACAACGTCTTGTACGGTTGTAATCGGGTCGTCAACATTTCTCCCAAATCGTAGTTATCTTCAACTCACCGAAAGATCGGGCCACCCCTGCTCCTATCATTTTCTAAAATAGCTCTCCTTTTCTTTAAGCATGAGTTTTGTATATTTCTTCCCCTTTGACAATGATTTTATCAAGAATTTCAAAAGAGAGAATATAAACCATGAAAGTACAAATACAATGAATATGAAATATTTATCAATTTTTCTTTTTCTGAATTTTTCTTTTCCACGAGCTCTGAAGTGTACCTAAAGCAATTCAAGGACATATGTTGCAAGACAAAAGAGATAGATTGACCAACTAGCAAATAAGCATGAGTTATAATCCAAATATGAATCAATCATATTACAATCAAGATCAAATCAACACTAAAAATTCATGATTTCAACAATTTATAATGCAATATAATCACTAGCACATAGGTTGAAAGAAAAACCCCACACATAGGCAAGCTGAATTAAACACTCTTTCTTATATTTAACGTGCTTTTTACAAGAGAATTTTTAGTAAGTTTAATTTCTGAGCTTTTATAGCATAAAAGAAAATCTCTCAATAATTCCGGATATGTCCTTGTTGTGAAAACTGTTTCCAAGGATTCGGAATCCATTTTTCTCTCATATAAGCATTTTTTACTTAAGGAATCTCTAGAGCATTTGAGGATTCAAAATCTCAGTAAGCATACATATGAGCATAAATCATTCAAGCAAGCATACATTCCTTAAGTAAAAAATGCTTATACGAGAGAAAAAATGGACTAGTGTTAATATTGCATATTTACTTAATTCAAGTAAAAGAATTTAAGTGTCATGCATCATTTTACTTAAAAGCAATATCAAGGCTCATAAAGACTAGAATACATACAAGCTAAACTAGTGACCAAAAGACCTCACTCATATTGCTAGCAAGCATAAGAATATAGTAGAGGTATAAAACAAAGGAACACTTTTTTATTTTTATCATATTAAGAGCAATGCAATAAATTAAACATGAATGCATCGAAAAGCATAAAGTCCCCCTCAAATCGACCTCCAAACCTTCCCAACGAAAGAACAAAGCAAATCGAGAAGATATCAACCAATTGCCAATGATATCACCAAGATTCTTATGAATTGACATGTATCCACTTGTATTATTATAAAAAAACTACTATTTTGATAACTAGCAAGGAAAAAGCTAATGAAGAAGTAGATATTATATTGCCAATTCATAAGTAGATCAATGTTACCTTAAAAACAATGACATCTCAATCGTTTAACGCACATGGGGAGTATGCCGCCAAAAGATCTATGCACAAGAAGATGTCGAGGCCTTTGTGTTGGGATTAAAAATAAGAAATTTAGAAATCCAACACTGAGACACACGACCAATAGAACCAGTAGGCAAATCATATGTATATGCACAAATAGAATTAGTACCAGACTTACCTGAAAGCTTACCTTGAGGCTTTACTGAAAACCGTTCCGACCGATGCTGAAAAGTCGGTCTAACCGCCTATGGCCACCGGTCGGACCGCCTTGGGACTTGTGGTTTGACCGGGCCATATGAAGAAAAGCTCGACCTTTGCCACCTCAACCTTGTAAGTTCACATTCTCTGTCTTTTTTCTGTTTTCTTGCAAATCTAAAGCAAAACTGAACCAAATGCCCATCCTTACCACAATGAGAGCAATTGTACTTCACATGTGTTTTTTTCTTAGAAGAAGAAGAAGAAGCAATTTCACAAGTTGTAGAAAGGTTCGACAAAATTCGAGCAGATTTGAAAAACGTTTTCTTTGGTTCAGGTTTTGTCAAAATCTCACCGCTTTTAGGAACACCAAGAATACCCAATGGATGATTAGTAAAATAAGCATCTGCATCAAAACCTATTCCTCACCATCAGAAAACCTTTGCAAAGAACTTTTCAAATACGCAACCTCATTTGTCAAAGAAACACAATTATCATAAGATTTTATAATCCCTTTTAGTTTGCGACAATTTGAGCAAGAAAGTACTTCATGAGTTTTCATGTCGTTTTGTAAAAACTCAACATGACCAACAGCATCTTTTAATTTTATCTCATTTAAAAAACACTTTGAGCAAGTTTTAAAACTTAAAACATATTTGTGTTAGTTAATCCTTTTCGCATATAAAAAATTGAATAAAGAACTTGCACCAAAAGCAACTTTATACTTTTTCAAAAGACTCTTTGTCAAAAACAACTCATCAACAACACGAAAATGCAAAGTAAAACCAAGAGCAAAAGATGACTCAAGCTTTTTAGTTTTCTTAATTTCAGCTTCTAATTTCAGGGAAGTGTTAGTATTGACATTTCTTAAAGCAGTAATTTCATAATATAACACCTCACTAGATTTGTAATCATCATCATCAGTAATTAGAGACTATAGTCTTGCAATTTCAGCATCTAGAAATTTAACAGTATGATCAAGTTTTTCCAACTTTTTAATATATTTATCAAGTTTATCAGCGAGATCGAAGCAACATGTTCTAATTGATCATAAGTAAAATTTACCTTGTCATTATCGTTGTAAGATTCGTCTTCATCAGAGTTTGACACACTACGAACAATGAGAACTAAACTTGTAAAATGCTTACCTTTGCCTATACGTGGCCAAACGGGCGGACCGGGCCGGCACGGCCCGCTACGGTATGGCCCATTTAGGCACGGTTCCTATAGCGGGCCGTGCTGTGCCGACCTGCGTGCCTCCCCCTGGCCCAGGCACGGCACGCTGAGGTCGTGGGCCGTGCCGTGCTGGCACGGCCTGTTGGCGGCCCAGCATGCCCAGGCCAGCCCGGTCCACTGTAGCGAGCACTTACCCGAGAGTCCGAGACGCCACCGGTCCTCCCTGCCACCGACGCCTGTAGCGGCCTCTACTGTCTCCCTCTGCCGTCGCCTCCCCGCCTGCATGCCTCCCCGGCCTTCGCCCCCTCCCGCGCCGCCTCCTCCCGACTGGCCTCCGCTGTACGCCGACGCCTGCCGAGCCTCCGCCGCCGCGCTCCGGCTGCGTGCCTCCCCGTCCTCCGCCGCTTCCTGCGCTCGTCTCCTCCTTGCCGCCGATGCCTACTATGGCCTCCACCACCGCCCTCTTGCACCTGGCCTCCCCGCCTGGGCGCCTCCCCGGCCTCCCGCCGCCTCCCGCGCCACACCTCCTCCCGAGCACCGACGGCCAGCCGCCGCCTCCGCCGCGGCCCTCCGCCGCGCCTCGCCCTTGTGCGTGCCTCCCCGGCATCTGCCACCTCCCGCGCCCACCAGCGCCTCCTCCCGGCCGCTAGCCTGTGTGTAGTTGCAGCCGAGTTGTCTGACTCTGGCCCAGACCTTAAAAAAAAGGAAAAAAGACTTAAAAAATTTGAAAAAATTAGAGAAGTTGAAAAAAAATATGAAAAATATAAAAAAATTATTTGAGATGAGTAAAAAAAATATGAGGGTATTTTTTGATGATATTAGAGGAGGAAATTTTTATTTTTTTATACAAGCAAAATAGAAGCACATATATAGTTATGTAATTTAATTTCTGCACAAATATAGGGGAAAATTGTGCAATGACCTTTATTGATTTTGATATTACACAGTTGCCTCATTAAAAACTCTGTCATGTAAAAACTCAATTTTGAGAAAACCATGACAAAGAAAAAAGAGTATAGCTAAAGATCAACACTCAAAAATTAAAAACATTACTCTAATTCCTCATTTTGTAGGTAAAGATTTTCGAACTACTCAGCCAAATCTTGGTTTTCCGTGGTGTGTTGGGCACGTTCCTTGGCTAACTTCCAGTCTTTAACCGCAAGTAGCATTTCTACCACCTCACTGCGGAGATTTCTTCTTCTCTCCTCACCGCAAAGACTTAAGGCTGATTCGGATGATACCGTAGACACAGGCACTGTGAATACATCCTGTGCTAGCTTTGAGAGCACGGGATATTGGGTCTTGTGATCGTTCCGCCATTGAAGAACGTTGAGATCTTCCTAGTTGATAGAGTCGCTGTCCAAGTAGGTGGACAGCTCAAGGGCTTCAAGCGAAGCATGTGCAGGACTTGCGGCGGCCAAACTTTCACCACCAGTGCTCGAAGAAGAAGAGGAACCACCTCAAATTTGGCCCCACTGCAATTTCTTCTTACCTGGGACAGGGACGGGTGGGGCTCTTTGCACGCGAACTCCCTGAAACTTAGTTTCATACTTTCGAAATACTTCATACAATTTTATCTTAGAATCAGAATAGTAGTTAGTGTAATTAATATTCATTGCATCCCCAATAAGATTCAAAATATTTAGAAACCCCCGTATTTTACCCCTAGGATCAAGAATAAATGCAAAAGCATACAAGTACGGAATGTCACTCTAGTATTTAAGATATTTTTGTTTCATGTGAAATACTGCAAGTCCTAGTAGTTGGTCATCTTCATATTCTTTTAATAAAGTGGCAATCTCAAAAAATTTATGTAAAATTAAATTAGCAGTTGGATAGTAAACACCAGACAAAGTAACAGTTGCATCATAAAATGTTTCAAGAAAGTAATAAAACCTTTCTACAACATGCCAAGACTGTTCTGTCAGTAGCGGTTGCCCGTCACTGGTAACAACATTCTTAGACTGTAAAAAAACTGTTAGTATATCCTTGTAAGGCAATATGTGTCTCAACATCAAATAAGTCGAATTCCACCGATGGTCCGCATCCGTTTGGAACTTGCGTGGACGCTTGTCCGAAGTGATGCAAAATCGCTTGAAGGTCGCAAGTCGAGGATTAGAACCATTGAGCCATGTTATGGCTTCACGGATGAAATCGAGATATATACTTACTCTCTTAAAACCGGATTTAACTATAAAATTAATAACATGGCAAGCACAACATTGATGTAAAAGAAATGATTGAGCATAAACATTGAATAAAGGCTGCAAAATTTCCATTGCTTTGGAATTTGCAGCTGCATTATCTAGAGTTACTGTAAATATTTTATTTGTGATGCCAAAATCCTCACAAACTCTAGAAATTCGTTCGGCAATATTTTCTGCAATATGTGAAACATCAATTAATTTTAAAGCTATTACTCTTTTTTGTAGTTCCCATTCATCATCAACATAATGAGCAACTACACTAATATAATCCTCCTTTGCCCTACCACTCCAAATATCAGATGTGATACTAATAGAAAAGGTGCATGTAGTAAACAATTGTTTAATACTGTCCCGGCCTTGGTTGTAAACATTCACCAAGTCCCGGGTTGTGGTCTGTCTACTAAAGCTTGAAACCTAGGATTATGACCAGTTTTAATGTAAGTCTCGAATGCAGGAGACTCACCAAAGTTTAGGGGTAAATCCTATCTAGCAATTAAACAGGTAAGGGAATCTGGTGCTACCTGAGGGTCATATTCCCATGAACGTACCGTACCGTCAAGATTCAGTACTAGTTGCTGCTGTCGTAGCTAGTAACCTTGCTTCTTCGAATATGCCTCAGCATGCCGCCTCAAATGCCCTGTTCCACCAGAAGATTTTCTAGAGAGTTTAGTCTTACAAATTTTACATTTCGTGTACGTTACCTCCCTTCCATCTGTGCCGGCTTCCTTGATCTCATCAAAATGTTGCCAGGCGGACGAAGTTCTTGATCTCTTCGAGCCGATTGCCGTTGATAGGCTCCCGCTCGCAGTTCCGGATCCTTCCAAAGCCGCATGTACTTCCTCCGGATGTTCTTGCGGTGTAGGAGCCGACCCGGAGTCATCTCCTTGCGACATCGACAGATAGCTCGGGTCGAAGTCGCTCAATTGGATTGTCGGGTAGTTCAGATCCATCCTGCAATATAAATAGAGAAAATTAATAAAAAAAATAGTACGAACAAAGAAGAAAATTTAGGATTTTTTTGTACCTTGTAGGAGCACCGGAGGCTACAGTTATCAGCTATGAGAATGTGGAAAATTTTTGAATTTTAGACAAAAATTTGTCTAAATCAAAAATTTAGAGCGCAAGAGAGCAAAAGAGAGGAGAATAGAGCACAAGAGGAGAGATTGGGAGGTTTGGATGAGCAAAAATGTGGCTGGTAGTTCCCCTATTTATAGAAAAAAAATTTCACAATTTTTGGATTTTTTTGATATTTTTTCGGATTTTTTTGGTCTCCCAACGGCTAGATTCAAAACCTAGCCGTTATTTCGGACCGTTGGGACACGTGGCAATTTTTTACTGGGCCAACGTGGCCGAACACTACAGCAAACGGTCGTCTAGCAACGTGTAGATGTGCAACGTTCGATCTCCCCGAACACTGTAGCGACATTGTGGCATCACTGTTGCTTCACTGTACTACACATTGTAGCATCGACTAGACCGACGCCAGCGCTCCTCCCGGCCTGCGCGCCTCCCTAGCCTCGGCCTCCGCTGCCGCCCTCCTCCTGCGCGCCTCCCCGGCCTCCGCCGCCGTCCGCGCCCACCTCCTCCTGGCTGCCTGCGTGCCTCCCCAGCCTCTGCCTCCTCTCGCGCCACCGGTCCTCCCGGCCACCGACACCCGCCGGCGCCCTCCGCCGCCGCCTCCCCGGCCTCGGCCACCTCCCGCGCCCGCCTCCTCCCGGCTGCCGATGCCTGCCGCGGTGGCGCGGCCTCCACCGCCGCCCTCTGGGTGGGCCATGCCCCATGCCGGCCCGCTACAGTGCACGGGCTGTGCCGTGCCGCACCACCGGCCCAGGCACAGCACTGCTACTCGGGCCGTGCCGGCATGGCCCATGGCCAACCGTGCTGGGCCGGGCATGGCCCATTTGAACATGTCTGCCTTTGCCTATGCTTTCGCTGTCACTTTCAGATTCTTCATTGCTCAACTCAACTTGCTTGAAAGCTTCTACCAATTGGTATACTAGTTTGCGCTTGCTGTTCTTTCTTTTGTCTTCAAAAGTTGTGTGGAGGCCATGGTCCCCGGATGCCTCAAGGAAGACAATTACGGCCACTCGGACAGAGGGTGAACTGGTCCGTATAATTAGAGATAGAGGACTCGACTTCATATTACCTTTCATGACAAGAAAAGGGATATAGTACTAGCCGGATACTCTATGTATTGATAAGAAAAGCCCTTGATTGTATCCGACTGGGTTTCCTACCCTGTAATCCTCATCCCTCCAGTATATAAGGAGGGGTAGGGAGCCCCCTGGGGCAGAGGACAATCTCGCCAGAGATGATTCCATATACCGCGAAAGCAATACATCACAACTGGAAGTAGGGTATTACCTCACACCGAGGGCCTGAACTAGTATAAATCTCGTGTGTCCTTTTGAATCCATCAAGTTTAAGTCCAATGACTAGCCCCATATAATTGTTGCCGATATAAAATATCGACAGTTGGCGCGCCAGGTAGGGGCCTCATCGAGATCATCGTCATCAAGCCTGATGGATCCAACCACCGGAGTGGACGACATCAAGTTCTTCCCCGGGCACACAATCAACTTCGGGAGCCTCGACTTCGTCACCGACAAATTCGGCGATCTCAACCTGACTGACTCAGATTCAATCCGGTCAGCCAAAAACCAAGCCGACTTCGCGCCAGTCGGCCTACTCAACGTTGCAGCTATCTTCGACGACATGCTGCGGCAATCCCCAAGATGCGCGAGTCTAGGGACAACTCTTTCTTTTAGTGTTCGACTCGGACTTGGCCTCGAGCCGGCCGAGGTTGGGCTAAGGGAGGAAGAGATCGTCAATCTCCTGTTCAGACTCAGCAATGCCATGGATAATTTCAATCTAACTCCGATGTGGCGATCCAAACCCCTGGAGTTTGACTCGGATATGGCTCAAAGCCGCTCGAGATAGGATCTAGGGAGGTCAGAGTTGTAATCACCGCCCTAAACTACTCCGACTCTAACTCACAATCGGACAGTAGCTCGGTAAGCTTTTCTCCACCACGCGAAGTGTTCATGGCATCAAAGGGATCAACTCCAACACAAGATGCACGCTGACTACGCGACCAGGAGGCTTGCCGACTACGTGAGCAACAGGAGAAGGACGCACAACGCCTGCAAGCCGAGTGCGACGCTCGCAATGACAACTTGTGCAAGGCTAGGCGGACTGCTCAACAAGAGATCCTCCAAACCCGAGTAGGCATCCACGACGTCCTCGTGACCCCACAACAGAATGTCCAAGCCGCTGCCACATTGTTGGACATCTTACAGTTAAGGCCCAACCACCAAGCCACCCTGACCATCGCAAGGATTAAGGCAATGATCACCGTTGTAGCATGCCAACAGTGACAACGATCTGGAGACACTCTTGTACCGTCAAACAAGACAGCCTCTGATATGGCGGTGTCATCTGCTTCCGCACGGCACCGAGCAGCTGGCTCTGGTCAACATCACTCGGAGTCATGACATACATCACTCGGCAGTCCGAGTAACAATCGATGGCGGCATCATCATGACGACCGCCGCGATAACTAGGACGCTAGAGGACGACTATGGCAGGATCTCCACCACGATACTAATGCTCGACGCTGAGAACATGAGGAGGATGAGCGCCACTGACTAGAAGATGAGCATGAGCGCTTCGGCCTCCATCACGAGCTCGCCGTAGTCGGAGTCGGAGCCCTCACCCAAATGAAGAAGTACCGACGTTCACCCACGAACTACAACAAGTCGATTGGCCATCTAGCTTCATGCCGATTGGAATGGAGAAGCATGATGGGAAGACCAAGCCAGAGTCCTGGCTCACAGTTTACACCTTGGCAATCAGTGCGGCCGGAGGCAATCACAAGGCCATGGCTAACTACCTCCCAGTCGCTTTGGCTGACTCAGCAAGGACATGGCTGACAGGGCTTTCCAGGCGGTCAATTGGCTCTTGGAGGAACTCCGTGAATGTTTCGACACGAACTTCCAGGGAACGTATGAGAGGCCATCTTCTGAGTACAATCTATATCAGTGCCACCAGAAGAAGAACAAGTCCCTCCGTGATTTCATCAAGCATTTTTCCAAGAAAAGAAACTCAATACCTAAAATCAAGGACGAGGTCGTCATCGCCGCCTTCCGCAAGGGAGTCAGAGATGCGCCGTTCATCGCCAAGTTCACTCGGAAGCCACTGTTCAAGATGGCCAATAAATATGTTGATTCAGCTGACGCAGTGGCAGAGGTACTTGACGACAAGCCCCAACAGAAGGAGCGATGGGAGACGAACGATGCGACCCTATCCAAGCCTAGGAACCGCAAGCGGAAATCTAGGGACTTCATTGTGGCAGTCAATCGCAACCGTCCTTGACCTCCTAGAACCGAAGATTATCAGAATGACAAGTGACATGCTCAGGGGCTCAAAAGCTCGAATGCAAGGATTGCATCCCCACTCCCAACTCGTGCAATACCGAGCAGCTAAGTCACTTTCTGATAAATATTTTCTCCTTTATATGATATTCTTATCTAAATGGGCCAGGAGGTAACTCACTTCTCTATGGTTTGACTAGGATATGGCTTAGTGCCAGTCGGGATCAGATCTAGGGGGATGAGATCATCAATTCCTCACTCGGCCTCGCTAATGCCGCAGCCACTTACACCTAATAGGTGTACATACTGTGTATTTTCTGTTTTTGCTCTTAATGATTGCAAAAGTACTTGAGTAGCATAAATTCTGATCCATGAAGCTTTACTCCATGAAAGGCAAACTCAAGTCACCCAAAATGCGTGTCTGGGAAAGAGCCATGAGCCGTCTCCTGACGCTCGGGGGCTATGACTAGTTAGGCAAAGTGTTTAAACGAAAGGGATCAACTACTCGGGGAAATTAATATCAATAAGAGGAGGAACACATATTTACATACATTGTAAAATACATAAATGTTTTTTGGGTTATTGTTTTATACGTCAGATGCTACTCATCTGATATGTTTATAATGCAGGGCCCAGTTCCGGATACGCGTAACAAGAACTCATGGCTACGAGCCTATCTCCTACGCTCGGGGGCTGGACTAGTCTGCCATGATATACTTGGAGTGCGACACTTCAAGAAACACTCGGAATGCTCCATGAGGGCTACTGACCGAGTACTTGTGCCAGTTGGGACACGGATGTCACCTTTCCTTGGTATGCCCCATGGGGGCTAATAACCGACCTCTGGCACCAGTCAGGGCTCGGGTATCACTCTGCTAGGTAGGGTACACCCTATGAGGGTCCTCTGCTAGGTAGGGTGCACCCTATGAGGGTCGCCAGCAGAATCCTATGCTAATGCGAGGTTCGGCTACCTTATTTGGCCAGAACACTGCTGGGTAGGGTACACCCTATGAGGGTCGCCAACCGAATCCTATGCTAATGCGAGGTTCGGGTACCTTATTCGGCTACAATTTTACCAGGTTGGGTATGCCCCAAGAGGGTCACCAGTCGAATCCTACACTAGCGCAACATTCGGGTACCTATTTGGTCAAAATAGAGAAACAAGCCACTACTGGAGCTTTCAGTTGGAGATAGCACCAAACATGGAATCTATGGAGGTGCTCATCATTATTCAAGACTGGAAGACCCCAATCATTCAATTCCTACTGGAAGATGAACTTCTTAAAGATCACAACGAAGCCAAGTAAGACCAGTGACGGAGCATAAGCTTTATCGTAGTCAGAGAAGACCTATATAGTCAAAGCACATATGGAGTTCTCATGCACTACGTCACACTTGAGAAGGGCAAGCAGATCCTACAATCTATCCACTCGAGTATCTGTGGCAACCATGCTGCATCGAAAACATAAGTCAAAAAGGCTTGCAAACAAAGATTATTCTGGTCGACTACGATTACCGACGCTGAAGCACTTGTCCAGTCATGCGAGGGATGTCAATTTTTTGCTCGACAAACTCAGCTACCAACACAAGTGTTGCAGACTATCCCAATATCTTAGTCCTTTGCAGTCTGGGGGCTTGACATGGTCAAGCCGTTCAAGAAGGCGCCAGGAGGGTTTACACATTTGTTTGTCACGGTGGACAAGTTTACAAAGTGTATTGAGGCCAGACCTATTGTTACATAACTACAGCCTGGGCAAAAGACTTCATACTAAGTATAATCTATAGATCTAGAGTCCGCAAGCACATCATTATGGGCAACGCGCTCAGTTCACGGGCGGCATATTCTAGGATTTCTACGACAATTTTGGCATCAAAATCTGCTATGCTTTAGTGGCACACCCCTAGAGCAATGGGCAGGTTAAGCAATGATCAAAATCTTTGGATTTTACAGGGTTGCGCTGGGTAGGTCGGTTTGGGCCGACTTATTCAGTAGTAGGTCGAAGATATGAGTTCTTAAATAGCATGCCCTATTGGGTTGCTCGCTAGTCGCATTAAAATTGCGATATAGGTGCTATTTTACAAGAACCGATTAAATAATCAGATATGTTCATGCTAAGCCTATAGCCGGGTATATACATTCGGGTATCTTGATTATTTTAAGGTATTGAGGATATATCCTTCTAAGAATCAATAGCTAGTCTACATTAAAATTAGGGATGCAGGTATCTCTCAAGTACACCTTATCACACATTGGATTTACTCCATAGTGATACTCAAGCTTACATGCTTAGCCAAATTGCCTTAAGCAAAATTTCTAGCTAATATATAGCTGAAGAGTCCAATTTTCGAGAAACATATCACTCGGAAAAGGCTTAAAGGTTAAAAATATTTGACTTTATGTTTAATTGTTTCCCAATTAAGTATAAAGTCGGGGGCTACACCTAATAGGTGCGCCTATTCGGCGCACACTATTCATCTATTTCCATGAAGCCCTTCATAGCCTCGTTGCAAGCTGACATGAAGCAGGACTTGGGAGAAGAAGCAATCGGACAATGAGTACTCGGGAGCAAAGCACTCGGGAATCTCTTCACCATGGAGGATTAGCACTCGGCATCAGCTGTGACTCAACTATGAAGGTTTTAGGGGCTACTATGGAAGCCATGGGCCCCGGGCACCTCAAGAAAGGCAATTACAGCCACTTGACCAGAGGGTGGGCTGGTCCCTACAATTGGAGATAGAATAGAACTCGGCTTCATATTACCTTGCATGACAAGAAAAGGGATATAGTCCTAGCCGGATACTCTATGTACTGATAAGGAAAACCCTTAGTTGTATCCAACTGGGTTTCCTACCCTATAATCCTTATTGATATGACCACGCCATCAAGCAACATGTTACAACCTCCAATTCAAGCTACACCGACTCGAGTATCACCTACATCGACACCAGCCCAAGTCTTTGATGGACCGATTACACGTAGTCGAACAAAGAAACTACAAAAAGAGGTGAACACGCTACTTTGTGAAGTTCATTTTAATATTAATGAGAATTATATACTGCCTAAGTCGTGCACATTGCTATTGCTCAGGTTCACCAAGGAGGATGACAAGATCACACAAAGAGATGATTACAGAGAAGGACCACACTCGAACCAGGCTAGTCTGGCAGAACAGTCCAAAAGAAACATTCATAACTTTTGATTCCCAAAAGCTATCAAGGTCTATGAAGACTTGTTGGAAAGCTTATCAAGTCTAGTTTCAAGATCGGGTGGTTTCAACTGATTAGGACCCACCAATTGTGAGATTCAACTAAATTAGTGAAGGCTGGTCAGAAGTCCAATAGTCTTTCTGATGTCCAAATTCCCATGCAAAACTGTCCCATTCAAGTTAGCTTTCATGGTGCATGCTGCACATGGTGTGAAAACTTATCAAGTTAGCTTTCCAACGCAACCAATGGCACATCCTTTGGACTTCCCAAGGTGGAGTTATTGCCAAAACACTGAAGACTGCGCAGAAGACCAACAGCCACGCAGGAACTAGTCAAGAGCTCATTTCGTGGAGGTCCCTTCACAAAGTCTATCTTTTCATCTTCATTTTGTGTTCATACCTATCTAGGAGGGCTGTTCCTAGTATAACTATCCCATCGCTTCATAGCAAACTCAGACTTTTGATAATCCAGATACAGAACCCCTTTGTTCAGCTGTGTGCTAACAAATATTGAGAGTGATCTCTACCCCTTTGCTCTTGTGATTTCCTTCGCGGGATTACAAAAGCGGCGGCTTCATCCGCTCCCAATTGGTGCTCCTACTCCCTTCAAGGTCCGCCTTGATTGATTGTAGGTTGTGTTGGTTGGTTCTTTGAGAGTGTGGTTGGGCGAATCCTCGATTCAGGTTGCCGGTTAAAGACGGTGGTTGGCTTCGAGTTTTATTTGCCAGGTTGCACTAGTTATCGCTGCTTGCAGCAAGTTATCTTGGCTTCTTTGAAGCTAGTTATCTGGTGAATGATCCTACGTCGTGAAGATCGGGACATCGTGATGTATCACTTATCCCTCCAGGATATAAGGAGGGGTTGGGAGCCCCCTGGGGCAGGGGACAATCTCGACAGAGATGATTCCATATACCGCGAAAGCAATACACCAGAACTGGAAGTAGGGTATTACCTTACACCGAGGGCCTAAACCAATATAAATCTAGTGTGTCCTTTTGAATCCATCGAGTTTAGGTCCAACAACTACCCCATATAATTATTGCCGATATAAAACATTGACAAGTTGAGCGCTTGTTGTCTTTCTTGTTCTTCTCCTGCTCGTCTTCCTTGTTGGATCTCCCGAGCCTAGGACACTTGGAACGAATGTGGTTTAGCTCTCCACATTCAAAGCACTGGATTGGGCCTCCTCTTTTTCTATTCTTTACACTATTCAAAACTTAAGAAAACTTGTTAATAAGTAAAGTCAAGTCCTCCTCAGAGACTTGCTCGAGTTGTTTATCGGACGTGGATACCAACGCAATGGATTTAGAATCAATCTTGTGAGAAAAAATATTCATCTCATGTGTCTTTAATTTAGTGTAAAGAGAATCCAAGGTTAAATTATTCATATTAACAAATTCTTGAATTGATGTAACATTCATCTCCCAGATAGACATATCAAAACCATTCAAAAGATGTCTAACAATTTTGGATTGTGTATAAGTGGTATTAAAAGAATCATCCACAGAACGAAGAATGCTAAGAACTTTATTGAAACGTGCAAAATAATCATCCAAAGCTTAGCCAGGTTTCATCTCAAATTTCATATAGTCCTTTTTAAACACATCTTTGTGTATTTCCTTGATGTTAAAAGAACCTTGATGAAAATCACATAGGGTCTTCCACATCTCGTATGCAATTTCAAAATGAGAAATCCGATCAAAATCTAAGCGAGAAACACCACTTAAAATCATATTTATAGCTTTACAATTATTTTCAAATTCAACTTTGTTTCCTGTAGTTATAGCCTTAGGAATATCATAAGGTTAGAAACTTTTTACCAAATATCATAACCCTAAGATATAATAAATGATTACATCTTTTGTTTCCAAAATTAAAAATCAACTCCATCAAAAAATGAGGCTTGGTTGAAAATCTATCAGCCATGGCAAAAACTCAAGATCGATTAAGATCAAAAAGAGCAAACATGGCTCTCATACTACTTGTAGGATCGAATACAAGAATCAAGCCTACCAGAGAGAGAATGAATGGTAGGAAAAACCAAACAACCAAATCTTTTAGCAGAAATAAAAGAACCCCAAAACTTGATGGACTAACCATTCTATCATGATCTAATCATTCTCCTATCATCGGTCCGACTGTGTCTAAATCAAAGAGACACAGCTTAACAAACTATTGAATTGGATCAACATTATTGCATCAAGATGTGTTTATAAAGTGCATACAAAGCACTCCTCTCTCCCCCAAAACTAAACCCTAGCTTTTCTCCTCCAAAGGTTGATACATCTAGGGTCTCAACCCCTTATCTAGTTATACCCAAAACCTCCTACACAAAGTTGGAGTAGAACACCTAATTCTACTAGGACTCAACTCCTAATCCTAATCGGACTCAACTCCTATCCTACTAGGACTCAAACTTTCCAATCTTGGACTCCTATCAAAAATAGACTCCTCTTTCCATATGCACACAATTCCTCTTGTACACCATATGGAATCTTCACCTCCACGTGCATTGATCTCTAGCCTTTAGTATCCCGCATGATCTCCCGATCATCCGGACATCAACTTCTCCCAAGTCAACTCCTGATCCATCACCGGCAATACTCCCGAAGCCTTAAGACTCACCTACACATACAAAAACAAAGAAACCATATCCGAGCACAAGTTCTTCCCTAACTTGACTCACATTAGTCACACACACTCATGCCAACAATGACTTATATTTTTAAACAAATGCTCATTAAATAAGTCATTTACAAAGTCAATTGTTCATTACAAAATATTAATCATGATAATGATTTTACAGGTACTGCACCATGTTGCTTCTCTTTATTAAAAAGGATACACCCCCATGGCTAGCCATGGCTCACCTAGTCACCTTAAGTGCAAGATTACATGCAAGGGCGCAGGCCGTATGCAAGAGCAAAGTCAAAGGTGTGCAATTGCACCCATGCATCTATCGTCCCTTCAAGGTCCAAGGGTCTATATCTCGTCTGATTTATCCCCCTCCCACTTCATCTTCTTCACCGATGACCACAAAGCTACGGGTGCCATGCGAAAAGGACAGAAGGTTGGCTTTTGGCACATATCACTCAACACATTTTTGAGCCAAAATCATGGGATTTTCTAACTTTTGATTTTGCTTTGAGATTTATGCTCTATCTTTGTCTCCAACGAACTCTCAAGTTGTTATAGGTCCTTGGGGTTAGGGTGGGGAGAGGAGGGGTGGGGAAGGTGGGGGTGTTCCCAGCTTAAAGGGATGGCCAGGGTGGCGAGACGGCGATGGTGCCGCATTGACTGTTGGACAGGAGGTGGATGGTGGGCTAGCATAGGCAGCACGGGAAGCTCATCATTGGAGTGGTTAGGAGACGGTGGGAGGTGGCAGTAGAACTAGCAACGGGAGCCATCAGAGGAGGAGGAGGGCAGGCAGGGGCACAGAAGCTGAAGAAAAAGGAGTGGTTAGGAGGCGTGGGAGTGGTGGAGGATCCAGTGGCGCAAAGGAACCAGCAGGGGTGGGCCTAGTGTCACACCCCACCCTAGCACCGCCATACAATTGGCGCCAAGGAGGGCGTGCCACAAGGGAACGGTGAACCATCTCCTGCGGAACCGCGTTGCCGGTACCAGTCCTATGAAATACGATGTTGGTACCCGTAGTAAAAAAATAAATCATTGCAATGCTAAAAAAAATAAACTATACCTTTATGTTGCAGCTTTGGGTAATCCCTGAGTAGCAACCTTCAACCAAAATCAGCAGCAGCAGAACTTTAGTGTAGCTAGAACACCAATCCACAGGCAGCGGCTTGGGTCTAGGAGCGAAACTCTAATCTTCACCATCTTCAACTTGGACTTAGAGAAAAGAAAAACAACAAAAGATAGGTGAGTACTTTCATACTCCGCAAGCCACTGGGAACTTGTGGTCATGCAAGCTGCAAAGGCAGGCTGGGTTCATTATGCAAATCTTTCATTTTAAAAGCATTTTGCAAACTTCAATGTGTGGGTTCTTATAAAACATTTGGAAAGACACTTCTCGTCTCAATCCGTTCATGATTTACTTTGCAACAACTCAAGCGGAAAGTCATATTTTAGTTTTATTTATTTTATTCTCTTTTTCTCTATTAGTTTCTTTTCACACTCTATCAGTTATCTCAATTTTGCCTCATACTACTCGTCACTTCCTATACCTTGGCACCCAGAGCCGTCCATATCCTATAGCACTTCGCTTTCACTCAGGAAGCCTACTTTATGATGTCGATACGACATCCTGGGTCACACAGTCACACCCTGAGTTTTCCCCTTAATAGAGCCATACAAAAATACACTAAAGAAAATGCACAAAGAAATCATTTAAATAAGGCTATGGAAATTAACTAATGGTGAAAATGCAAGATAATAATACATCATGGCTAGGAGTATTTTTCTTGTATTCCCCCTTCCAAAATACACTAACAAGATTTTTATTGAAATTTTTAGAGCACTGGAAGTATTTTTAATAAATCAATTAGCCTTATCAGAATTAAAAATCTCCTAGGAAATCCCTTTCCCTTTTTTCTTTTCTCTTTTCTCTTTTTTTTCCCCTCCTGGTGTGGAGGCATAAGCCCTGGGTACCTCATGGAAAGCAATGTGGCCACTCGGATAGAGGATGGGTCTGATCATGTAATTAGGAATACAATATAACTTGGTTTATGTTACCTTGTATGACAAGAGAAAGGATATAGTCCTAGCCGGATACAATGTATTCCTAGAAGGAAATTCTTTGGTCGAAGTCCGACTAGGATTCCTACCATGTAACCTTGCCTCCTCAGTATATAAGGAGAGGCAAGGAGCCGCCTGGGGCAGATCAACACAACCAATCTCATCAGAGAAACCTCAAAGGCAATACACAACAGCCGAAAGTAGGGTATTACCTCACCTTGAGGGCCTGAACCAGAATAAACTCATTTCGTGTTCCTTTGCAATCCATCAAGTTTAGGTCTTGTGAATAGCCCCATATAATTATTACTGATACAAAGCATCGACAGTTGGCGCGCTAAGTAGGGGCTTCGTCGAGATCATCTTCAACAAGCCTGATGGATCCAATCACCAGAGTTGACGGCATCAAGTTCAACCACGGGCAGGCGATCAGCTTCGGGAGCCTCGACTTCATCGCCGATAGTCTTGGCAACCTCACCCTGTCAAATAAAGACAAGTCAAATGAAGGCTAACTGGTCGAGCTCGATCGGTTGGAAGAAGCAAGGGACATCACAACTATCTAGTCGGCAAGAAATCTCTAAGGACTACGGCGTTATCATAGTCGTAATGTTCGTGGCCATGCCTTTTCAGTGGGTGATCTTGTTTTGAAAAAAATTCAAACCACCAAAGACAGGCACAAACTATCTCTCTTATGGGAGGGGCCATTCATTATCAGTGAGGTGACACGTCCGAGTGCCTACCGACTGAAGACTGAAGATGGCGTCCTAATCAACAACTCATGGAACATAGAACAGCTACATCTTTTCTATACCTGAGCATTGTACTCCATTCATATAGATATAAATAAAGTTTCTTACTCTGATTCACTACGCCGATTGTTTCAACCGAGTAGAAAGTTGGGCTACATGATGATAACATGTCCTTTGTTATGACTAAAAGCTCGAGTTTGTTTTATTTAAATCAGGAAGTTTTATAACAATTATGCTAAGTCTTGCCGAGTATAGTCTTATGGGATAAACGCTTTTTAAAGTTGGTCCCTAAACGCTCGGCATAGATTGCCTAGTCGGGTAAAACTAATGATGGCTGCGATATAACATACGCTCAGCACGAGCTCACAACAAACAGCAAAAATATTTACAATATATACACATTGTTTTTGTTCTCCTCATACATCGACTACTTAATAGTTCATTTCTATAGTGATTGCCCGAGCAGTCGACCTTGCCTGGTTGATCAATTCCAAGCCTTCCTCCGGGGTGGTGCCCTCAACAAAGCCTTCGCCAACAACCTCAATATCTACTCAGGAGTAGAGAGACTTCATCATGGCTAAGGCCTGGGAGATGCCCACCGTAGCGTGCTCTATGGCAAACTCCTTCAGAATAGCTGGAGCTTCTTTAAGACGTTGAGCCACCTGGGAGGGAAAGCTAGAGCTGGATCTAGCTTGGCCTGGTTGCATAATGTTTAACAAAGTCTTCGCATAATCCACTATGGCATTCTGCGAATCCTTTATCACCTTGATCCCCTCGGCAAAGGCGCCAAACTGAATCTGCACATTGGCCTCGAAGGCTACTCATACAGAAGAGAGATGTAAGCAAGTTTGGATATCTAGTTGGCAGAGTATAGGAGCGGATATGCAACTTACTCGTGTACTCAGTGTCGACCTTGGACTTTGCCTTTTCGAGCTCCTTTAGCTCTTTCTTTAGGCGCTCGATCGCTAGGGACTGGTTATTCAGATTTTTCTCGAGAGCAACAGCCAAACAAGACCGAAGATTAGAAACACAGAGACAATGATTGGGACAACTTGGGCAGGAGGGGGATTACTTCTGATGGTCCCAATTTTCTCCTACTACTCATCCCGTAGCTTATTGACTGAGTCCTTCAACCAGTCCTCCCTCTCCTTACTAGTCTGTTCTAGCTCGTCCTTGCTGGCCTGAAGCTGGTTAAGCTGAGCGATCTGGGGAGCGAGTTGGGTAAGAACCTTACCCATCTTTTCAGATCACTCAATGACTTTCTGCACAAGTCGGACGATTATCAGACATGGCGAGTTACAATTGTAGAAGATACAAGATCAGTCAATCAGCCGGAAATTGCAAACACAGTCGGTCAAATAACGTACCTAGACATTCCTTGAAGCTTGAATTGCGGCCTCCATCAGCTTGACTCTTTCCCTCTTGGCAGCCTCCTCGTTTAGTTCAAAAGTTTCTTCGTCTCCTTCTAGGGTAACCTAGTAAAACACCTAGGGGAAATTTGGCAGAGGGGCTTTGAGTCTGGGGAGGTCGTCATCTTCTGAGGACGAGGACAATGTGAAGGAGTATGCGCAGGCTATGATAGCAAAAAGCAAAACTTTTCTACCGCGCACACCAAGACATCATGCGAGAGAGGGATCATGAATCATTACCACTAGACGCACAGTGCAGCGGAAGAAGGGTTGGAGAAGCCGGTCCAACCACGCGAGCGTCGAGGTAGTAGTGGAAGTAGTCGATCTCCGTAGATCTAATCAACGTCGATGCCGATCAACACCGCAACGAGCAGCGCCTCCACCGATATCCACATGTCCGGGGCTGGAACGGCGATTGCGAGTGTACTAGCACTCGTGAGCGGCTAGGGTCTGGCTCGGGAGGTGGCGGCTAGGGTTTAGCTCGAGGTCAACAGAAAAAACGTGAATCTCCTCGGCCCCTTCGCCTCCCTATATATAGACCTCCTCACTCAGGCCTCATGGACCGAGGCCCAGTAAGAGTCTACTCAGATCTCTATCCAAATCGAGCCCATATTTGAATCACATTCGAATAAGTGTTCCAACCCATTAAGAGTGCGACCCTATAGGTTCACGTATATTTTGTCGTGACCCGAAAACACCTTTTTGGTCACCCTGTTAATAGCGGCCTCTAGCAAGGCATATTAACCCCAAAATATACGTAAAGATCATATCGGCTGAACCTGTAACGTCCTCATATACAAATCCCTTTGCCTCACGATATCGATTGAGCTCAAGGCGAGACTTGTGTCATCCTCTTAATAGCTCAATCACTCTCTCGATCCTATGATGGATTACAAACTTGTGATTGACACCTCAATCACACTAGCATGGCCATGCACTTCCATAATCCATTACATCGAGGGGCTCAGAGATATCTCTCCCGTAAGGAGGGGCAAATTCTATCTTGATCATTCACATCCCACTACATGTTTCATAGCAAACCCGAAGACTACATTTATGAGTACCCAGTTACGGAGTAGTGTTTAGTAGTCCCAAAATAAGCTACTATGTATGTTGAGAACCATGATGATCTCAAGTCTAAGGACTCTACATAAACAATACTTGAAACTAACTGATGACACATGAAATCTCTACAGTATCTCATGGCGAGTCTATCCAACATATGTTCACTAACATATGTCCATATTATCGATTTGGTATCTCCATACCATGATTCATGAGACATGATCATCAATCAATACATATGCTGATGTTAGAATCATATTTATTCCTCATATGATATATGATCAGGGATCATTTAGAAATAGCAATATTTGACATTAAGAGTCTCATGAATAAGTCACGTACTCATTGATCAACAATGATAATGTCTATTTCAAGGAACAAATCAATACATTATAAACATAGCATGTGATATATATATATAACATCTCCATGTTGCCTCTAGGGCATATCACTAACACAATGGAGGCGAGGGAGTCCTAGGCCTAGGGTCTTCGAGGGGCGCTGGTTCTATGGTGGACTTAGCAATTGGGGCTTCAGCTGTGCTCGTGCTATCCCGACTAGGCGCAGTCTATGGCCTAGCCGAGTGTGTTGTCTTAGCCTCGGGGGCTAGAGCATCACTTAGCTCGGGCTGAGGATCTGTTGGCCCAGCCTCAGTCGGGACGGGGATGGCACTAGGGGTTGGTGGTGCTGTCCCCTTGGGATCAGCGTCACTTGGCTTTCTACATGATTAAACTACAATCAAGATATTGCAACGCATCTCAAGATTTTCTAAAGATTGAGGATTTCATACCTCTTGGAAGTCTTGAATCTCCACCCCTGTGCACCAGGGGTGGAGGTAGTCAGCGAGGAGCCTGAAGGCCTACTCAGAGGAGATGCACCGCTTGCTGTCGGGCCTAGAGGCGTGGCAGTAGGTGGGGCAGGACTTGGGCTAGTCGGCACCACACTGGATGTGGCCGACTGGGTCGAAGGAGTAGTCGGCAGTGGGGTTCTGGCGCTAGTTGGTGTTGGGGCTGTGCTGCTGGAGTCCCTTATTGTGGGACCGCCTGATGTCTTACTCGGCATACTCTTTTTCTTGGTCTGGTCCGCCATGGGTTGCTTCCCAACCCTCTTGGGGATGGGCTGGACCGCTGAGGGGCTGGCCGGCCGCTTCCTGGACTCCCTAGCTGGTTGGCTGGGAGGATTTGATGAGAACTCAGTGAATTCTTACAAACATTATGCATAAGGCTAGACTCAATTGAACTGAGCTCATATCAACCATCATAGACAAGTATCAAGACAATTGACAAACAAGGCATTACCGTCCGTCGGGGCCTGCTCTGGCAGTAGGGCTTGGGAGCCCTCTTGGCGTCCAGGGTCTCGACTACTCTATTACTGAAGTAGCCGAGCAAGGTGTCGGTGACGACGTCCTTGTCCACGAAGTCGGTGCACTCCCGGGTGGGATCTTTCTTCCCCTAGTAGTCGTAGCCAAGGTGAATCATGGCCTTCAAGGGTTGAATGCGCCGATTTTGAAAGGTCCGTGCTACCCATGGCCCAGTCAGCCCCTTGTCTTTCAGGGCCTCTATCATCTCCAATAGCAGCTACACCTGGACCATGTCGACTTGCGAGGGGAGGGCTGTCCAGCTCTCCAGAACCGTGGGAGGATTTTCTGTGAAGGGTGGCAAGGAGGGCTCGAGGTTTGATCAGTAGAACCACTCCTGGTGCCACCCTTTCAGCGAGGTCTTGAGAGGGGACATGGAGATAGGCCTTCTTCATCTCATTGCGGAGTTGAAGGCCTGCCCCCCAATCACTTGAGGTTTGGATTTTGAGCGCTGTGGCTTGACATGGAAGAGAGAACGAAAAAGATTGAAATGGGGATCAACCACAAGAAAGGCTTCACAAAAGGTCACAAATATGGAGATCTGGAGGATGGAGTTGGGTTGAGGTGGATGAGCTCAATTTTGTAGTAATCGAGGAGGCCACAGAGAAAAATCAGAAGACGGAAGAGATAATCCCTGATTGAAGAAAGAAGCGAAAACAACGAGCTTGCGGGAGTCTGGAGAGGGGATCGACTCACCAATGGTGGGGCGCCAGTTGATAATCTCCTTGGGCTGGAGGCATTTCTTCCTCTCTAGATGAGCTAGCTTTGAAGAATAGGTGGTCGATGTCCGCCATGACCCGAACGGGAAGTTGGGGACGTCAAATGGAGCCCTCGACATCTTCGAAGGTGTGGAACATTGGGGAAAGGCTTCTAGAAGATGGGAATCGAAGCGGGGACAAAGATCTCTGTGGATTTTAGGAGGGGAGCTCAAGCTAGAAGAAACCCTGAGCAGAGCGAAGAGCACGAAGTTTGGGCGCGTTTCTAGGAGCTGAAGCGTTTAGTGATTTGGGGAAGAAAGGGGAATCTTTTCTCTCTCCTCGTGATTTATAGGCCTACGCTGGATGGCTGATTTGGGTCAGCTGCTCAGTAATGGGCCGTAAGATATGAGTTCCTAAATAGCATGCTCTAGTGGGCCAATGGCTGTCTGTGTTAAAATCACAATGCAGATGCTATTTCATAGGAACCGATTAAAATAATCAGATATGCTTTATGTTAAGCCTAATTGCTGGACACATATGTTTAGATATCTAAATTATTTAGTAGGTATTGAGGATATATCCTTATAAGGATCAATGGCTGGTCTTTATTAAAATTAGAGATGCAGATATCTCTCAAGTACACCTAACCACATATTGGGTCAAAATCCATGAAGTGATACTCGGCTTACAAGCTTAGCCAAATTGCCAAAGAGCAAACATAGTTCCAGCTAATATGATGCTGAAGAGTCCAATTTCTGATAAATATATCACTCGGGAAAGACTTAAATGTTAAAGATCTTTGACTTTATATTTAATTATTTCACAGTTAAGCACAAAGTCGGGGGCTACACCTAATAGGTGCACCTACTCGGCGTACACTATTTAACTTTTTCTATGAAGCCCTTCATAGCTTCGTTGCTAGTTGATATAAAGCTGGACTTGGAGAAGAGGTACTCAGATAATGGGTACTTGGGAGCAATGCACTCGGGAAATCTTCACCATGGAGGATGAGCACTCAGCGTCAAGAAGGTCTCAAGAGCTACTGTGGAGGCCATGGGCCCCGGGTGCCTCATGGAAAGCAATGTGGCCACTCGGATAAAGGATAGGACTGATCATATAATTAGGGATAAAATACTAACTCGACTTATGTTACCTTGCATGACAAGGAAAAGGATATAGTTCTAGCAGGATACAATGTATCCCTAGAAGGAAATCCTTTGGTCAAAGTCTGGCTAGGATTCCTACTATGTAACCTTGCCTCCTCAGTATATAAGCAGAGGCAAGGAGCCCCCTGGGGCAGATTGACACAACCAATCTCATCAGAGAAACCTCAAAGGCAATACATAACAGCTGGAAATAAGGTATTACCTCATCTTAAGAGCCTGAACCAGGATAAACTCGTTTCGTGTTCCTTTGTAACCTATCAAGTTTAGGTCTTGCGAATAGCCCCATATAATTATTGCCGATACAAAGCATCGACACCTGGACCGTTGGCCCACTTCCTCTCTCTCTCTACTCGCACGACCCAGCCCGCACGCCCCCGCCTCCCTCACTACCATTTGGGCCCCGCCCACCAGCCGCACCGCTCGCCCTGGCCACTGGCATGTGGGGTTAGGACCCACATGTCAGAGTCGTCTTCCTCCTCCGGCCGAATTGGCTAAAGGGGAAAAATCCCTGCACCGTTGGATCAGCGCCCGTTGCCGCCTCGTCTTGCCTCCGCCCTCGGTTCGATTTGCGTGGACCGAGTCCCCGTGCATTTGCCCCACCTTCTCCGCCCCTGTCGCCCACGTCCACTGGCGGATTTCACCCCACTACCACCGGCCGTCGTTCCACGATTTCGCGAAATCCGCAAGCCATGGCCCCGATCTCCCACTGCCGTTCCTATTTAAACATTCCCCATGCTCCTCCGCTCCTTTTCTCTCAAATGCCCAAGCTTCTTGTGCCCTCTAACCCCTCCTCGTCGTAGTCCCGAGCTACCGCCGTGTTCTGCCGTCTCCAACCAAGCACCGCTGCCGTTATAGCCGCTGCCAGGCTGCGCTCTAGCCTCCGCTAGCGTCGCCGCGCTCCAGGAAACCTAGACCGCCACCCCCGCAGGCCCCTATGCCGTCGGGGCCCATCCCTCACTGTCATCCTCCTCAGTAAGTGCCGCTGCCGGGCTTCGGCCGCCCAATTCCATCAGTCTATTTGGCCATTTCGCCCTTAATTCCTTCCTACACCTTCCCCAAGTCCTTCTAGCCATCGTCCCGTGCGTCGCCGCCCTCGGTCACCACCAGAACGCGCCGTCACTATCAAACCCGAGCCAACACCGCCGCCTAGCTCCTCTGTTCGCTGCCGTTGGCTGCCCTCCTGTGGTCGCAGCCCCTCGGTGAGCACCCCGTTGGATTCCTCATCTTCTCCACCACTCGCCGATGCCCTCCGCCGTGCCAAATGGCCGCCGGCGGTGACTATTGGGCCGTGCGCCTCACCACTGCTTGGCCGCGCCGATGCGGCGCTGCCCCCTTTGTTCCTGGCCGTCCGATCTACCTCAGGGTAGATCGAGGCCGGCCGCATGGCGTCTATCACAGGCTCCCGTGCCTCACCACGTGGGCGCCACCTCGGCACCGCGTCGGCTCCCCTGTCCGCCGTGGCTACCACATCGTTAGTCACGTGGCGTCGTCGCACCGGGCCGCGGTGGACCGCGTCCACCGTGCGCCACCGACCATGGGTCACTAACCCATGGGCCCCATCTGTCAGCGCCGGTTCCCGGGTCGGCTGACACCATAAATCCTTGTTTAATGCGCAATAAAATGTTTAGGGTTTAATTTTATATAGTAAAAACATAAAGAAATTTTAAAAAATCATAACTAATTCATACGAGCTCTGATTAATTCCATTTAAATTTTATTAAATCCAGAAAAATGTTAAGAATCCATTAAAAATAGTTTTAGCTCATATTTTAGTGCTCTCATGTACTGTTTTTATTTGTTTGTGCTTTGAATGGTATAGAACCCGACGTTTCCAACCCTCCTGTGTACTATGAAGTGGTCGTAGAGTTTGCAGAGCCAGAGCCAGGCAAGTTACATCATTTTCTTGATCATGCCGCACCTACTTTATGCAAATTATTTGTTTTGAATAAATAAATGTGCATGTTTTCATTATTTCATGTGGGAAGGCTATTAACCTATGTATATAGTTTGATGACCATAGTATTGATGAATCCTTTATTCCTTCGTAGACTAGGTAATAATTTGATTATAGAATATTCCTTGGATGCTTAGCCATACTTAGAATAAACTAGCTCATCCTGGGGTTTAATTACTTGTTATAATCTTTATGGTTCGACTTTGGGTCGAAATAATGGAACTTATGGCATGGATAATGATTTAATTAAAATATGACATTAATGGTGGGTTGTGGGTGCATGGTTATGATGGTCGCACCCATGGCAACTAAGGACCAGTTCGCGGGAACCCCTTGAGCAGTTCTTCATACATACCACAAGCCAGCGTGGGTAATGTCACGCCCAGAAATTCACCAGAATTTCCAAAGCTAATTTGTGCAATAAATCCTCGTCCAGGAATCAGCCGAGGTACATAAATCGACAATTTGATAAACATAACCAAATATGAAATAACGATAAATACTTACAACAGAGGCACTTAGTCCTCATAGAGAAGAAATAGCAGCGGAACGGCAACTAGCATAGCTTCAGCTCCAAGCCACAAACAGCTCAACTGGGGTATAAGCCAAACACCAACTTCTCCTCCTCGCAAAGCTTCACTCTAAAGATTGCAATAATGCAAGACTGAGTACCACCCACCGTACTCAACAAGCCACACTAGGGAATGCAATGTAATGCAACAGGATACCAAAGGAAAGGCATAATATGGCTTATTTGCATAAAACAGCATTTAAAACATTTACACTTAAAATCGTTGAAAACCATATAGTTTAATTAATATCAACATTAAATCCATCTCTGAACAACGCTCCAACGTAGTTCAGGTCCAAACCATAACTCTCCAAACAGGAGCTATCAATATTCCATCATTTATCATCATTATTAAATAGTGTGGGACTAATCACAGAAAACATTGCTAGGCTCGCCCTTAACCATAGGCACGGCTATTCAAACAGTTTTACTCTGGCCAGAGGTGTACCAATTTACCCACAAGACATAACTCCACAGCACATCACTGTGCCCCTTAATACCACCACAGTACCTCGGAGAGGAATTATGACAGGATCATCCATGTAACTCGCCCAATAAGAGAGCCTCCCGCCGAACCTCTGGTCTCTGGTAGGGGTGATCATTGCCTTCCCGCGAGATGGTCCGACGCCCGAAGCATGGTCTTATTGTCACTGCCATGTGTGGACTTATTCCAGCCACAAACACGCCCTGGTGCCTCCTATTGAACTCGACACACTTCAAACTCCTACTATCCCATACTAGCTTGTGGTTAGCACGAGTATTGCTTCGCAACAGATAGTCCGCGAACCGGTCCTTAATTGTCATGAGCACCGCTAGCAACAAACACAACCCTGGTGCTCACAACCCACCATTCAGTCAAGTTTTAGTTGACATATTTAATTAACCAGCCTCGACTCACTATCGTGAAAATATAGCCAGTATCCATTAATTATTGATAAGTGATTCATTAACTTTCCCCACATAAAATGTCACTATAGTTTCTAGGCATGGCTAAGCAACTCCTAAATAATCTAGCTAGATAAATATTTAAACATCTAGCTAGTCAGTATTATTCTCCTAAGGTATCAAGGTATAGATAGCAATAACCAAAATGGCCATAAATATCAAGGAATATTGGCTATTAAATAATTACCCGTAATAATGTCATTCTAAAGCATTTCATGCAATAACTTTAAAATAAAATAGATTTCGCAAACAGGATCAACATGCTTAAGGAGATTGTCGTGTGACTTGCCTTGCAATCGCAAAAGTCTTCAAATACTCTTCCGAACTCTTTCGCAGACTCCGCAGTCTTCCGAAACGACGATTATACGCGACTACACGCAAAACAATAAAAACCCTAAGAAACTCCAAATAAACAGTACATAAAAATATACAAATAAGTAAATTATAATTTTAGATAAATTTAGGAAGAAGAACGGGTCGAATCGGAGTTCAAACGGAAAAGATACGGTCTCTGGAATATTGGATTTAGAGTAAATCCGAAAAGAATTAGAAAAGAATATTCTTAAGAATATTCTCTGGATTTTTGGATTAAAATAAATATTTTTGAATGAATAAAGACTGTGTGGTTCACAGCAGAGTCACACAGCGGAGCAGCCGAGCAAGGCCATCCATGGTGGCTCAGCCGAAGAGGACGGTACAGGGACAGGACACCGGCGACCGATGGCTTGCAGCGGTGGCGCGAGGCGGGCGCACAGGAGCAGGTGCAGGCGCTGGTCCGGCGGTGGCAGGCGGCGAAGAGGAAACGATGACGGCGGCTCAGGACGGCAGCGTTCGACGACCAGACGACTGCGGCGCACGGGAACAGGGGCAGCGGCCTGGGACAGGGCACAACGAGCGGCAGCGCCGGGGAGGAGACGACGATGGCGGAACCGACGGCGACGACAACGACGAACAGGGGAAAAAGACGAGGCGCCAGTGTAGATGAGGACGGCGATGCTGACGACGACGATGGGGAAAGGACAGAGGCGCCAAAGGGGCACGGGCTCACCAGCGGCAAAACCGACGACGACGACGACGAACGGGAACAGGCGCAAGAGATCAGAGCAGGGCGGCGGCGCTCTCGGGAGGCAGGGGCAGGAGGAGGAGGGCGGCAGCTTCGGGGCTCACCGAGGTAGCACGGCTCGGCCGGGCGCAGGTGGCGGTAGGCCGCGCGGCGGCGCGGGCCGAGGGCGAGCGGGGCGGCGTCGCGACAACGCGGGGCGGCGTGGCGCGGCAGAGGGCCAGCGGCGCTGCACGTGGCGAGGAGGCACGAGCGGCGGCGACTTCCTGGGACGGCGCTAGGGCACAAGGGCTGGTGGTGGCTGGCTTTATAGGAGGAGGAGTCCGGGGCAGCGACGACAGCGGCTGCCCCCGGATTCGACGACTGGGTGTGGCGGCGCTGGGCTGGGCCCATGGAGGCCGGGGCGGCACGGGGCAGACGCGCGCGTGCTGGAGGCCGGGCCGGGGCAGGGAGTCCCGGGGCGCAGCGCGGCGGCCTGGGCCGGGAGCTCGGCCAGGAAGAAGAACGACAGAAGGAAGAAGAGAGGAGGAAGGAAGGAAAAAGGAGGAAAGAGAAAAAAAAGAGGAAAAAGAGGGGAAAAAAAGGAAAGATAAAGAAAGAAAGGAAAAGGGAAGCAAAGGTTTTCTGAGAAAATTCCAAAATTTGGAAAATTGGAATTTATAAATTTGAGGAATATTTCTGAATTGAAAATTGTAGAAAGATTCAGAATTTTGGGAATATTGGAATTTAGGGAAGCATTTTGAATATTTTGGTTTTGTTTTCAGGAATGGCAATCTCGGAAATATTTTATGGGATCCAGGATTTGGAAAAACTCTGAAGTATTTGAGGATTTGGGTTTATTTCAAATGACTTGGGTTTTTGTGGAGACCAAGGAAATTTAAATAAAAAGGAACTATGGGTATTTTTATAAAAAGGGAATGAATAGATTCTAGACACTCGGATTTGGGACTTCGGGGAATTTTTCTGGAGTCGGACTTTTCAGGGAATCAAAGATTCAGGGACGACAACCCGAGAAAGGTACAAAGGGATTTGATAGAGAACGACCCGAGAAAAGGAATTTGGAGTCTATTTAAAAAATTACTGAAATTGATCTTTGTGGTATTAAAATTAATTCTGGAGCTCCGAAAAATCCGAGAAAATTTCAGAGAATATAATTACACACAACGAATTTATTAAAAATAATTTCAACCATGATTTATTAAAGAAATTTTTATTTTCTATTTTTACTTTACTTAATTAATTTGCTTTATAATTTAATATAAATTCTAGAAAATCAATTATTAAATAATTATTTAATTCCCAAAAAAATCGGGCTGTGACAGGTAACGGCTGGGCTTATAGCGTAGCTTCTCCCTCTACTTGGCACTATTGGTGAGGATGGGCGTGATGGAGTTGGGTCGGCTCGGGGTTGGGTTGATCGGCTTTCGGATCCATCGTGGCGCAAGGGGGGTAGCCTGGCCGATATAATGTGCCCTATTGGTAGGTGCAACCACAGCATGGTGTGGATGGTTAGGGAGGAGTTGGGTGAACAGTCCTATCACAGCATGCACCTCTGGCCAAAGTTAAAATCTATTAGAATAGACGTGCCCGTAGTTATGGGCATTTGGTCAAGAATCACCGTGATTAGTCCCACTTTAATAAATTAACTTAAAATATGCTGTAGGGATAGGATGGCTAGTTGGGCCTGGTCAACGTGGTGTAAAGTTGATCAGAGATGATTTAATGCCGCTTAATTAAACAACTTTTTTACTCGTTTGTGAACCACTATTGCTTGCAAATGCTTTTACGCAAATAAACTCAGAGCCCATCTTTGTGTTCCCCATGCATGGTGCATAATTGCTGGTGTGACTTGTTGAGTACTGTGGGTGGTATCCAGTCTTGCTCCCTTCTCCCCCTCTCAGAGATGGAGTTCTTCTCCGACGAGGATCGTCAGGAGGAGTAGGTTGGATCCGCCGTCAAGCTGCCTGTGGAATAGAAGCCTTCATGCAGCTAGTTGTTTATAAGCTTCTTTACCCTTTTTCGCTGCATTTATGTAAGACAATGTTGTTCTGTTTATAAGACATACTCTGTATGGTAACTTGGTATTTGTATACCCTAGCTTTTCTGGATAGGAATTTAATATACAAGAATGTTCAGAATTCTGGTTGTGGATTTCTAGGCATTACACACAGGCCCGTTTCAAACCACTTAGGTCATCCGTCAGTCACGCAGACCGACTCTGGCAACAATTCTCATCCCACAAACCAATTTCACAAAGCACAGGCAAGCAAATCTACGCTAAGAGAATCACCTCACGCCCTTAACCATGGGCACGATTGTTTGAATAATTTAGCTAAACTTTGCAGAGCTTGCACGCTTTACCCACACAACATGAAACTAACATCGAGTGCCTGTCGGCACTTGAAGTTCGTGATAAGGCCTTCCCAAAGCAGACTCAAGGTCACCTATGCCAACTAGAAGGGTCCGTAATGATCAGCTGGGTCACGCAGTCAACCTCCTGAGCTCACTGTCAAGACCAAGCAATCTGCGTGAGTCCTAGACTCCCCTTCCTTACGTTACCAGGACACCTAACTGTTTCTTGTGGTCCCGTAGGTAACCCACGACAACATTCCCCTATACCTTACTCTACATCCTGGCTATCCTCATATCTTGGCACACGAGCTTCCCTAAATCAACTAATTACTTAGCTAAGGGCGTCCTACAACACCCGTATTGTCACACTGTAAGATGCTTGGATAAAATTCCCCTAGGAATCGGTCCTTATATGTGAATATGAAGCCATGCCACACAGGCAAAACTTCGCATCGTGGCTTTCACAAATCGTCTTTTGTTTCCAAACCTACCGGCACCGAGTGTCAGGTTTCCAAAACAGCTTCACAAACCATTTTTCCCAATTTTGACATACCAGTGTGAATATAGGGTTTGATCGGTACCCATGCTCGAAAAGCATGGATACCAAAGTACCGCTATGGTGGAGCAACAAGGATTCGGGTTCACAATAACCTATGGAAAGTAATGCAGCTACTAGGTAGGTCCGTCAGTCGCGCAAACCGAGGCCATCCAAATTAACATGTACTCTAAGCATGCAATTTTTGAAGCAATACATTTTATAAACTAGGGGCAATATGTTCGAAGAGTGGCTTGCTTTGCTTTAGGTCTTCGAATCTTCAAATCCACATCCGTTGAATTTCCAAAGCCATGACCACGCGTGCAACAAGCTAAATCACACAAAAACCAACAAATAAACTAATAACTTGTAACATACCCGAATTTTAAAGTTTGAAATTCGACAGTAAAAAATTAGTAAAAAACTTTTGAGAGTAAAACCTTATGCTTTATCTGCCTGAAGTCAAAATAAAAGGATAAATTAACTAGTGCTAACTCGGGTAGGGTAAAATAAAAACTTTTCGCCTTCTAAATAAAAACATTGGAGCCTCTACATGAGGTACCTCTTAAAAGCTAAGTGAAATAAGTTTAATTGAGCTCTAACTAAATTTCTATACTTAAACGCAAACTAAAATGAAAACTCTAAATTGCGAGACCGGTAGATTTCACCAACGACAATAATTAGGAGATTAACACCATCGGTTGAATTCTATGCATATAGGAAAATACATGTATATAGTCTTTTGCCAAGACATTGCTAAAACTCGATATAATATTAAGGCACCCCAACAAGCCTCACCATAAAACAATATTTACAACTTGAATAAAATTTGCAAGATCATTTTTTCAATATTTTGAATCTTCAAACACAAACTAAGTCCAAACGTCTCTTTTCGACTCTATGTCGACCAACCACCAATGATTAAAAATAAGTGAACTTGTTTCAAACACATGATATGGATCATTGCCTCATGATCCCAAAGCAAAACCTTTTCAACCACATTTGTCAAGTTGGTAACTCACAATAAAACCTATTTGGCTCCAAGCAAAATAAAGTAACCCTTTTAAAAATCCATTCTCCCTATGACAAAACAAGAACAAGCTTTATAAGTCCCAAACATGATGTACATTGTAATGCATGATTTCTCTTGTGTGCCTTGAATTATTTTGGCGTGTTTTTGGCTCTTAAATGCATTCTAGAAATTAGGTTGCATATGCATTTCAAAGGCTAAAGAAAATCTTAAAAATAATTGGTCCAACATAAAATAATGGAAAATTTCTCTAAGCTACTGCACAACACCCTTAACCCACTATAATTTTTTGGTTTGATTTTATCACTTGAAATAGTACCTAAGATAAATCGGTCAAATTGGTTAAGCCTAGAATTTTATTTAAACCCTAATCGGACAAATCAAGACACACCAATGATTTCCCAACTCCTGCTCATAAGTGTATACAATAAATAGTTTATTCAATTACTAGTTTATTTATCATGAATAAATATAAATTTTCTAGAATTTAATTCAACAGTTTATAAAGCCACTGAATAAATTCAAACTAGTTTGAATCAGCCCTCTTTTATTTGAATTTCTGGAAATAAACCATTTTAAATTTTGGAATAAAACTTTAAAAAATGAAAACTAGGTTCTCTGTACATGCTACACAAAAATAGCCATGCCATGAAACCTTCTAGAACTTGGCCAACTCTAATTTAAAAGAAAGAGAAAAAGAAAATAGCTGAAAATCCTGAAAGGTCACTACAAGGCCATGTTCACCCATGTTCCTACCCAAACCCCTCACTTAAACCTCAGCCATCACGCCCTGGACCCACCTGGCAGTGTCCCTAGCTTGCCTCCACCTCGGTCTAGCCCTACGCACGCGAGAGGCACGCCTAGACCGCGCTCAGGAAATGCTCGATGCGTGGAAGATACGTGTCCGACGCAAGCCGACTTCTCTATCTCTCCCAAGCTGACTTCTCTGTTTCTGCCATCTGCATCGCCTACTCCTCCACTGTGCCTCAGAGCCAAGAGACCGAACAGGGAGAGGCCTTCTCACCCTCATTCTCCTCCATCTCACCGCCAGCCGCTGGGAAGAACGCCATCGCCGGTCGCTGTCCAGCAGTCACCGCTCCTCTTCTTCCCCGCTCCATTCTCTCCTCTCCATGTGGTCTCCATTCCCGCTAACCCCACCCTCTTTCGTGCCTAGGTTCGCCGGGAACGCCACCGTGCCATGGAAGTCCCGGGAGCACGGCCAGATAACCACCTCCAGCTTGCCAAAACCGTTCCAGCCACCATGGCGCACCACCGGCCGAGATACCGCGCTAGCATCGTTGCCTCGACCTCATCTTTCAAATGCAACAAGAACCCCCATCAATGGTGCCCGCAGCTTGGAGATCGGGAGTCTTCTTCCTCAACTCCAGCCCGGAGCTGTCCCGAGCTGCCGCCGTGAAATTCCTCCTCTCGGGAGACCCAAAGCAATTCCTCGCTCCCACACCATTCCTATGAAGTTATCACTCTCGTGCATGTCCAGGTTGTAAGCATTGTAATCCTGAGTTCCTGCTCGTCCTTTTCTTTTTTCTTGTGTCTCGCCTTTCTGATAGCGTAGAGAGAGTGTCTCGCGTCGTGGTCGATGTCACGGACGTGGGCGGACGCATCGTGGCCGTAGCGACGTGTGGCTCGCATACGCCTGTACGACGGTTCGTGGGCTACGTCACGTCCGTAGACGGACGCGTCGTGGGCACGACGTGCAGACGCTATACCCTTTGTAAATTCGCTATAAAAGGAGTATGAAGAAACAGAAAATGCTGTGCGGTTTTGGCAGCACCAAACTCTCGTGTTCTTGTGTGCGTTTGCCTTCGGGTGAAGTCGCAGGCTCACCGCGGGCGCTGAGGCGAGATCCCGAACGCAAGATCCCGGGTACGGGAGCTGATCCGGGCGTGGTCGGGTTACCCGGGCACGAGGTACCCGGGCACTGTCGCAAGTCCCCGGGTGACGTACCCGGGCACCGACGCGAGTACCCGGGCATGGACCCGGACCTCGGGCCGTAGGCGCAGCCTTCCCGGGCGCAAGCCAACATTTGGTATCAGAGCGCATCGAGTCAGGACCTGATGTCGGTGCGATCAGAGCCGCGCGACGGCAGGTCGCACACCCCACCGCATCGCCGTCGCCCCTCGCTCTCACCTATCCCACGCCGCGGTCGTCGTGACGGCGGAGTAATCATCCAGCGGACCGTCAGGGAGACCGGCGCCGGCGCCTCAGTGCAGTACCCTATGCTGACTCGCTCCAACTATCAGGAGTGGTCTATGTTGATGCAGGTCAACATGGAGGCGCAGGGCATCTGGTACGCGATCGAGCCGGAGGAGGACGACGTCGTCGAGTACCGCGACGACCGCCTAGCGATGGCGGCCATTCTGCGCTCCGTCCCGCCGGAGATGCTGTCCTCGCTTCGTGGCAAGCGCACGGCGCAAGCTGCGTGGGAGGCGGTGAAGACCATCCGCGTCGGTGTGCAGCGCGTACGCGAGGCGAACGCCCAGCAGCTCCGACGCGAGTTTGCCGCGCTGGCGTGGAAGAAAGGCGAGACGGCGGAAGATTTCTCCGTGCGCATTACCGGGCTCGCCAACAACCTTCGGATCCTTGGTGATGACATCGCCGACGCTGAGGTGGTTCGCAAGATGCTGCAGGTCGTCCCCGAGCATCTCGAACAGGTGGCCATCTCCATTGAGACACTACTCGACATCAGCGCCATCCCCATCGAGGAGGTGACCGGGAGGCTGCGTGCCGTCGAGCAGCGCCGCAAGCCGGCGCCCACCGTCGACAACCAGGGCAGGCTGCTCCTGTGCGAGGAGGAGTGGCTCGCCAGGCTCAAGCTCCGCGAGTCCGAGGAGAAGGGCGGCGGGAGCAGCTCGGGGGGCGCCGGCGGCAAGAATCGCGGCGGCCGTTCACGCGGTCGTGGGCGCGGAAGGGGCGCGAGCTCCGGCCGGCAGCGCGACGGCAAGGCCCAGTCCGGCGGAGGACAGGGCTATGACCGAGATCAGTGCAAGCGCTGCGGCAAACGCGGCCATTGGGCGAAAGACTGCCGCAGCAAGCCAAAGGGCGAGGCCCACCTCGCGCAGGCCGAAGAGGACTCGGAGCCCACGCTGCTGATGGCTCGAGCCACTGTCTTCGCCAACGCACCGCCACCACCACTCGCCGCTGCGACCCCACATCCGCCAGAGCGCCGTCTCCTGCGCGTCGTCGAGGAGAAAGTCCTCGCGCAGTTCGATGACGAGGCGGAGCACGACGACACCGACTGGTACCTTGACAGTGGGGCCACCAATCACATGTCAGGCTGCAGGAGCGCCTTTATCGACATCGACAAGGCGATCCGCGGCACCGTCAAGTTCGGCGACAGCTCGGAGGTCGCAATCGAAGGGTCGGGCACCGTGCTGTTCGAAGGGAAGACCGGCGAACACCTCCCGCTCACGGGGGTGTACTTCATCCCGAGGCTGACCACCAACATTATCAGCCTCGGCCAGCTCGACGAGGGCGGCTGCGACGTCCACACCAGGCACGGCGTCCTTCGGATCCGTGACGAAGAGGACCGGCTGATCGCGCGAGTCCGGCGCTCGGCTAACCGGCTGTACCTGCTGCGGGTGAAGATCGGGCGGCCACTGTGCCTGGCCGCGCGCGCCAGCGACAGCGCGTGGCTGTGGCACGAGCGCTACGGCCACCTCCACTTCGACGCCCTGCGCAAGCTCGAGCAGCGGGGCATGGTGCACGGGCTGCCCCATGTCGAGCACGTCCACCAGCTCTGCGCCGACTGCGTCACCACCAAGCTGAAGAGGAGACCGTTCCCGTCGCAGTCGAAGCGGCGAGCGGAGGGACTGCTGGACCTGGTCCATGGCGACCTGTGCGGCCCCATTACGCCAGCGACACCCGGCGGTAAGCAATACTTCCTTCTGCTGGTTGATGACCGGAGCAGGTACATGTGGGTGGCTCTGCTCGCCGCCAAGAGCGACACCCTCGCTGCCGTGAAGAAGTTCCAGGCGAAGGTGGAGGTGGAGACAGGCCGGCGTCTGCGTGTTCTGCGCACTGACAACGGGGGTGAATTCATCTCTGTTGAATTCAAGGAGTACTGCGCCGAGCACGGCGTCGAGCGGCAGCACACAGCGCCGTACACGCCGCAGCAGAACGGCGTGGTTGAGCGGCGGAACCAGACGGTCGTGACCATGGCGCGCAGTCTGCTGAAGAGCCGGAACATGCCGGCATTCTTCTGGGGCGAGGCGGTCGCCACTGCCGTCTTCCTGCTGAATCGGGCGCCCACCAAGGCCGTCGACGGCATGACGCCGTATGAGGCCTGGCACGGTCGCAGGCCGGATGTGCACTTCCTACGCACGTTCGGGTGTGTGGCGTACGTCAAAACGACGAAGCCGCACCTAAAGAAGCTCGACGACCGCGGCGCTCCGGTTGTCTTCATCGGCTACGAACCAGGCGCCAAAGCATGGCGTTTCTACGACCCGACGACGCGTCGCGCCGTCGTGTCCAGGGACGCGGTCTTCGACGAGCCGGCGTCCTGGAGCTGGAGGGATGAGGACGAGGACATGGAGTCTGGCACTGACTTCGTCGTGGAGTACCCTGCGATGGAGCTGGGCGCCACGCGCTTCGACGCCGACACCGTGAAGGGCTCAGAAGAGCTTCCGGCGACCCCAACTTCGGGCGCGAAGGTCCGGGCGCAGGCGCTGACCCGGGCACGGTCGAGTTCCCGGGCCCGGGCGCTGACCCGGGCGCGAGGGCGAGTTCCCGGGGCAAGAGCCCGGGCACGGAGGGCGAGCTGCCGGGGCAAGGGCTCGGGCCCGGGGCCCGGGGCGCGGACGCGTGGCGAGGAAGCGGGTGCAGGCGCGGGCGAGCGCGGGCACGGTCCCGGGGGCGCTCCCGCGGAGGGCACACCCGCGACGTCGCCCGATGCCTCGACGCCCGCTCCCGCAACTCCTGCACCTCCGGCGTCTTCACTGCCCCAGCCTGAGTTCGTCTCACCGCCTCCAGACATGGAGGAGTATTGGGACGCCGACAACGATGACGTCGAGCCGCGGTACCGCACCGTCGACAACGTCCTCGGGGCAGCGACACCACCAGGCCTCGCCGCGCGCCAGGTAGCTGCTGAGCTCCATCTGCAGATCGAGGAGGAGCCAGCCACCTTCGCCAAGGCCGAGAGACATAAGTCCTGGCGCTGTGCCATGATGGAGGAGATGGACTCCATCGAGAGCAACCAGACCTGGCGTCTGGTGCCCCTTCCGCCCGGTCACCGGCCAATCGGGCTGAAATGGGTATACAAGGTGAAGAAAAACGCCGCCGGCGAGGTGATCAAGCACAAGGCGCGGCTGGTGGCAAAGGGCTATGTCCAGCAGCCTGGCGTGGACTTCGACGAGGTCTTCGCCCCCGTGGCCCGCATCGAGTCGGTGCGGCTACTGCTGGCACTCGCTGCCCAGGAGGGGTGGCCGGTGCACCACATGGACGTCAAGTCCGCGTTCCTGAACGGGGAGCTCATCGAGGAGGTGTACGTTCGCCAACCTCCCGGCTTCACCGTCGCTGGCCACGAAGACAAGGTGCTGCGCCTGGACAAGGCGCTCTACGGTCTCCGTCAGGCCCCGCGAGCATGGAACGCCAAGCTCGACGAGACGCTGGTGACGCTCGGCTTCAACCACAGCGTGTCGGAGCATGCCGTCTACGCCCGCGGCAAGGGCGCCTCTCGGCTGCTGGTGGGGGTCTACGTCGACGACCTCGTCATCACCGGGAACGACCCCACCGAGATCGCCAAGTTCAAGCAGCAGATGAGCTCCAGGTTCAAAATGAGTGACCTTGGCTTGCTCTGTTTTTACTTGGGCATTGAGGTGCAGCAGGGGAGCGACGGCATCAGGCTGTCCCAGGCGGCGTACGCGCGCAAGATTCTAGAGCGTGCGGGCATGGCGAGCTGCAATCCGAGCCACACTCCCATGGAGCCTCGCCTGAAGCTGTCAAAGGCGAGTACAGCGGCGCCGGTGGACGCCACTGAATACCGGGGCCTCGTCGGCTGCCTCCGGTACTTAGTGCATACTAGGCCGGACATCGCCTTCGCCGTCGGCTATGTCAGCCGATTCATGGAAAGTCCCACCTCCGAGCACCTCAACGCGGTGAAGCGGATTCTACGCTACATCGCCGGTACGATCGACTACGGCTGCCATTACAGGCACACCGAGGCAAAGCTAAAGCTGCTCGGCTACAGTGATGCTGACATGGGCGGCGACATTGATACAAGGAAGAGCACCTCCGGCGTGCTGTTCTTCCTCGGCTCATGCCCGGTGACCTGGCAGTCCCAGAAGCAGAAGGTCGTCGCCCTCTCCTCCTGCGAAGCTGAATACATTGCGGGGACGACGGCGGCCTGTCAAGGCATTTGGCTGGCGCAGCTCTTGGCTGAATTGAAGAGCGAGCAGCGCGCCGCCTTCCTACTGAAGATGGACAGCCAATCGGCAATAGCCCTCAGTAAGAATCCTGTCTTTCATGATCGAAGCAAGCATATAGATGTCAAATATCATTTCATTCGAGAATGCATTGGCGACGGGAGGATGGACATTGAGCACGTCCGCACTGAGGAGCAGCTAGCTGACATACTGACGAAGCCGCTGTCACGAGATCGTTTTTGCGAACTCCGAGTGCAGCTGGGCATTGTCAAAATCAGCAAGGAACTTCAGGCTTAGGGGGTGAAATGTAAGCATTGTAATCCTGAGTTCCTGCTCGTCCTTTTCTTTTTTCTTGTGTCTCGCCTTTCTGATAGCGTAGAGAGAGTGTCTCGCGTCGTGGTCGACGTCACGGACGTGGGCGGACGCATCGTGGCCGTAGCGACGTGCGGCTCGCATACGCCTGTACGACGGTTCGTGGGCTACGTCACGTCCGTAGACGGACGCGTCGTGGGCACGACGTGCAGACGCTATACCCTTTGTAAATTCGCTATAAAAGGAGTATGAAGGAACAGAAAATGCTGTGCGGTTTTGGCAGCACCAAACTCTCGTGTTCTTGTGTGCGTTTGCCTTCGGGTGAAGTCGCAGGCTCACCGCGGGCGCTGAGGCGAGATCCCGGACGCAAGATCCCGGGTACGGGAGCTGATCCGGGCGTGGTCGGGTTACCCGGGCACGAGGTACCCGGGCACTGTCGCAAGTCCCCGGGTGACGTACCCGGGCACCGACGCGAGTACCCGGGCACGGACCCGGACCCCGGGCCGTAGGCGCAGCCTTCCCGGGCGCAAGCCAACACAGGTTTCGCCAGTCACTAGCCGGATCAAGCCTCCATCGCCGTGCTGGAGCGTTCCACCACTGCCGTGCCGTTCCTCCATCGCCGCCGCCCCACCAGAGCGCCCCCCCCCCCCCCAGCCTCAGCATGTTGCTTGGTGAGCCTCCTGGAGCCCTAAGGAAGTGTATGCATGCATTAGCTGGTACGAGTCGAACCGTAGAGTCGTTTAGCATTTCACCCCGAAAACCGCCGCCGCTTGTGCTCGTCGCCGGCGTAGCCCTAGCCGTCTCCGGCAGTAAGCCAATCACCGATGGGTTCGCCATAGTTCCCTCCATCTTTTTCCTTTTGGCTGCGTTGCGAGGGAAGCCGCCATTCGCTGCCAGCGAGGGTAGCCGTCGCCGTCGGTCATGGAGCTTAGCCCCTCCCCCTGCTATGTCTCGCTGACATGTGGGACCCCTGTGATTAGTGTGAGGTGAAAATTTAAATCTCCCAAGGGTTAAACCGAAAGAATGCTTAGACTTACATGTGGCCACAAGGACTTAAACGTAAATCTATAAAAATTCACTCTATTACTGAAATTTCCTTTACACGTGACTAGGGAGTTCGGGTTGATTCCTAGGAATTGTAGGGACCTTTTTGCATATTGGCTCCCTATGACATGTGGACCCAGCCGAGTTAAAATTCAGAAAACAAATAAAAATGCTTAAAACCTTTTTCTGATGAACTAAAAACTTGTATAAACTTCCAAAAATCATAGAAAATTTATTTTAACTCCAATTGGGATGAAATAAAACTTGTTGGATTCACAAAATTATGTATTTTCTTCCTGTAACCTAAAATCTGGAAAATTTAGTACTTAATATGCATCAAAAATAATACAATAGTAAAAAGACCATAAACACTTTTATGAAATTAAAATATATTTCATCTTATCTTCAATTTTGGTAGATCAAGATATGTTAAAGTCACAAAGCTTTACATTTTATTTCTATAAACTGAAAACTTGATAAAAATTGTATAGAATACATCTTTGTAAATTAGGTAATAGATAAATACTTTAATTAGTATATAGAAATAGAATAAATATAATAACTTCTAAAATTCATAGATAATTCATAATAGCTCCAAAAGAGATTAATCCAATTTTTTTAGTTTCATAAAATTTTGCTTTCAATTCTAAAAACAGAGGATTAACTGAAATTAGTACATAAAACACCTTTATGATTTGTACAATGGATAAATATTTTATATAGGATATAAAAGATGCAAGAACTTCTAAAAATCATATGAAATTAATCCTAGCACTAAATGATGTGAACCAAATCATAGTAGATTCACAAAATGCATCTCTTAAATCCTATAGGGTTAAAATTCACAGAACTTAGTACCAAAACACATGTAAGTTAAAATACACGTATAGGTATCATCTACACGTCTAGAATCTACAAAATTCATATCTCCTAAATAGAAGTTAATAAAATAGAAATTTCTTCACCATAGTTCATCTAAGACCAATACCAAACCACAGTATAAGTTCCACACACATTAGAGTAAATTGGATATTTAATATTATTTCGCAGTTAGACGTATTCACGTATAAAAGCTCTAAATACAATATCTATTTCACCACACATCATTAAAAATGATTCTCTTCAATGTTAAGAAAAGAATTTGACAAAACTACCTCCTAAAATATCTCTAAAATATCTCTATAATCTATATAGGGTATAAATACCGTATTTCAACTGAAGAACTTATAAATTTCATAATTCCCAAATTAAAAGTGGTAAAATGAAAATTCTTTCACCTAAATTCACATTAGGTCAGTACCTAGCCACTGTTTAAACCTCATGCATATTAGAGCATTTTGGATTTTTGCCTTATTTACTATTTATTTGCTTGCACGTTAATTTTGATTAGAGAACGGATCCGAGATTAGTGAGGAAGTGAATTTGTTGATGCCAAGGTATCCAAGAGTAAGGCAAGTATTCTCTTCTCTTTCTTTGAACAAGTTGAATCCTATGTTTTGGGGAATGAAATGTGTTGTTTATAAAATTGCATGCGTACTTGTGATTAACAATATTTGAAATGTGGTAAATGGTAGCTATGACCTAATTTTTATATGATCCACCTTGAAACCTTGTACTCCTTGCTGTTTGTAACCCTAGTGGTGGTTATTTGTGCTCACATGGGACTAATATTGCTTATATGCATGCCATATGCTTATCCATGCTTAGAAAATTTCTAATAAACACTATGGTCGCTTTATACATGTTAAAATAGGAATTTTACAACTTTTGGACAGAGGTGAAGCCTTTGGGTATTTGCGAACCAAAATGGAGCGAAATATGTTTTTAGACTTGGCCGGCAAGTGGTGTGCATATGGAGTAGTTGTACACCGATAGGGGGAGTATTCGCCTGAGTGGATTAAGGACCGAACTCAATGTCATCAACTAATGTATACCGTATAACCACATGTGCTAGTATGGGATGGCCTTAGCTTATTAAGTTGCTCAGTGTTTAGCCTTGCATATGTTGGGTCGAAGTAGTATGGATTAAGTTGTTCTATTAGCTCATAGGAACTACCTAACGACTCGTAACGGTGTTAGGTGTCTAAGTCTGTCCAATACAACGGTATAGTGCCTCATGGGGAAACAAAGGGTTTACTGCCACGGCGCTAGGTTAAGGCGTGGGCCCGCCACCTAGCGGCATCGAGGAAGCTCCTCGGTGTGGTGTTCTCGCTTGCCATCGCTGATGCAAGGTTAAACATTGGGCAATGTAAAGGCTACGTTGTGACCTCCAAACTGCACTCAATGTACAGAGTGTGGTAGTGCTTTGGTCAGCACAAGACAAACTAGAGAATTCATATCATATGGGTAAAGTTGTACAAACTCTGCAAAGTCAAAACTATTGCTGTCATGAGCGGCATAGTGAAATGTCATGAGTATAGATTTATGTTTTATAAATGTGTTTGTGAACTTGGGGTATGGTATGGGTGATTTATGATATGATTTATGATGCTATAAGGTGATGGAAGTGAAAATGATGGCTTGCTACTATGGAGGGGCAGCAAGCATGATATTTTGATAGCTATGATTTACTTCATATATTCATTTTAAATGTTTTACTAAATACCATTGCAAATGATTGTAAACTAAAATTGGCTTTATGCAAAAATGAGACTACAAATAGCCTCCTTTGATTTAGAGTTTGCATGTAGTGTGTTAGGTTTGCCTTGCCAGTACATTATTTTGGTAACGACTCTTGGTTTGTTATGTATTGTTGCTTTAGCCCTTGTTGCAGGTAATGAGTTGAACAGGATGAGTGGTGCGGGATCCGTTGCTTCTTCAAGATGGTTCTATTAGGGACCAACCCCTAGTTGGTTTGCTTGTTAGTATGGGTAAACAAACTTCCGCTGAATCATATTATTTAGCCAGTCGGCCTATGTAAACTCTTAGTTGTAAATTAGTTTATTTATTTGTATACCCTATTGTTATATATCATTGCTTGAGATGAAAGTATAAGACTAGTTCACTTCCTGGGAGCTAGTTGAACACAAGTATGGGCTTGAAATAATTGAGATATTTGCTTAATAGCTAATGTAGATCGAGTATTCTGTGCTATGTAGTCTCTTGATCGCCACCATCGAGTGGTTGACGAGCATACCTCGGGAAGGACTAGTGGAGACTATTTTATCGAGTATCTCATTTGTTTCGAGTAGACACTTTGAGTTTGTAACATATTTGTTATTCACGACGTCAAGTCTGCTTTGAAGTGTGGTGGTTACAATATTTATTTGGTTTTATTCGAGATCCCACCACTCCAATAGTTAGCGGAGCGGCGGCACGTCTATGGCGGGGGAGGAGATGGCACAACAGCAGCTCAGGGTGGGGAGGACTCCTGGGGCAGCAGCCGGTGGTGGAGGGCGGCTGGGTGGAACGGATTGGCGGTGGCAGCATGCACGCAGAAAAGGGGACAAGGAGAAAGGGCGAGGCGGCTTCTTATAGCCACCGATGATCGGTGACATGTGCCGGTGGACGGGGTGGCCATGGCCCGTCCAAGGAGGACATGGGCGAGGTGGTGCACCAGGAATGGTTGGGCGGCATCTGCAGAGAAGCGCAATTCACGGTCGGGCGGCGTTGCTACAAGGCGGCGCTGTGTGCACGTACGACGAGGATGAGGATGAGGATGTCGTCACTAGGGCCCACGGGGCTGGTGGCTGACACGGACACCGATGCATGGGCACGGCGCATGGGAAGGTGGAGGCGCACGGTGCTATGCGCGGGGGTTGGCTCGGCTACGGTGCACCGGCACGTGGTCGTGGGCGCGACGCGGCATAGGGCAGCGTGGCTGCGCATGAGGGAAGAAAAAAATGGTAAGAGGGAATAGACCGGCTGAGCAAAGTGAGCCGGCTTGGTGAAGCAAAGAGGATGGGAGATGGGTGTGGGCCGGCCAAAGGAGAGAGAGGAGGCCAACTTGGGCTGTAGGCATGAATGGGTTAACGAGGTTGTGGGCCCAGGAGAGATAGGGGAGAGAGGGATGAGAGGTTGGGCCAGAGGGGATGGAAGAGGGCAAGGGGGCCCACCTTGTACAATAGTTCTTGATTTTTTTATAGAGTTTAGAGATGAGATTTGAATTGATGTTTGAACCAAAATTTGATATTTGAATTCTGTAATACTAAAGTAACATATTGGAAGGGATTTGAGCTAGGGCCTTGGTACTTTTGGAATGATTGGCCTTTGGAATGGTTTGAATAAATTTGGGAAGAGGATAAAAATGGGAATCCGATAATTATTTGAATTTGAACTTAGCAGTTGAACTCTCTGCTTTATCAATGATATAAACGGGTTGCTTGGAATTAGTTAATGCATCATTTGAATGAATTTTTGATGTATGGACTTTGGCTAAATTTTTGGCTAGTGTTTTAGAACGTAATTCAAATCTAAAGATTTGAATATGGGGGCTTTTATTTGGGAGAGGATTTTTGAGGCACGGTTTCTAGGACCATAAGGGATGATTTAATCGAGATCTTGGCAGACTCCTGTATACACACAAATATCCAAATTTTTTAATACATTTTTATTAACATAGTTTTAACGGCTACACGGAAAACAGAGCGTTACACCCGAGGGGTATCATAGGTATTCAGCTGAATACACATATTTTTAGGAAGTAGTTGTTTATCGTTGTATAAAAAATCTTGTTCCTTAGTTGGTTAACAGTTGTTTCACCCATTTAATGGGTGCTGGGTTCCATCCCCATTGTTCCTCTTGATTTTTTAGTGCTTATCCTCTTTTGTTTTATTATATCAATTGATAAATACATATTTTTTTCATCAATAACATAAATATATAACATTTTAAAAATTATAGTGTAAATCTTAAATACCCACTCTTAAAATCCTACACCTGCCTCTGGGAACCAGCGAGGCTGACAGCAGTGGGGTGCAGGGTAGAGTAGATTCATGTGACAAGGTAGGGGGAAATCACTCAGGTGAGGTATAGATTGTCCCTGTTAGAAAGCTTTAGAATGCATTGCAGAAAATGATTTTGGAAAAAAGGCCAGAAAGTTTCAAATTTTCTATGACAGAAGAAATTTTTAGGAATTATGGGTAATCAGGAAATTAAATTGTGAAAGTGGAAAACCCATTTAGTAACTAATAAATTGTTAGAAATGTTTGAAAAGCATGGTAATTAAGCCAGTTATAGTCCTATAATAATTAAATGATCATCCAAAAGGCAGAAATTAAATATTTGAGAAAGAAGAAACCCATTCAAGAATTCAGTTATCACGTACATCTTGTCCTTTCGGTTGCTTTTTCGTGTTCAGAACACTAATGCTGCTTGCCTCATCTCTTTTCTTGACAGAGCTCCAACTTCCTTGTCGGCTTATTTTATTCTCGTCTCTACATACCTTTTGATCATATCAGCAACATATTCATTTTAGCATTTTTCTTTTACCTTGGAGTAGATCTGGTCTTCTTGACTTCCCATTATAGCTTTTGCATGTTTGTGACAGAGAGATCACTTGAGAGAAGAAGCTCTGCCATTCATGTGGGCCAGGGCCAACTTGTACTGGTTGCCATGTAGGGCATGAACATCATCAGCCGTCTGCTCTGCGAGGCAGCCTCAATAGCAGCGACAAAAGTTTGCCATCGGCCACAGCCTACGCAACTGGTCGGATACCACAGTGGAGCCAGAGCGAAAGCCCTGAGGCTCCCCTACCGGTCAACGGAGCCCTCCGCCTGAGCAGAGGCCTCAGCCATGCCACGGGTGAGGAGAAAGGCCACCCGGATTGGAAATCAATCCTACGAAAGACCAACTGTTGAAACTGGGTAGAACCATTTCTTAGCATTCATTTGTCATGACCCTTTTGTGGACTTGTGGTAGCTTGCAAGTCTGCTAGAACAGCAGAGCATGCGTGCCCGCCATACTCCAGTTGAGCAGCTGAACAAGCATCAACTAGGGTGAGTTGTGATTCTTCATTTTGCTGCAGAAGAGAGAAAGATACCCAGCATCTCATAATTGGGAGATCACTGATGAAGTGACGATGCAGGAAACAAATTTTAATCTTCTAAATAGAATATAAGACAGCCATGGAAAGCCCAAAGTGGAGGATTTGCGATCAAGCCAAACTGAGATCGGAAATTTTATATATATATATAAAATAAAAATAATGATTGTTTTCCTTCGTCCTATTCGTCCGCTCGCTTGTCTGCTGGCGTGAGCGATGTGTCCGCTTCCCTGCACGGATGTCCAATTGTGTCCGTGTCTTTTTGAGTCCTGATCAACATCGGTCTGCGCTTGATTAGTGCGGCAAAGGGGGCAGCACATACGAGACGACAGCGGAGTCAGGAGCCCGGCTCTCTCCTCTCCGCGCCATCTCAATACTTACATGCTCATGCCGTCTCGCCGTCCCAGTTTCGTCTCTAGATCCAGCCGGCCATGTCCCGCGCCGTCGACGTCCAGGAGCCCATGGAGAGGCGCCGCCTCTACGCGCCGGAGCGGTCCAAGGGCCTCAGTTTCCCCGTCTCGTACTAAACGCTCTACGACCTACCCACCTCGCCGGAGTGCCTCTTCAAGGAGGAGGCGCTCATGCAGATCCGCCCCTAGGGCAAGAACCTCACGTTCTACAACGGCATCGGCTACCTCACTGGTGCCACGGCCGGCGTGCTCGTGGGCCTTGCCCGCTCTGCCGCCAAGGCGGAGCGCGGCGAGATTGCCAATCTGCGCCTCAACCGCGCCCTCAACCAGAGTGGCTCCGTCAGCCGCACCTATACCAACCGACTCGGCGTGATCGCAATGCTCTGTGCCGGGTCCGAGAGCTTTGTCTTCAGGTTGGATTTGTATCTAGGAATTCTGATCTAAACTACTATCCATGACTAGATTGATAGTCTGTAACTGTTCATATTTGTGTCCTGCAAATTTAATAGACAAAAAATGCTAATATCTTCGTTGAGAATCATGCCTGATGCCATGGTATGCTTTTCTAAGTTGTTACTCTTGATATGACGTGCACTTGTGCACTATGGATCATATACTTTGATCCTTTTTGAATTTTGAACTCCTATCCAAGACATTTGATGATTTTGATCCATGTGTAATTGAAGAACCTATGCGTGAGGAAAGTTTTAGCAAAATTGCGCCTTCTATGGACAGTGAAACTAGCCATTAGGATTTAGAGATTGGCAAATAGCCATTCTGTTGGAGGGGATAGAGATTTTGACTACCTATTTTTTAAGCTAGTTACCTAAATAGAGATTTGGGTAGTCAAAAATGAATTAGCAATTAGAGATGCTCTTATACGCTTGCGTGGCACTTGATGCTGCTTTATTCTCCGCGGTTCACAGGAAGCTATTTCTACACATGCTTAACTGCTGGCTCAGAAACGGCACGTAGGGGCGGATCTTCATAAAAAACAAGAAGAGAGAAGGGGAAAGAAGAGGGAGAGAAAGAAGAAGAGAGGAGGCCAGAGAAAAAAGAAGGCAATGAGCCCCCCTGATGACACCATCCCCGCGCTCGCCGACGCTGAGTACCAGCAGTTGCGGTGGGAGGCGGACTAGCTGAGTGCTAGCTAGCGGCTTCCAGTAATAAATAAGCAATCCCTCTTGCTCTCTGATTGTGAGAGTTTTGACCCAGCTATACAAGAAGCAAACATTTGATTTTGATTTGGTCTGATCTAACCTTGTAGGGATTGACTCGCACAGTGGTGATAAAGTGCATCCAGGCTGATACAAGTCCGTTTCCGAGACTTGAATCTTTCTGGTCTTGAACTGTCCAAGCCAACCTCTCGGGAAAGGTTCACTGTTCACTTGCTCAGTGTGCTCTCTCGTTAGCCAAATGCTTCTTGACAACTTGTAGTGAACTTATTAACTGTGTCTTACTGCCTTCTTTTCCTTGTGTTCTGCAGGACAAATCGGAAGTTGATTTCAGTTGCGGCAGTATTGAGGAGACAAATTATTCCGTTGCTAACCTTCACCAGGCTAAATTTTAGGTATAAAACTTGTGTGATTCTTCTTATAGCATGTCTGTAGCTCTTATCAAGTTAAATATTTCTCCTTTGGATTTTTACATCTCTATTTTATGATTTTGCGGTAATAGTAACTCAGAAACACTTATAATTGATGAATTACCTATTGTATCTTCCCTTCAACTAAGACATGCTAATAATTTGGTGAATTGCATTTGTATTATTTTGTAAAGCTCTGATGTGGAATGCTGATTCTGCAGTGAAACACCTATGGTCTTGATTGCAGGACGTTCAAGCTTCTTGTTCTCTGTTCCATGACTTCTCATTCTACTTCTAAAGGAGCAGTTTTTTCCCGTTGCAATGCACGAGCACTTTACTAGTGTGTGTCTGTGTATATATATATATATATATATATATATATATATATATATATATATATCTCCTGGGACTAGATCGAAGAAAACAAAATAACTACACAGAAGACAGGAGTAACAATTGTTTTACAATGCATCTTGATAGTACAGTTTTTCTTTGTTCCTCAGAAATTTGCATTGCAGCAAATGTTATGACAAGGTGGAAATGCAGATTTCTGCACAAAAAAAGCTGGCAGCATACCCAGTTCCCACGAAAGAATGAATCTCAACCCTGCACAGAATGACAATCCAGGAATTTACAGAACAAAAGAATACGGATACCCCTCCCTCTCTAAGTCAACCAACCTGCACGGCACTGTTGGTAAACAAATGCTAAAGGCTCCAACATAAGTAATGGCTATTGGAACACCCCACCTGCTATTCAAAAACAAAGTTTTAAGAGCTTTTCTACATCCAAATGTCTTCTGAATAGCCGTTAGGTTCTGCGGATAGCATTCTGTCATGCCTTGAAGAAGAACAAAAGGCTTATTATGTACCTTTTTCCCACTTCAGCTTACAAATGCTATCTATGTCGCGACTGGGAATCTTCTGAGGAGATACTAGAGTGAGGTGAAGGCTCAAGGCTCTCGGGCAACTGATCCAATTGTGATGGCATTGAGTTCAAGGAACTGCTTTGAGGTTCGTCTTCAGTGTCATCAAATTCTGTAAAATGTCAGTGAAAACAATGTAAATATATTGAAAATGCCCAATATCTGACTTTGTATTACAGGCTTTTACCATGCAATATTGATTTAAAGGTTCGCCATGTTGGCTTGTTATTCTTTTTCTTTACTTGAGCTGCAGCACCGAAAGGGAAATGATTACAAAATAATGTGTCAAGCACAAAATTATGTCCAAGCCACTTTTTACAAGGCACAGCAAGGAATAAATGCCAGTAGACGAGGAAAGGATCCAACCTATTCCTGGATGTTCAGGATCATCTGATAGTTCAAGGTTTTTGTAGGTAAAATTGAGAAAATTCGTGTCCTTCGAGGAAAGCATCTGCACAATAGAAACATTCAGTCAGGACCTAGCGTCAGAAGTAAAAAAGATTACAAGGTAACTAAATATGAAGAATCAAGCATTTTATTTCAAATGCAATCATGACCCTCCAGGCAGAGTAAGAGAGAAACTATCCACTAGCCTGAAGCAACTCTTAATAATTTTGAAATAAAAAGGTAGCCTCTCCAATATATTGACAATATAAAAAGAATAAAGCAAGCGGTTGGTTGATCTCTGCAAAAATGTACCTTTCTCCAAGGGCCTGCCTTTGTTGAAGTTTGCATGGGAGCAATCTGTAAGACACCAAACGCATAAACGTCACTAGGTAAGCACTCATGAAATAAGCCGAGAGCCACAATATATTGGACTTGCCAACACCAATTTCCACCATCTCAGTGTATATTTTCTTCGCACAATACTAATTGCAATACATGCTAGACATAATCAAACAAAGAATACCAAATGAACTAATTGATAGTACCCCAGCATGCTGAATGGCTAAAAGGCTCATTTCCCTCTTCCCAGATGCACAAATATCTTAGTAGCATTTACCAACTAAATGATGGCCACTGTGTTTTGGTTTGTCTCATCAATGATGGCTGCTGATTTTGGAATATGTAATAAGACAGTTGCTTTTGGTTTGCTATAGCTTTTGATCTGATGGTAGCCAACACTTTCTTTAGGAAGAGACAATCCCACTTAATAACTTTTAGTAGTGGCCAACACTCTAGCCAGATTGACTTTGTCCTCACAAGAAGAGAGGATAAACAAGCATGCTTGGATTGTAAGGTAATACCTGGAGAGTGTGTGGTTTCTCAACATAAGCTTTTGGTGGCTGACTTGCGCTTCCAGATGTGCGTTCGTAGGGACAAACAAGCTAAGATTGCAAAAACGAAGTGGTGGAAATTGAAAGGAGAGTCGGCAGAGGTTTTTAAGAAAAGGGTTATCGAAGAGGGCCCTTGGGATGGAGAAGACGACGCAAACAACATGTGGAAGAAGATGGCAACATGCATCCGGGAGGTGGCTTCAGAGGTGGTTGGAGTGACTAAAGGGAGTGGATGCGAACCTAGAGATACTTGGTGGTGGAATGAGGACGTCCAAAAGGCTATTAAGGAGAAGAAAGCATGCTATAGGCGTTTATACCATGATAGGAGTGCGGACAATATAGAGAAGTATAAGATGGCAAAGAAGGCAGCAAAGCATGCTGTGAGTGAGGCAAAAGGGCGGGCTTACGAAGGTCTATACCAACGATTGGGTACAAAGGAAGGAGAGAAGGACATCTATAGGATGGCTAGGGTTCGCGAAAGGAAGACGAGGGACCTCAACCCAGTTAAGTGCATTAAGGACGAGGGAAGCAAGCTTTTGGTAAAGGAGGATGAGATCAAACACAAGGATGGCAAGAGTATTTGACAGAGTTGTTCACATGGTGAGAACGGGAACACAACCGTTCAGTTAGATGACTCTTTTGTGACACCAATAGGCGCTTTGTGCGAGGATCCAAGAATCAGAAGTCAGAGAGGCGTTGAAAAGGATGAAAGGGGGTAAGGCATGGGTCCTGATGGTATCCCAATCGAGGTGTGGAGATGCCTAGGATATAGCTATAGTATGGCTAACCGAGTTGTTCAAAACAACATTTTTCGTCAAACAGGATGCCTGATATTGGAGGAGGAGTATATTGTACCGATCTATAAGAATAAGGAGACATTCAAAGTTGCACTAATTATCGAGGAATTAAGTTGATGAGCCATACGATGAAGCTATGGGAGCGAGTAATCGAGCATCGCCTAAGAGGAGTGACGCGGGTCTCTATGAACCAATTTGGTTTCATGCCCGGAGGTCAACCATAGAAGCAATTTTCTTAGTAATGACAAGTTATGGAGCGGTATAGGGAGCAGAAGAAGGACCTACACATGGTTTTATTGACTTGGAGAAGGCCTACGATAAGATACCAAGGAATGTTATGTGGTGGCATTGGACAAACATAAAGTTCCAACAAAGTACGTTTCCCTCATTAAGGACATGTACAACAATGTTGTGACTAGTGTTCGAACAAGTGGTGACACATGTGACTTCCCGATCAAAGATAGGACTACATCAAGGTCAGCTTTGAGCCCCTATCTATTTGCCTTGGTGATGGATGAGTCACAAGGGACATACAAGGGGATGTCCCTTGGTGTATGCTTTTCGCGGACGATGTAGTGTTAGTTGATGAAAGCCGAGCGGAGTAAATAGGAAACTAGAGTTTGTGGCGGCAGACTCTAGAGTCCAAAGGTTTTAGGCTCAGCAGAACTAAAACCGAATATATGGCATGTGACTTCGGCACTGCTAGACATGAGGAGAGGGGTGTTAGTTTGGATGGTCAAATAGTGCCCAAGAAGGATACCTTTTGATATTTGGGATCAATGCTACAGAGAGATGTGGATATCGATGAAGATGTTAGCCATAGAATCAAAGCGGGGTGGATGAAGTGGCGTCAATCATCGGGTATTCTCTGTGACAAGAGGGTACCACAGAAGCTAAAAGGCAAGTTCTATAGAACAGCAATTAGACCGGCAATGTTGTATGGTGCAGAATGTTGGCCTACAAAAAGACGGCATGTTCAGCAGTTAAGTGTTGCGGAAATGCGTATGCTGTGTTGGATTTGTGGTCATACAAGAATGGATCGAGTCCGGAACGATGATATACGTGATAGGCTAGGGGTAGCACCAATTGAAGAGAAGCTTGTCCAACACCGGTTGAGATGGTTTGGACATGTCCAGCGGAGACCTCCAGAGGCACCAGTGCATAGTGGAATCCTAAGGCGCGACAGTGATATTAGGAGAGGCAGGGGAAGGCCAAAATTGACATGGGAGGAGGCAATAAAAAGGGACTTGAAAGGATGGAATATACCCAAAGATTTATCTTTGAATAGGTGTGCTTGGAAAGCAGCCATTTATGTGCCTGAACCTTGATCTGCAGCTTCTATTGGGTTTCAACTCTAGCCTACCCCAACTTGCTTGGGATTGAAAGGCTTTGTTGTTGTTGTTGTTGTTGTTGTAATAAGACAGTTGCTTCTCTCTCTTTTTGCTCAATGGGCTTTAGTGATACAAACACTATTTCTTATGTTGCTTGACATGTCAAGCCGTACAATTTTGGTCATGTAATAGCGATGTTATGTAAGGCAACTTATATGGTTCCTTTAAATGAAACTAAGGGTTTCCCCCTCTTTTCCAAAAAATAAAAAATAAAAAAAAAATGTGCTACCGTAGTCCTGTGTCTTGTGTGACCATGCAAATAAAAACTAACAGGGTAAGTAGAAACATTCAGGAATGTAAAGAATTTGAAACTTCTGGTATCAGTTAATTAATACTCCCAGCGGTCATTAAACATGTCATTTTGGACGCCAAAACTGTCTTGAAAACACAACTTTGACCACTAATTTCTATTACAAAATATTTGAAAAACTAGATAAAATTAGAATAACATTATTATTGTCATAGTACTTTTTAGACAAAACTATGCATATAGTTTCGATACATCCAATCTAAATATTCTATAAGATATTGATGTCCAAAGTTTTTAAAGTTGATTTGAGACATGTCCAAAATAACATGTATTCATGCCTCAGAGGCCAGAGGGAACACTAATATTTTTGACCTGTAAAATTGTGTACCCTAATCTGTATGGAGAAAAGGTTGGAACCGTTAACTGGCCTAACTAGCTTGGGAATGGCACCTCACCTCCTCAAATTTCTCAAAATTTTGTGTGTCCAACTCATCATTAACCTCAGGTATAAAAGCAGCCTCCATCTGATATAGCTTCTCCCACTCAAGACCTTTGAACCACGGGTGTGCCTGTATGAACACATCATGCTATAAATTACCAAACTTGCCAACATGAAAGGCACAACAGATCATGTGAACAATTTTTACCTTTATCTCGTGTGCTCCTTTTGTTCCAAGCCTCAAATCCGCATTACATAATAGCTTGCTAATAAGATCTTTAGCTTCTGGTGACAGTCTGGCCTCTTCAGGGAATTTTAGATGACTTCTCCAGTTTACTATCTGCAAAGTTGCACTCAAAAGTGAATAGAAAGAATTCAGCTACAAAAGCACAGTTCTTTGTAGGGACATGGCTTAGCTATATGCATCACTTGCATACTTGATGTAAGAACAGCATTTGAGGCTACCTTCCTACATGTTGACATTGGGTCTTCTGAATAAAATGGAGGATAACCCAGAAGCATCTCATACATAATAGCTCCAAGTGACCACCTATAAAGTATATATATGAGAAAGACATAAAACATTAGGACATGTAGTGTAGAAATTCATTAAAAGTTTACTAACAAGTCACATTCCATTCCATATCCTTTCTTCAATAGTACCTCCGGAGCAATGTAATCAGGTGTACCAACAGTGGAATAAGCCTGCAATTATCATGAAAGTAACATACATAAAAAACATTGCCAAGGCTCTTGTTTGGCAAACAAATGATTATCATGTCATTTTCTTTACAACTTTCTATCGATATTTTGGATGGAACATATTGTAGTTCATTTCATCTTATGCAGTGTAATTGTTTTCATCATGAACCAATGCGAATTGCTTGACTGTACTAAAATCTTGAATCATCTCCCTCATGCAATTGTATTTTACATATAATAGTTAAAACTACCTAAATATACTCAAGTTCTTCTAGCAAACATGAGGAATACATTTCAGATCATTCAGGCCTTTTTAGGCCTGCTTTAGATTGGTGGAATTGAATCAAATATGTTCAGATAGATATGGAAACTACTGAATTAATATCCCTGCCACACCAAAGGGGGCTATCTTAAACCCCTCTCATCCAAAAAAGCCCATATGAATGTGATGCATACAAAATGTCCTGTGTACGTGTTTGAGCCTAGGATTTGCTGTGGGCTAGGGAATGCATATAGAATTTAGGCAGTTACTGGACAAGAGGGAAACTGCTACTATAGTAAAGTAAGCACTGTAACTTACCAGCATCCGCCGGTTCTTCTGCCAATGCAATAGCTGTTCCTGTTGTGTCCTCCTAGGAGCAGCAGAGTTACTTAATAGTTTATCACCATCCGTTGATGGATTGATATTTTTTCCCGCTGCATAATCAAACTCACTCAGATTTGGGAAGCTACTACTATCTAGAGGTTTGCATAGGCCAAAATCTGAAAGCTTCAGGTGGCCACTTCGGTCTAACAGCAAATTATCAGGCTTGATATCCCTGAAAATGTATAGCAAAGATTTGAGTGGCAAGTTTGCTACCGAATGATATGTTATTTTATTAATGAATTACCTATGAATATAATTGTGCTTGTGTATGGATTCAATTGCTAGAATTGTCTCTGCAACATAAAATCTAGATTCGTCCTCTGTCAGTGTATCCTTGTGCATGAGTAGAGTCATCATGTCACCACCAAGAAGGTATTCCATAACAAGGTATAAAAACTCTTCATCTTGAAATGAGCAATAAAGCTTAACAATATAGGCACTGTCAACCTCTGCAAGGAGATTCCTTTCAGCTCTCACATGCTCAACCTGAAAAGAACACATTAGAAAACGAAAAGTTTGCTGGACAACCTGATTTTGACTTAACAAACATGAATTACCTGGCCCCTTCGTAACATTTCAGACTTCTTAAGCTTTTTCATTGCATATACATTGGATGTAGCTTTCTCTCTACAGAGCCTCACCTGAAGAATAAAAATGTAAACCAGAGGCGAGCTGCAGGAGAAACAGAGAGCATATATTGCCTCTAAGAGAAAATATATTTTTTTTCCATGTATCATAAGAAGCTAAAGGTTTTCCAAGGTACTGCATAAACTAATGTCTATTGCATAACAGTCAACTATATCTACATCAAAGATGGGGGAGTCAAAAGAGTGCCCTTCGTACCTCCCCAAATGCACCTCTTCCAATGATGGTCAGCAATTCAAAATCATCAACACCCATTTTATGCCTCTTTGAGCGCATGATTTCTCTCTCCCTTTTCTCGAAGTCCTTCAGAATATTGTTTTGCTCCTCTTCAGACACATCAGCATCTGCAAGCTTACTCTCCAGCATCCGTCGCCTATACTATAACTTGGTATTAATATCTTTAGCACAAAATAAGAATGGGCGTTCGATGATATCTAGACTATGCCAGAAATGAATACCCAAAACTAATATCTAGCACATTAGTAACACATACAAAAAGCTGAAATATTGAGGGTTATCAAATATCAATCACAAAAAATGGCAATAAGAGAACTGCGAACAGCCTCAATGATGCTGTAATGCAATAGTTAGGCGCTTTATGCTAGAAATTTTTGTTTATGCATACCATCTTCCTAGACCACCTTAGGGAACACTTCCAAAAATGACAGAACATTAATAACGGTTCAAAAGATTGCACATGCATTGTGTTTAGTAACGGTTTAAGGAAGAGAATAACAATGAATGCTTCCCGGTCAAGTCTCAATAAAATTCATGTTATGTTTAATGCAACATCCATATTTCACTATTCATGAATCTAAGAAGATAGATTGTATCTAGGAGAATTGAAGTTACCCTGTCTGAAGTCATGTGATAGTTCCATATGAAACAGTACACATTTAACTCATTAACATAGTCCATGCAGTCCAAAGACTTAATTCAGTACTAAAAGCAATTTGGGAAAGCCCTTGGTTATCTAGTTCAAGTATTCATTTCCATTATTGGACCTTATCCTCGTTCTTTCCAAAAGTAATAAGCATATTTTATTCCTATCCTGTTTGGTTGATATATGTCATATTACAGAAGAAGGATTGCAATTGCAGTTCATCAGGCTTTCCAAATAGATGAAATAGAAATAGTCCTACATATGCCAATTTTTTCTCAGAAGAGATATAAAATAACAACAAAAAATGAATACTGACAGTCAAGTATATTAACAAAATGCAAGTCCATGCTGCAAGGCATTACAATTGCAATATCATTATGAATGAACACTCGTGTAAAAATTTGGTGTGGAGCACAACATCATCTAATAAGTCAATCAGCAGAGGTGTAGCACATACATTATGTGGTTATATATCCAGGTGATAGAAGTAAAAAAAACTGGAGTCGATACACCCCCTTTATTACCTCCTTCCATGTTATTTTAGTCCAAGTGGCACATTTCCTTACCTCCTACCACATCATGCACAAACTAGAATCGTTTTACCCTCCAATCCTCCGTAATCCTAGATATTCCCATTACTATATTGCTATCCAGGCAAACAAACTCTAGGTTGATTACAGAGTTAACACTAACTAATGTGCTGTTGTAAGGTTGCAAGTATTCTACCATAACATGGTCAGCTAAAAGAAACTTGGAACCCAGATCATAATAAACGAAGAACACTACAAAGAAGGAGCTCCAATTCGAGGATCGTGATTCGAAATCTGCGCCTCCCATGAATTCCAACAACGCATGGACATCTCCGCACAGGATCAATCCCCGATTAGCCGATCTAGAACCTCAACTATAGCGGGAGAGCGAACGATCGTTGACTGAGTGGGTGGGGGACGGACTGACCTCTCCTTGCGCTCCTCGAGCGACCTCATCTGGTCCTTGTAGTGGTTCTCGATGAACTGCTTGGCTGCCGCCACCTTGGCGGTGGTGGTGCTCGAGATCGCCTCCTCCTCCCCGGCCATCGCTGCGGCGGTGGGCGACGCCGGCTTGCCCCTGTCCTTGTCCCGCGGCTGCAGCTTCTGGAGCCAGCTACGGGCGGAGTCCATGGGATTTGGAAGCGCAAGCAGGGGCGGATCGGATCAATGGCGAGGCGCCATTGCTGCACGAGCTCGCTCCGCTCCGCTCCACTCCCCGCGAGATCTCCGGATCTGATGGTGGTGGTGGTGGGGTGGCAGCGCAGCCGTCGCGAGGTACTCAAGGTGTAGTAGGCTTCTCGAGCACGAGCTCCGCAAGATTCGAACGGATAAAATTTTTGGTCAAGTGGGCGCCCGCTTCGATTCCGCTCCGATTCGATTCGATCGGGGAGGTGCCGTGCCCGAGGTGGTGTGGGGAAGAGGCGGAGGCGCGGAGCAGGAGCAGGAGTAGGGCAGAGGAGGCGGCGCGACGCACGCGACGCGGCCAGCCGGCCACCCACAATGCGCGCACTCGGGACGCGGCCCGAGGAAGATTGGCCACAATCCGTTCGAAGCATCAGGGCGCGATTTGTTTGGTTTTGTTGGAGAGGAGGATCTCTCCCGGCAGCACTTCTCTCCAGGCGGCTTAAAAAAAGCCAGCTTAAAAGCTGCCGCTGCCCGGTTCTTCGTTGGCTGGTTGCATACGTAACGGCATCGGCTGCTCAGGTAACGGCTGCTCGCTGCTGTCGGACGCCGTCTAGAGGGAACCTCGCACGGAGAGCTCCATACAGCGTGCAATCAACCGAGGACGAGCGCGTATACATGGTCTCATCGATGACAGAAAATACGAGTATAAAAAAATATTTATACACATATTTTAAACGTACAATTCGTTACAAAATGCACACAACAACATAACCCTAACCACTTGCCACGTTTACAATCTAGCCACGAATTGTATTCATTGACTTCTTATTGTTTGGCGCATTATATCGGATGCGGAAAGACAGAGAAACTGGATAGATGGTCTATTATACAGTGGATTCACGTTCAGGAAGTTGTCGTCTTGACAATCTACCCTAAAATTATGCAGCGCAAATACAGACTGTATGATGACAGTCTGGACTTCAATATCGTAGCTCGGGACACCATTTAGAATTCGCCATCTATTTTTTATTCTTCCAAAAAGCCTCTCAATTGAATTCCTCAGAGAGAAACGTAGGTAGTTGAACTCTTCGTGCAGGCCTTCGAGCGTACATGGGGTCCGATAAACTGGTCCCGGTGGTACTATACTTGCGGATAGGCGCTAGAAATCTCATTCGATTAGGATACCCAGAATCTATGAGAAAATATTTTTCTATAAAATAGACAATTTATGTTCATACTGATCATCAAGAAATACAAAAGACAAGTGCGTACTGATACGAAAAAGACCATTTAAGTAAAATTGACTTACCAAACGGGGGTCTAGGAAAATGATATAGATACCCATATATGACATTCTGCAGCACACGTTGGTCGTGAACAAACCCAAGCCAACCAAAGTCAAGAAACATCACCCTTTCGTCCTAGCCAGTAACTACAAGAGCATTTCTTGTAGTCTCGGTGTGCCGATCCCTATAATCGATAGCCCGATAGTTCGGGACTATAACAAGAATGTGCGTTCCATCAACAGCACCAACCGAGTTCTGGAAAGGAATAAATCGTTCGTCATTCAGTAGTCTCGGATGAACAGTACTGAAATTTAGATCAACCAGCTTCAAAATATCCGTAGCCATAGCACCAACAGAGTCCAAAACCCGATAGAAGCACACTGATACTGTCGAGTTAGATCGCACTCACCGGTTGTTTACCATTCTATTTGCTTGGGGGCTTGTTATTGTGAACAAAAATATGCCAAGTACTTCTAAGCTATAGACTTCATATGTACCTTGCAGGTTGTAACGCGTTGTTAGCAACTCAAGAAGCCTATTTATCTGCTATGCACTGAAGCGGAAAATATTCCGGCACTGCGCTGGATTTCCTATTGTCTCCAACATCCAACTGATTCCACTCTACACAGGTACACGACGTGGTGCTCTTGTGTTGGACCGCATGACATTCTCAATAACCTCATCCTCGAAACTGTTGTACAAGATCTCATCAGCTTCCATGTTGGCCTCATCATCTTCGATGTTGCTGCTCTCGTCTACAGTATTCTCATCACTGCTCATGTCTCTGTAACCTGACGGTCAAAAACCAAATATATATGATAGGAAGAAGTTTAAGTAGTACCAACTGTATAGCTAGAAATTCTAATCAACCGTTTAAAAGAGTTTGAGCAGTACTAAAAATCTGTACAACTAATTATTTATAATAGTTTGTATGTACAAAACACTGCGTAATGTGGTAAGGTTAAAAAAAGCAGCAAGCATCAGTACTACACTAACAACAAATGCAATAGTTAAGAGTAATTGTAAATTAAATAACCTAAGAACATAATTATTTCGCACAAGGAAATGACACATGCTTGTCTTACAAATTGTCAAAAAGTTCAGCACTTAATACAGTACACTAACATAGCAACATACAATCTACTCAGAAACTATTGTTGATATACGAATCTATAGTTACACTCAACAATGGTTAACAGGAACCACTCATTTCAGCCCACCGTCATCCTCTCCTCCAGAACAAGAGCCACCTGCATCTCCCCTTGGTTGAAATCCAACGGTCCCACCCCCCCCCCCCCAATGCCGAAACCATTTGGAGGATAACCCAACTATCTAGGAGCTCCAGTCGAGGGACCAAACCCACTCTGTTCAGGAGCTCTAGCCGATGGACCAAACCCACCCTGTCTAGCACCTCCAACCCCTGGAGCAAATCTGCCCTATCCAATTCTTCCAACCCCTGCAGCAAACCCTCCATATCCCAGACCTCCACCACCTAGGTAATAACCTCCTGGACCAAAACCCCCCAAAAAAGGACTATACCCCCACTGCCTTGCTCCTGGAGCAAACCCCCCATATCCATGTGCAGCACCAAAAAATCCACCACCAAAACTAGGTTGCCCTCCCATATGACCAGTAGAGCCAATGTTCCCTCCCATCTTCAAGTTGTAGTGGGTCTCGATGAAGTGCGCTCGCTCCTCGGCACTTTTGCACTTCTTAAAGAAAAACCCGCGTAGTATTGGTCATGGAAGAGATGCATGGCCTTGCTCCATGTAGGGCTCGTGTTGCTATGGCCATCGGAATCCACGAGCTCCATGCATGCTTCTGGGCATTTCTCTTTTCATCTTCTCCAACCTCCGGGCCCTACTCTCCATGGACTCCATCCTGAGGTCAGCCAGGCGCTGCAAGGCTGCGCTAGCTGATGAGTCGGTGGTAGTTCGTGTTCTCTTCGAAGAGCCACTTGCAGATGCATCTTCAGTAATGCACCTCTTGCCCTTTCCCTTCTTCTGATTACTTCTGCCTTCAGGGGAGGTTCCTCTAAAAGGAATGTTGGGCAGTGCTTTGAGGTCGATAGGTTCTGGCAGGGCAGCCTCTTGTTCCTGAGCTGGCTGCTCAGGTGCTGCTCCTGCGACCTTGGAGTGGTCTTCGGTGACTGTCCGCCCACGGAAAACTACATTGTGTTCATCAATGAACTTCATAGGGGTTTTGTGAAACACAGCAACATCTTTCTTCATTTGCAACCATATGAGTATTTCTATTATAGCAATTGAAACATGGTTCAGTATATACAAGTATGTGGGTTACAACACTATTGGGGTCACAGCAACAGGAAATTCAATATATGGGTTACAGCAGCAAGTTTACAGCAGCACTAAAAAATGGTTTCTTCAAGACACTACATATATATTAGCAGTAAAACTTATTTTGTGATGGTTTGCAGCAATGGTGCACAGCCTCAGCTGTTGGTTGGGAACTACTTCTCAGAGGCTGTTCCATACTTTTCACATTTCCAGGAGATGCAAGAAGGGAAAACACTACATTATTTTAGGAATATTTTAAGACGCAAGAAGCTACAAACCAATGGCATTCCTGACTAGAGCTAGCTTTTATCCACCGGATGCACATGTAATTTGAAAGAACATGCTTTAAATAATTCCCAACTACAGGAAAATAATAGAAAATAGTAAGCAAGGGAAGACATTCAGTACATTGAATTGAAGTTCTACCATAGTAATACTATAGATGCCTACAGTTCTTTAATTTCATAAAGTATTTTCAAATTGGTTGATGGGAGTAACATATGGAAACAGTCTCTCACATATATGAGCAATGTGCTACTGCTTGGTTACATGTTGCACTGCATATCCCTTCCATGCATCACAGTTTGTAACTAATTGAAATAAGAGACAATGCTAATTTTCTGAATTCAAGTACTAAACAAAACTCAGTTGTAATTGAAAAGCTAGACAAAAACCAAGTCTTGATTTGTTAGTATCACATATAGCTCGAGTATCGTGATAAATTCTTTTGTTGGATGTACATAAAATTTATGAAATCTTAAATAACTTTTTAACATTTGACAAAATAAATTGGTTAGTGAATATACATTTCTGATAAGAGTAGATGACAGGAGACTAATTTTTTAAATTAGCTATATGGATTAAGAGGTACAAGCATCTCTGAATTTGAAATGCCTGTGATTAGCTATATAATTTTGAGAATGGAAAAACATGAAATTAAAATCAGCCCTTTTTGATTGTAGGTACATAACAAAGAAAATCGGTTTTGACTGAAAATGTATACAGAGTGATGAGCTATAGACTGGAACTATTACTACTATGGGAATATGCTGGCAAAGAAATCAAATTGCAATGAACATATAAGACAACACATAAGTGCATATTGACAGGATAAACATCACTTTGATTTTGCATAAACAAGCTACAATTTAGTTGAACAACATATCTACAATCACATAAGCAGAAATTAATAGTTCAAAGGAGTCTTTGTCAACATATATCGATTCAAATATATAGGAGGGGAGCACTTACCGAAATGACCTTCTCCTACCAGGTGTTATCTGCTACGATGGCTTGAGTGTCTAGGTCACGACCGAGACCTGTTGCATTTGATTCCAGCCAGTACCATAGCACCCATCGTTTTTTCAATGTATCCCAGTAGTTTTTGATTTGCTTCCTCAAGCTTCTCCTCCTCCTGTCAAGCAACTTCTTTCTCCAAGTTGATGTATGTCATATTTTTCGGGCAGTTGGAGGTGATGTTACCCGCGGCTATCTCCTCCATGAAACATTGGAGGAAGCACAGTTGATCGTCACGAGACCATGTCACTTGACCCTCGCTCATCTACGAACTCAAGTCAACAACGTGGATTCACTAGAAACATTGCGAAAAAAGCTTTGTGCCTTACTTTAGGTGGACTGCAAGATGGGATTCGATCCCAATCGATGCAGCGGACCACGGTGGCAGGGGTGACGTGGCGAACGAATGTGCGCAGCTCTTCAGGCGACGTTGCGACGACCTTGGTTAGGGCCCGTGCGGCGACTGCGATTCCTCCCTCTGTGCAGCCGGAGCAGGCATTCGACTGCAGCGACACCGACGATCCACAACTAGAGTCTAGCGCGGCGGGAGCCCTGCGGCTGGGGGAGGTGTCTCCGGCTGCTCGGCGCTTCGATGGCGGTCCTTCCACTGTCCGGATTGCCCCAACTCGGTTCGCCTTTGCCAGCCATTGTGCCGCTAGAGGGCGGTTGAAATAGAGATGAGGGGAGGAAGAAGACGACACACACATATCCGATTCTCAACTACGAAGGGAAATCTTACCTTATTGTGCGGTATGAGAGGTCGAGATGCCGATAAATAGTGGTGGCTCCACCTGCTGGTCGGAAGAGGACAAGGCGAGCAGTGAGGAAGACTGGCTTTCTCCGCCGTCGATGTGGAGTCAGGGTCCTCGGCTGCCACACGCAGAGCACGCCGGCCCTTGTGCTTTCCTTTTCCCGACCGGTCGCCGACGACCGCCTGCTGAGGACCTCCGCCAGCGTACGCTTCGTCGACGACAGCGCACAACATGACGGAAGGTACTTGATGCCTCCTGCGGCGCCCTAACCTCGCAAGATGCTCTCCGCGGCTCGATCTATGAGGAATGCTGAGGAGACGCTACACCTGGCGGCGCGAGGGCCATTGCCCCTCATGGTGGACTGGGAGAGGAGACGGCACGTGACGGGAAGCCAACCCTAACGGCCCCACGCGCGGTACCGACCGTCAGCCAACAGCCGATAAGCCCAACGGATCGATTGCGCGTTCGAATTCACTTCTGCGATCGTAGATGCATTTAAGCCACGGCAATAAGCACTTACGAATGGGCTGTAATTCTACTACGTACTACCCCGTTAAGCCAGGCATGCCATTTTCTGTTCTTCTCATTTCTAATTGGAAAATGCTATACACATGACTAAAACGTCTGACTCTTGAACGATTACAATGTAACTTACGTCGCTGTCGATCTATGTAGGCTGCGGCGTGAACCTCCCACTCGCTGGCCCTTCCAAAAGTCGAAGTCCGTTATTTCAATCGATGAACTAAGACCCTGTTCGGCAGCACTTTTGGATGGGTCAGTGGCTTCTGGCTTAAGAAAAGCTACGGCTGCTGGCTTCACCGTCCGGGCCCGCAGACGGAACGGCGCTGTGACGGGGAGGCAACGCGATGACGGAACACCGGCACAGCTCCATCAGCCAGCTGCTGACCTGCGGTATACAATGGAACACGCACATATAGCGTCGTGGTAATTAGCGCAAACAATTTTTGGAAGGTATAAAGTGGGAGCAGACAAAAAGAGAAATATTTATTAGAAATTTAGGAACATAAAATTTATTACAAATTGTACGCAACTACATAAATCTAACCACCATGCACGTGGTTTGCAATCCAGTCACGAATTATATTCATTGCCTCCTCGCTGTTCGGCGCGGAACGGTACTGCAATTGGATGGATGGCTTGTCCATTGTACAGTGCGTTAACATGCATGAAGTTATCGTCCTGATAGTCAACACCATAATTATGCAACGCAAAAACAGACTGTATGATGAGAGTCTGGACTTCAATATCGTAGCTCGGGACACGATTTAGAATTCGCCATCTATTTTTAATTCTCCCAAAAAGCCTCTCAATTGAATTTCTCAGAGAGGAATGTAGAAAATTGAACTCTTCATGCAAGCCGTCGGGCGCAGGTACATCGGGTCCGACAAACTGGTCCCGGTGGTACCGTACTTATGGATATGGTGCTAGAAATCCCATTCGACTAGGATACCCCGAATCTACGAGAAAATATTTTTCTACAAAACATCAAATTTTTGTCACTTTTGATCAAGAATAATTGCAAAAAACAAGTTCGCACTGATACAAAAAAGTACCATATTAAGAAAAATAAAACTGACATAAACCAAGCGGGGGTCTGGGAAAATGATATGGATGCTCATATATGGGTTCTGTAGATACTCGCTGGTCATGAACAGACTCAGGCCGACCACAGTTAAGAAAAATCACCCTTTCATCCCATCCGGTAACTACAAGAGTATTTCTTGTAGTCTCGTTGTGCCAATTCCTATACTCGATAGTCCGATGGTTCGGGACTACAACAGGAATGTGCGTTCCATCGATAGCACCAACCGAGTTCTAGAAAGGAATGAATCGTTCATCATTCAGCAGCCTGGGATGAACAGTACTAAAATTTGGATCAACCGGCTTCAAAACGTCACTAGCCATAGCACCAACAGAGTCCAAAACCCGGCAAAAATACACTGATACTGTCGAGCTAGATCGCACCCACCGGTTGTTTGTCATTCTATTTGCTTAGGGTCCTGCCATTGTGAACAAAAACATGCCACGTGCTTCTAAGCTACAAACTTTGTATGTACCTTGTAGGTTGTGACGCGTTGTTAGCAACTCATGAAGCCTATTAATCTGCTATGCTGTGAAGCGGAAAATATTTCGGCACTGCGCTGGATTTCCCATTGTCTCTAGCATCCAACTGATTCCACTCTGCACAGGTACATGACGCGGTGCTCTTGTATTGGACCTCATTACATTCTCAATAACCTCATCCTCCAAACTGCTGTAAGATATCTCACCAGCTTCCATGCTTGCGTCATCATCGTCGATGTTGCAGCTCTCGTCCATAGTATTATCGTCGCTGCTCATGTCTCCGTAACCTGTTAATCAAAAAACAAATATGTATGATATAGAGAAGTTTGGGCAGTACCAATTGTATAGCGACAAATACTAATCGACCTTGTAGAAATGTTTAGAAGTAGTAATTATGTGGAGAAATAAATATTTATAATAGCCTCTACGTGCAAGACCATGCCTAACATTGAAACCTAAAAAAATGTAACAGGTATCAATAGTGCAATAACAACAATTGATAAGAGTACAGACTTATTGTAAATTTAAATAACCGAGCAACGTAATTATTACACAGGAAAAAAAGTCAAATGGTGGTATTACAAATTGTCAAATAGTTCACTTACTACTACAGGCCACTAACATATAAAAATGCAATGTACCGTACAACCATTATTGATATACGAATCTAGAGTTACACTCAACAATGTTGACCATACCCTTACTCATTTCTGTCCACCGTCGTCCTCTTCCCCAAAGCAGGAGCGACCTGTATCTACCCCCTGGTGGAAATCCCATGGTCCCACACCCCCTATGCCGAAACCATCTGGAGGATAACCCCAATGTCTAGAAGTTGCAGCTAATGGACCAAACCCACCATGTCCAGGAGCTACAGCTGATGGACCAAACCCACCATGTCTAGCACCTCCAACCCCTGGAGCAAATCCGCCCTGTGAAGCCCTTCCAACCCCTGCAGCAAACCCTCCATATCCCGGACCTTGACAACCTGGGTAATAACCTCCAGGTCCAAACCCCCCTCCCCCGCCAAAAGGCCCATACCCCCACTGCCCTCCTCCTCAAGGAAACCCCCCATGTACATGTGCAGGACCTAAAAAACCTCCACCAAAAATAGGTTGCCCTCCCATAGGGCCAGTCCCACCAAGGTTCCCTCCCATCTTCAAGTTGTAGTGAGTCTCGATGAAGTGCGCTCGCTCCTCGGCACTTTTGCAGTTCTTCAAGAAAAACTCGCGGTAGTATGGGTCATGGAATAGATACATGGCCTTGCTCCATGTAGGGCTTGTGTTGCTGTGGCCATTGGACTGCATGAGCTCCATGCATGCTTCTGAGCATTTCTCTTTCCTCTTCTCCAACCTCTGGGCCCTACTTTCTATGGACTCCATCCTGAGGTCAGCCAGCCGCTGTAAGGCTACGCCAGCTGACGAGTCTGTCGTAGTTCGCGTTCTCTTGGAAGAGCCATCTGTAGATGCATCTTCAGGAATGCATCTCTTCCCCTTTCCCTTCTTCTGATTCCTTCGACCTTTAGGGGAGGTTCCTCTGAAAGGAATATTGGTCAGTGCTTCCAGGTCGATAGGGTCTGCACGGCCACCCTCTTGGTCCTAAGCTGCCTGCTCAGGTGCTACACCTGCGACGTTGGAGTGGTCTCCGGTGACTGTACGCCCACAGAAAAATGCATTGTGCTCATCAATGAACCTCAAAGGGTTTTTGTGAAATGCAGTAACATCTTTCTTCATCTGCAACCATATGAGTAATTGTGTTATAGCAATAGAAACATTGTTCGTTACACACAACAAAAGTCAGAATAGCACCAGTAGGGTTACATCAGCTACAGTTTCAATAGATATGGGATAGAGATGAAGAAATACAGCCGCACTAGATAAATTATGATTGAAGGCAGTACATTTCTACCATCAGTACAAATAATTTGTGAAGGTTTGCAGCAACGATGCATAGCTTCATGTGATGGACTGTGCGATGGGTCAACAAATAAGTGCAGACATACTTGAAATGAACTAGATATGTAAGTAAGGATGACATTCTGTACATTCAATCGAAGGTAATGCATAGTAATGCTCTATATGCATTCTGTAATAGTATGTCATCACGTATTTTTTTATTGGTTGATATTCGTAACAGATGGAAACAATTGCTCACATAAATAACCTCCATGGCCTGCTTGCTTACTTGTATTATTGATATCCCTTGCAAGCACTAGTAGTATGTATACCTAACTCAAATTTGAGACACTGCTACTTTTCTAAAATCATCTAGTAAACAAAACTCAGGCCACAGTTCAATTATACAAAATAAATCAAGTCCTAACTTTTCAGTCTCACATTTAGATCGAGTATCACATCTGACAATAAAACATTGGTTTCGGAATACATTTCTCTCATAAGAGCAAAAAACAGTAGGCACAATTTTTTCATTTCTGTATATATTGATTGCAAGGTACAAGCAGGAGTGACTTTTACATGTTTGTGAGTAGGTATATAATTGGGAGAATGACAACCATGGACAAAAAATCTGCACTTTCTGATTGAACCGACATAAGTAATGAAATATGGTTTTCACAGAACATGTGTACAGAGTGATGATGTACAGACTGCAACTATTGTAGCAAGGCCATATGATGCCGAAGGAAACAAACTGCAATGCTCATATAAGATAGCAAAATCAGAAATGAAACTGCAATGTACATTGATAATGCAAGGTCGACCTACAATTTAGGTGAACAACATATCTGAATTCACAGGTTCACAATTTAATAGCTGACAGGAGGCTTTGTCAAGGTACACTGATTGAAATATATAGAAGGAGATCACTTACCGAAATGACATTCTCCCACCAGGCATCATCTGCTACGATGGCTTGTGTGGATGGATCACAACCGAGACCTGTTGCTTTTGATTCCAGCCAGCACCACAGCACCCATCGCTTTTTCAATGTATCCCAGTAGTTTCTTATTTGCTTCCTGCACACCTTCTTTCCCCTCCTATCAAGCAACTTCTTCTCTAAGTTGATGTATGCCATATTTTTCAGGCAGTTGGAGGTGATGTTCCCTGCGGCTATCTCCTCCATGCAACATTGGAGGAAGCACAACTGATCGTCGCGAGACCATGTGACTCGCCCCTCACTCATCTATGAACTGAAGTCAAGAACAACGAATGACCGCTAACATTGCAAAAATTATTTGTGCCTTACCTTAGGTGGATTGCAAGATGGGATTCGGTCCCAATCGATGCAGCAGACAACGGTGGCAGGGGTGACGCACCGGATGAACGAGCGAAGCGCTTGAGGCGACGTGGTGACGACCGTTGTCAGGGCCTGTGCGGCCACTGCGACGTCCTCCTCTGCTGTGCAGCCGGAGCGGGCGTCCGACTGCAGCAACGCCGACGATCCACAGCTGGAGTCCACCGCGGCGGGAGACCAGCCCCTAGGAGAGGTGCCTCTTGCTGCTTGCCGCTTCAACGGCGGCCCTCCACCATCCGGATCGGCCAACTCTCGCTTCGCCGTTCGACGATTGCAAGCCATCGTGGCGCTGGACGGCGGTTGAAATAGAGATGAGGGGAGGAAGAAGACGACAGAGCAGATATCGGACTCTCATCTACAAAGGGGAATCTTACCTCAGTACTGTGCTGCACGAGAGGTCGAGATGCCGACAAACGCTGCTGCCTCTACCTTATGGTACGAAGACGACGACACGAGCAGTGAGGAAGACCGGCTTTGTCCACCGTCGATGCGGACTTGGGGTCCTCGTCTACCGCGCCCAGAGCACGCCAGCCCTTGTGCTCTCCTTTTCATGACCGGTCACCGACGACCGCCTTCTGACTACCCCCACTGGCGTCTGCACCATCGCCGACTACCCACACCACCATGGAATGTCGTCGCAGCCTACCGCGGCGCCCTGACCTTGCCTCGTGCTCTCCACGGCCAGATCTGTCACAAGTGGTGAAGGGGAAGGAGCGACTGGCGGCGCGAGGCCCATTGCCCCTCATGCTCGACTGGAGAGGAGACGGCGCGTCACGGGGAGGCTACCCTAACGGTCACACGCGCGGAGCGGAACGGAGCTCGTCGAGCGTTCGCAGCTAAGGTTTGCACCGCTGGCTCATTTAAGCCGCACCTAAATCGAACTTCCGAACAGGACCTAAATAGAACATCAGCATGTTTATTTTTATTTAATGATTAGACAGTAGACACTATGCTATATGCTTGTGGTTTTGGATGTCACTGTACCTCTATATTTTGTTTCATGCAACATGTTATGGCCCTAAAAATGAAACTTGACATCGTTGTGCCTTGTTTTTCTTGGCAAGTCTAATCAAACAATTTTTCTTGTACATCATGGATGTAAGAGTTCGGGTGGGCTTTCACATGCTGTTGGGATGTTTATGACCCGGTTACCACAAATAGCTTAATTGTGAACATGGACACCATTGAAGATTGATAATCTAGTTATAAGAACTGATCTTAGGTGCTCATGCAGTCATGCTACATAAAAAATGAAAAAATTTGGCTGAAAAATGAGCATATGCAACACCGGAAACAACCCATGAGAATTTTGAGACCAAGTTAGCAGGCATTGGAATCAAATCGATGAAATCTCGGGCAAAAACGACGTGCGGCTCCAAGAGACGGTTTGACGTTGTTGCCATATGACCAAGTCCTAGTGTCGTCTCATGCTGTTACGTACTGCATTGTTCAGCCGTTCCAGTCGTACGTCGGTCGGATGAGTAAATCGTACGTATAGCAGGGTTCTTTCTAATTCTACCCCGTTAGGAAGACACGGAAGATTTTTCTGATTTGACATCGGATTAGCTTTTCTTAATAATGGACCGAAATATGGCCTCTATATACATATCTGATATACGCAGTTAAAGATTTTATGAATACTTACTCTAGGTCTCATAACTGATAAATAACAAAATAAAAAAAAGAAAAGACTAGAAGACTAAACTTTAAATCTTCATCTGTCTTGCTTCAAACTTGCTTCTTTCTTACGTAACAATAACCAGCACACTATTTATTTACTTAGAAACGTTCATGTCAAAATAGTCCTGCCATAGATTGGTCTTCTGCTGGCTGATAAGCCCTGTCGTGCAAAAAAACCGCACTGAGGTGATCTTGGGAAGCAGCCCAAACTCCTGCAACCCCTTTATCAGCAATCCATTAGCCTATCTGACTAGCTCCTCTGCCACCCTATCTCTACTGTTGGCCAGCTCCATTCAACCCAGATCCAAGCAACTCCCGACCCCTTGTACCTTCGCTCGCCGATGCTGTCCAAGGACATCAAAGAAGAAGTGGCCCTGCCACCATCGTTTGGCACTGAACGAACGACTCCGAGAACGGATACCTAAGATCCAACGACTCTTACGCCCCAGATCCAGCGCCATGAGCGCTCGCTGATGCCGCCATGATCTCAATGTGTGTTTCCTCCGCTACCACGGAAACCACATGTCATCGTCCAAGCAGCCGTTGCCTCTGCACTATAGATCGGCAACTGTATCCTCTTTTAGGACCACTGTTCTGCCCACACCGAGTGCAAGGCTTGGAGCGACACGCCCTTAGACTCCGACCGGATAATGCCGGATCTAGCCAGCTGCCCTACGCAGGGTCTCCATATCTGACAAGGCTGGTCAGATCCCTATCGCCGCTGCCTCCAACGCCTCCAGGGACGGCAGAGCTCCACCCTCAACACTTCTCCCATACTAGGCTAGATTCAGCCTCTACCATGCCGCCAACTCACGTCGGCATCGGCCCTCCTCCCGTCGGCCAGGATAGAGCTGGATCTAGTTGAATTCCCAACTGTGGGGTCACGGACCCTGTCGTAGCTTCCTCTAGCCACCAGTGTTGGTGAAGAAGGGCCTAGATTTGGAGAAGAAAACGAGAAGGAAACTTGGGAAAGAAAGAAAAACGAGGGAGGTGGAGAGTTGTAGAGGACATGTGTCCTAGGTATCCTAACAGGAGACAAATACGGTCATCCAAATAGGTGGGCCGGTGCATGTAATTAAAGATAGAGTATAACTCGGCTTCATATTACCTTGCACGACAAGGAAGGTGATAGAATCCTAGCCGAGTACTCCATGTATTGATAAGGGAACCCTGGGTCGCATCTCACTGGGTTTCCTACCTTGTAACCCTTACCCCTCGCCATATATAAGGGGCATGAGGAACCCCCTTGGGGGACAAATGATACACAGCGAAAGCAATCCACAACAATACGAGTAAGGTATTACCTCTCACCGAGGGCCTGAACCTATATAAATCTTTTTGTCTTTCAAATCCATCCAGTTTTAGGTCCGACGCATAGCACCATATTGTTATTGCCGATATAAAACATCGACAGTTGGCACGCCAGGTAGGGGCAAGTGCCGAGATCACCTTAACAAGCTCGATGGATCTAATCACCGAAGTCATGGCTTCACCTTTGCTCCTGGGCAAATCTTCCACTTCGGGAGCCTCGACTTTCTTGCTGGCAACTTCGGCAACCTCTCTCTTTCCGAGTCAGAGACGAACCGATCGGAAGGAGACCCAGTCAACCACGCGCCAGTTGACCTCGGCAATGCTGTAGCAACCTTCAACAAATTGCTTCGGCAACAACCACGATCAACGGGACCGGAAACAACTCTTTTTTCCAGTGTTCGACTCGGACATGGCCTCGAACTAGTCGAGATTGGATTTGGGGGAGAGGAGATTGTCAATTCCTCACTCGGCCTTGCCAATGGTGCAGCCGTCTTCCACAACATCCTCAGGCGGCATCCTTGATCCGACAACTTGGAAGCAACCTGATCCCTTAGAGTTCAACTCAGTATGGCCTATAGCCAGTCGGGTCCGGACCTAGGGAGTTCGGGGTCATCATCACTCTGCTCTAGTTTTCTGATTCTGATTCCCACTCGGAGGACAGTACCGGAAGCTTTTCACCTCCCCGGGAAGTCTTCGTGGCATCAAAAGGAAATCTAAGTCCAAGTTGAGAAGCTCGCCGACTACGTGACCAGCAAGAGGAGGAGGCTCGCCGACTGCATAAACAAAAAGTGGAGAAAGATAGACACTGACAAGCCGAACGGGACGCGTGCAACCGCCAATTGCATGATGCCAGGCGGCAAGCACAAAATGACATCCTCCAGACAAGATGAGCGACCACAATGTATTCGTTACCCCTCAGCAGAACATGTGGCCGTAGCAACTCTACTCAACACATTGCAACTAGGACCAAACCACGTGGCGACACCGACAGTCGTGAAGATCAAAGCCATGGTGGCAGCTGCAGCAGTGCAACACAACTAGGAAGACTCCAAACCCCGGATACTCTCATCAAGCAAGTTGAGGTCCGATGCCGTCACCTCGAGATCTGCAAGCGGGCACCTGACTAGCTCATCTAGTCAGCGACCATATGAACAACCTCAACAAGGGTCACAACTAGATCGCCACGAAGACTGCCGGTGCCACCGTGATGACTACAGCCGCCGCGACAGGGACATCAGGTACCTGCCACACCGTGTTCTCCGTCATGATCTGCAAGCTCACCATCGTGAACGAGAAGAAGACGAACGATGCTGACTAGAAGACGAGCATGACCGATTTGGCCTCCTCCATGCTCACTTCAGCCGTGGGAGCTAGAGCCCGCCTCGTCGATCCCCAGATCATAGAAGTCACTTAGATGATGGAATTGTGGCTTTCACACCCAAATTGCACCTAGTCGACTGGCCGATGATTGGTGGTTCATGGGGACTCTCAACTTATGGTGAACCATGTCATGAAAGACTGGTCATGCTTGGACGAGAACATGATGGTATATTGCCAGGAGGTACACAAGCTGGAGAATTAGTTTGACGGATTGGAGATCACACACATTCTGTGGCAATTCAACAAAGCTACAGACAAATTTGCCAACATGGGATCCAAAAGAGAAGCACTCCTGACTGGAGTCTTTCTTGAGCACCTACTGGAGCCTTCTATCAATAAGAAGTCAGCACCTGCACACTCGAACGTCGAATCAATTCCTAACACAATTGAAGTTCTCATTATTTTTCAAGACTAGAGGACCCCACGTATACGATATCTACTGGAAGATGAACTCCCTGAAGATCACAATGAAGCTGAGCGAGTCAAGCGACGAAGCAAAAACTTTCTCATAGTCGGAGAAGACCTATATTGCCATAGTGCATCTGGAATCTTAATGTGCTGCGTCACACCCAAGGAGGGCAAACAAATCTTGTAGTCTATCCACTCAGGTATCTGTGGCAATCATGCCACATCCAGAACTCTAGTCGGCAAGACGTACAGACAAAGATTCTTCTGGCCGACTACTGTCACCGATGTTGAGGCACTTGTCCAGTCATGCGAAGGGTGTCAATTCTTTGCTTGGCAAACTCATCTACCAGCGCAGGAGTTACAAACTATCCCAATTTCTTGGCCCTTTGTAGTTTGGTGGCTCGACATAGTTAGGCCATTCAAGAAAGTGCCAGAAGAGTTTACACACCTTTTCGTCGCGGTGAACAAGTTCACAAAGTGGATTGAGGCCAAGTCGGTTACTACCATTACTGTAGCTAGGGCAAAAGACTACATATTGAGTAAAATCTATAGATTTGGAGTCCCCAATCGCATTATCACAAATAGCGGCACTCAGTTCACCAACGGCGTATTTAAGGATTTCTCGACGACTTCGGCATCAAAACTATGCTTCGGTGACACACCTCTGGAGCAATGGGCAGGTGGAGCGGGCTAATGGCGTGGTTCTTCAAGGTATCAAGACAAGGGTGTTCGACTGACAATGTCCATATGCAGGGCAATGGGTCCAAGAGCTCCCATCTGTGCTGTGGTCACTTTGTACGACAACTAGTCGGCAACAGGCAATCCCCTTTCTTTCTTGTCTATGGTGCTAAAGCCGTGCTGCCGACCGAATTGGAGTTTGGCTCTCTACGAGTCCGGACCCACAATGAAGACAAATCTAATGAAGACTGACTGGTTGAACTCGACCAGTTGGAAGAAGCCAGTGATATCGCCACGATGCAGTCGGCCAAGTATCTACAAGGTCTACGTCGTTATCACAGTCATAATGTTCGTGGCCGCACCTTTTTGGTGGAAGATCTCGTATTACGAAAAATACAAACTACCAAAGACAAGCATAAATTATCTCCGATATGGGTGGGGCCTCTCATTATTGCCGAGGTGACACGCTCGGGGGCTTACCAATTGAAGTGTGAAGACGGAACCCTGATAGCCAACTCATGGAACATAGAATAGCTACACCTTTTCTATACCTAAGCATTGTACTTTATTTATAATCTTTATAAATAAAGTTTTTTATATCTGACTCACTACGTTGTTGTCTCCAACTGAGTAGTGAGTCGGGGGCTACACATGGTTATCATGTCCTCGTCTTAAAAATTTTCAAACAAGTGCTTTCGATCTAAGTCATGAGATCTTGTAAACGTTGAACCCTAAGGCACCAAGTATAACGCGCTAACAGGACAAGTGCTTCAAGCTGACTCTTAGTACTCAGGGCCTACGTGTGGAAGCATAGGCCCCGGGTACCTCATGGAAAGCATTAAGGCCACTCAGATAAAGGATGGGCTTGACCATGTAATTGGGAATATGATAGGACTCGGTACATGTTACCTTGCATGATATGGAAAGGATATAGTTCTAGCCGGGTACGTTGTGTTCCTAGAAGAAAATCGCTTGGTCAAATCCGATTGGGATTCCTACCATGTAACCTTACCTCCCCAATATATAAGGGGAGACGAGGAGCCCCTTGGGGCAAAAGAGAGATCGATATACAGAATCTCATCAGAGAAACCTGAAAGGCAATACACAACAGCTGGAAGTAGGGTATTACCTCACATTGAGGGCCTGAACTAGGATAAACTTGTTTCGTATTCCTTTGCAATTCATCAAGTTTAGGTCTCACGAGTAGCCCCATATAATTATTGCCGATACAAAGCATTGACAGTTGGCACGCCAGGTAGGGGATTCGTTGAGATCATCGTCATCAAGCCTAATGGATCCAATCACCGAAGTCGACGGCGCCATGTTCAACCCCGGGCAAGTGATCAGCTTCGGGAACCTTGACTTCATTACCGATAACTTTGGCAACCTCACCCTGTCCGATTCGGCTTCGAACCAATCAGATAGGAACCATGCCGACCTTGCGCTAGTCGGCCTACTCAACGCTGGAGCCATTTCCGGCGACTTGCTGTGGCGATTTCCATGACCTACGGGTCCAGAGACAACTCTTTTTCCCCGTGTTCAACTCGGACTCGGCCTCGAGCCATCCGAGATCGAGCTAGGGGAGGATGAGATCGTCAATCTCCCGTTCGGACTCAACAATGCCATGGACATCTTCAATCTAAGTCCGATGTGGTAGAACCAATCCCTTGGAATTCGACTTGGATACGACCCAGAGCGACTCGAGATCAAATCTAGGGAGGTTGGGGTCATCGTCACCCCTCTGAATTACTCCTAGTCTGACTCCCAGTCGGACAACAACTCTGGAAGTTTTTCTCCACCGCAGGAAGTGTTCATGGCATCAAAGGGGTCAACCCCTAGACAAGACACACGCCGACTACGCAACCAGCAAGAGGAGAAAGCTCACCGACTACGTGAGCAACAGGAGGAGGACTTGCAACGCCTACAAGCCGAGCAAGACGCTTGTAATGAGAACTTGCGCAAGGCTGGGCGGATTGCCCAACAGGAGATCCTCCAAACCCGAGTGGGCGACCACAACGTCTTCGTGACCCCACAGCAGAACGTTGTGGCCGCTCCCACGCTATTAGACACCTTGCAGTTCGGGCTCGACCACCAGGCTACCCCGACTATTGCAAGGATCAAAGCTATGATCACCACTGCAGGATGTCAACAACGACAATAGTCTGGAGACACGCTCATACCATCAAATAAAATAGCTTCAGATGCAGCAACTTCGTCTGCCTCAGCACGACGCTGAGCAGCTGGCTCCAGTCAGCATCACTCGGACTCCCGCCATACGGCTCTCGGCCACCAGAACAACGACTGAAGGCGGTATCACCACAGGAGCACTGGGACAACCAGGATGCCCGAGGACGACTTCGGCGTGACCTCCACCATGACATCAACGCCCGATGTGGGGAACGCGAGGAGGTTGAAGATCTTTGACTTATGTTTAATCACAATTAAACACAAAGTCGGGGGCTACACCTAATAGGTGCGCCTACTCGGCACACACTATTCAATTTTTTTTATGAAGCCCTTCATAGCTTCGTTGCCAGTTGACATGAAGCTGGATTTGGAGAAGAGGTACTCGAACAAAGAGTACTCGGGAGTAAGGCACTTGGTAAATCTTCACCATGGAAGTTCTCAGGGGCTATTGTGGAGGCCATGGGCCCCAGGTACCTCATGGAAGGCATTAAGGCCACTCGGATAGAGGATGGGCCTGACGATGTAATTGGGAATATGATAGGACTCGGTACATGTTACCTTGTATGACATGTAAAGGATATAGTCCTACCCGGGTACGTTGTGTTCCTAGAAGGAAATCCCTTGGTCAAGTCCGATTGGGATTCCTACCATGTAACCTTACCTCCCCAATATATAAGGGGAGGCGAGGAGCTCCTTCGGGTAGAAGAGAGATCGATATACAGAATCTCACCAGAGAAACCTCAAAGGCAATACACAACAACTGAAAGTAGGGTATTACCTCACTTTGAGGGCCTGAACCAGGATAAACTCGTTTCGTATTCCTTTGCAATCCATCAAGTTTAGGTCTCACGAGGAGCCCCATATAATTATTGCCGATACAAAACATCGACACTACGGCTAGTCGGCCAAGGCTAACGGTGGCAAGGATATGACAAGGCTACTCGGTGAATTTGTAAACACATAAACAAGCTATATACATATTTACAACAAAAGGACAACATTGTTCATTACAACATCTCAACATCAGACTGCTTATGAGATTGTCTTGATATTTTTACAGTTCAATATTTTCCACGAGGGTAGCGGCGGTGTCTTGCGCTTCATCCATCAATGCCAAGGCATTTTCTTTAGTGCAGTTTGCCACAAAACCTTTGTTGATTGCCTACACATCCACTCGGGGATGTAGCGATTTTACCACGGTGATGGTCTAGCTTGAACTCATAACTGCCTTCTCCTTCACAAAGGACTTCAGGACTGTGGGAGCGTTTTGAAGATCAGCTATAAGTTGGAGGGGGTTACGTGAGCTCAGACCAGTGCCGTCCGAGTGAAGTAACTCAAGTAATGGCTTCACGGCATCGAGTATTGCTTGGTTTGTGGACTCGGAATGATGGACCTGCTCAGCGAAAGCCTCGAACTGTGATCATGTTTTCATCTTGTATTTTGTCCAAGAGGATAATGTATTAGGTGGGAGCAGCAAGCAAGAAACAATCGAGTACAAGATAAAAAGATGACTACATTGCCTTCGAGGGCCGACTCGGCCTTGGCCTTCGCTGTTTCGAGGTCCTCCACTTCTTTTTTGAACTTGTCTAGCTGCTTGGATTAGATGAGAATTGTATGTTCACGAGCTTGAAGATAAAGAGTAAGGCGTCAGAAACAACAAAGGCGAAATTTATCCGATAACATACTCGGGCAAAAGAGGCACTAACCTTGGACAGTCCCAGTGAGGTCAAACATCTCGTCTCTAAGCTTAGAGAGCTTCCCACGGAGGAAGTCTTCCCTCAACCTTGCCTACTACTGCAAATGGTCATTTTCCCTATGTATGTGTTCCAACTGATTGATTTAAGGGGCTAGCTTTGCTGAGCCTTGGCTACCTTCTTAGACCGGTTGGTCATTTTCTGAAGAACAACAAGGGCAGAAGACATAAGAGATGCTACGATGAATCAAGTCAACAAACTAACTACCCGAGTGGCAGAGTACTTACTTGGACCATCTGCGATGCCCTGATGGTGGCTTCGTAAAGCTCGATCTGCTCCTTTTTGGTGGTGGCCTCATCCACCTCAATTGTCTTCGTCTCCTCGCCTCCATTCTTCCAGGTGTAGCACCTAGGGGGTTTGGGGGTGGGGCCGGCAGCCTTGGGATCTCCTCGATATGTTCTTCGGCTGCAGGCTAGGCCTGGGTAGTCGGAGACGGTGGTGGAGGAGGGGTCGCAGGCCTCGGATCAGTCGGCGGGGTTGGTGAAGACGGCTCCGCCGGTTGGTCTTCTGCCTTCCGACTAGGGGAGGTTGGCCTTGGGCTTATATGCTTCGCCTCGGCCTCAACCGTCGGAGGGGCACTTGGCTCGGCTAGTCGCTCCTCTACTTCACCCCCAGTCCGGGCATTGTTCATTGGTGGGGCCTATGGCGATGACTCTTTCGAGTCATCATCACAAGGCTTCCTTCAAAACATAAGTACACTTCTAGCACGAGATGTGTCCATATGACATTGAAAGCATGAGAAGATGAAGGAATACCTGTTGAAAGACTTAAATCTGAAACCAAGCCCTGCGCATGGTGATCTTAGCGGTGGCGAGCTTGGGGGCTCGTCACTGCTGGCTGGGTCAGTCAGCACCAGGCCAGTCGGCTGTGCGTTGGGTGGCGGGCTGTTGCATGGTGATGGCGCTATCGGTGGTGGTGCTATAGGTGGAGGTGCTGATGGTGCCTAGGTCAGCAGCGATGAAGACCTTGGTGGCGAATTGGGAGTTGGACCATTCCCCCTGACCTTGGGGCCGCTAGATAGCCGGGTTGGCCCTTTCTTCTTAGTCGTCTCCTCCATTGGTTGTTTCCCAGGTCTCTTGGAGTTGGGCTCGTCAGTGGAGGGGTCGGCGAAGCGCTTCTTTAACCACCTAGCCAGCTGGCTAGGTAGGTGGGAGACATAGTTGGCATGATCCTGCAAGACAAATTTAATGACAACTTTCTCTACGACTCACTCAAACATTCACAAGACTTTGATGCAGAAGCTTACCGATGACAGGAGGTTTGCTACATTAAAGGGCTTGGGGAAGTCGTTGTGGTTGGCATTGATGATGACCCCACCCAAGAAAAACCAATATACTCAGTCATAGACCTGAGTACCATTGATGGGCTTGCCTGACTCCCGAGTAGGGTCATTGGGCCTGGTGTACTCGAAGCAGGGTGGATGCAATCCTTCAAGGGTTGCATCTGCCGGACAACGAAGTTGCGGGCAACCCACACTCTTGTTAGCCCCTCATCCTTTGGCGCCTTGAGGAGCTTCAGCAACGAGTGTACCTCCTTCATCTCCTCATAGCTGGGGAGGGCAGATGTCACACCCTGAGTTTTTCCCTTAATATAGCCACACAAAAATATTCTAAAGGAAATGCTCAAAAAATTGTTTAATTAAGGCTAAGGGAATTAATTAATGGTGAAAATGCAAAATAACAATCCATCATGGCTGGGAGTATTTTTCTTGTATTCCCCTTGCCAAAATACACTAAGAGGTTTTTTTTGGAATTTTTAGAGTACTGGAAGTATTTTTAATAAATCAAACTGTGTTATCGGAATAAAAAATCTCCTAGAAATCCTTTTCTTCCTTTTCCCTTCCCTTTTTCTTCTTTTTCTCTTTTCTACCCTGGGCCACAGCCCATCCCTGTGCTCGGCCTGCTCCCGCGGCCGCGCCCCGCGTGCACTCCCTCTCCCTCTCGCTGCCAAACGGGGCCCACCCATCAGCGCCCGTACGCCCCATTTCTCCCTGCCTCCCTTGCTGCCATCTGGGCCCTGCCCACCAGCCGCGACGCTTGCCCTGGCTGCTAACATGTGGGGTCAGGACCCACATGTCAGGGTCATCTTTCTCCTCCGGCTGAATCGTCCGGAGGGGAAAAAATCCCACATGCCGTTGGATCAGCGCCTGTTGCTGCCTCATCCCGCCTCCGCCCTCGGTTCGAATTGTGCGGACCGAGTCCCCGTTCCACTCCCCCACGTCCTCCGCCCCTCTCGCGTAGTTCTTGAGTGAATTTTGCACATCGCGCCATCATCGCTGTTTCTCATTTTCGCAAAATCCGGTCGCCTCAGCCATGATCTTGTCCTCCCTGGGCCTTATAAACCCTCACCATCGCCCCCTCTCTCTTTTCCCTCAACTTCCTGAGACCATAGTGCCTGTTAACCTCCTCTGTGCTGTGATCCCGAGCTGCCGCCGCGTTTCGCCGCCTTCCGCCGAGCACTGCCACGGTTGTAGCCACCGCCGCGCCCGTCTCTTGTCACTGCCAGCTTCACCGCACTCCGGAGTGCGATCTCCAGCAAGACATCAACGCTCGACGACGGGAACGCGAGGAAGACGAGCGCCGCCGACTGGAGGACGAGAACAAGCGCTTCGGCCTCCACCATGAGCGGTTTCATCATCGCAGTCGGAGTCGGAGCCCTCAGCTGGATGACGGAGTACCGGTGTTCACCCACGAGCTACAACAAGTCAACTGGCCATCTAGCTTCAAGCCGACCAAAAATGAAAAATACGATGGGAAGACCAATTCTGAGTCCTGGCTCACAGTTTACACTCTAGTGATCCGCATAGCCGGAGGTGACCACAAAGCCATGGCTAACTACCTCCCAGTCGCCCTGGCCGACTCGGCGAGGACATGGCTAACAGAACTTTCCAAGTGGTCAATCGGCTCCTGGGGAGAACTCTGAGAACGCTTCATTGCAAATTTCCAAGGAACATATGAGAGGTCTTCAACCGAGTACGATTTATATCAATGCCATCAAAGGAAGAATGAGTCTCTGTGGATTTCATTAAGAGGTTTTCTGAGAAGAGGAACTCAATCCCAAAGATCAAGGACGAGATTGTCATCGCCGCCTTCCGCAATGGAGTTAAGAACACCCTGTTCATCGCCAAGTTCACTTGGAAGCCTCCGGCTTCTGTCAAAGCTCTATTTGATATGGCCAACAAATAAGCTGATTCGGCTGATGTGGTCGCTGAGGACCTGGACGACAAGAAGGGCCAGCTGGAGTCCTCTCCCTCCGCACCAACGTCAAGCAAGCCTTCACCTGTGACAAGGAGAGCTGCGAGTTGGCTCAATCACAAGAGGCGGCAGTCGGACGTAACAACATTCGGCAAGCCGTCACAACTGAAGTCGAGGAAGACCAAGTGTTGATGTTTTACACCGGCAATATGAATATGGGGCTACTCGGCGGATGGAAACTCGGTGGATTGCAAAGGAACAAGGAGAGGTTTATATTGGTTCAGGCCCTCGATGTGAGGTAATACCCTACGTCCAGTTGTGGTGTTATTCCTTTGAGGATTTGTATCTGCTTCTATGAGCTCGTGCCCTCAGGGGGTGCCCTGCCTCCCCTTATATACTGGGGGACAGGGGTACAAGGTAGGAGTCCCAGCCGGATACGGCCAAGGGATCTCCTTCTTAGAGATACAATCTACCCGGTTAGGACTGTATATTCCTTATTGTACAAGGCAAAGTCTGCCGGGTGCTACTATATCTCTAATTACAAGTCTCGGCCCATCCTCTATCCGAGTGGCCCATATGCTTGTGATGAGGTACCTGGGGCCCATGGCCTCCACAGTAGCCCCTGAGACCTTCATAGTTGAGTCATAGCTGATGCGAGTGCTCACCTCCACGGTGAAGATTGCCCGAGTGCATTGCTCCCGAGTACTCTTTGTCTGAGTGCTTCTTCTTCCCGAGTCCTGCTTCATGTCAGCTGGCAGCGAGGCTATGAAGGGCTTCATGTAGATGTATAAATAGTGTGCGCTCAATAGGCGCACCTATTAGGTGTAGCCCTTGATTTTGTGCTTAATTATGAAGACAATTAAACATAAAGTCAAAGATCTTTAACCTTGTAGTCTTTCCCGAGTAGTATACTATTGGTATATGAGACTCTTCGGTATCATGTCAACCGGAATATGATTTACAGTCTTGCCGAGTAGCATGCCACTCGTATATGCGACTCTTCAGCTTCATGTCAGCTGGAAAGGAGGTTTATAGTCTTTCCCAAGTGGCGTCCACTCAGAAGATAGACTCCTCAGCATCATGTCAGCTGGAAAGAAGGTTTATAGTCTCTCCCGAGTAGTGCACTACTCGAAAGTTAGACTCCTCAGCGTCATGTCGGCTAGAATAATGTTGCTCATGGCAACTGTTGGCCAAGCAAGTAGGCCGAGTACCACTTTATGAAATTAGATCCATTGCGTGGTCAGGTGTACTCAAGAAAGATACCTACATCCCCATTTTTAATGAAGACCAGCTTGTGATCCTTATAAGGATATATCCTCGATACCTAGTGGATAAGACAGATACCCAAACACATGTGTTTAGCAATTTAGGCCTTCATGAAGCATATCTATTTACCCAAACACATGCGAGTACACCTGCTGAGCTGGCGACGGCCCCAGTTGCAGAAACTGAGACGGTCCCAATTGCAGGGCCACCGACATCGGCCGACCAAGGGGTGACCGTTGAAGTTGCTGCTCCAGCCCCTGAGCTAGCCCCCGAGGCTCCGGAGGCTACCAAGTTGGGGGCCAGGACCCCGTCGCCGTCCTTGTCGCCATCGTCGCCGTCGTCGCTGTCTTCTCCTCCGGACAGACCGGACCTCCCCAGGCTTGAAGCTCCTCCCTGCAAGTTCCCACGGACATTCCGCTGGACGGCGCCCGACGGAACCGCGAGGAGTTACAAGCATGATGAGGTTGCGATGGAAAAGGAGCATGAAGGCCTGCTTCGTGCCACAATCGTCGCGTCCCAGGGGATTCAGGTATGATTTCTGTTGTATTGGAACCTTGGTAGTCTTCCTCGCACGAGTGTTCTGACGCTTGACTTTGCTTTGACTTGTTTCTCCCCGAGCAGAAGCTTGTTGATCGCTCGGAGAAGATGCACGAGGTCCTGACCCGGGTTGCTCCCCAGCTCCAAGAATTGGACCAGCTCTAGTCCCTAAAGACCGTATTGGAGGAGCGCCATCATGGGAGGCAGACTTGGCTGAAGGACGCCGTCACCTAGCTCAGGAACGAGAATTGGGACCAAGCCAAGAAGATGAGAGGTAAGCCTCTAGAATACTTCTTCCTAACCAAATCCTTAGTATATTTTTCCAGTTGTGTTGTTCCCGACTGCCCAGTTGTGTCTTGACTGCAACATTGAGTTCTTGACTAATCTGTCGTGCAGCCCTCGCAGCCGAGCTGAAGACCCAAACAGAGGGAGAAATCTAGCTGAAGGAGGCCGAGAGAGCCAAGGCCGGGCTTGAAAAAGACAAAGTCAACCTAACAAGGGCCAACGCCGAGCTTGAGCGAGAGAAGGCCGAGTTGAAGAAGGCCAACGCCAAGCTCGAGAAGGAAAAAATTGAACTGGAGAAGACCATAGCCAAGTGGGAGGCCGACTACAAAAGTATGTCTCCGCCCTGGCATTGATCTTAACCAATCCATTAATTACCCTATCTGCAGTTTTGCCTGACAAGTTTGCTTGTTGGTGAACCCGGGTAGCTGCTAGAGCCAATGCCTAAATCCAATTTTAGGCTTTTGCAGAGGAAATAAAGGTCGTCAAGGAGTCACGGGAGATCCTTGCCGAGTCTGTGAAAGGGCTCCTTGACATGATGGATCCTTGCTATGTGGGAACCAGCTCCAACACGGTGTCTTAGGTGCAGGGGCGCCTTAACGACGCATCGAGTATCCTGAAGAGGTACTCGGATGAGCGTACTGTTGTCGGCGTGGCCCAAACCCTGGCGATGACCAAGTCCATCTACCCAAGGGCAGATATTGAAGCCATCGGGGAAGGGTTTGCCGAGGAGACGACACCTGAGGAGGCGCTGGAGCTGATAGCCAAGGCGAGGCCGACTACAGAGATGATCACCCGAGACCTGGGCATGTAAGAACAGTATATCATGCAGTCGATGTATTGTGGATTTTTGTAAAGACATGTGTAAATATATGTGCAATGCCACCAAGCTCTGAATTGTTACTCAATTGTCATTAGTTTTACCCGACTATATAGTCTACGCCGAGTTAGTCTATAGGAATTTAATAAAATCGTTCACCGCAGAGAGCTGTACTCGGGCAAACGTGACAAAGTCGTAGTAAAACTTCATAACTTAAGTAAAACAAGCTTATATATTATTGACAAAGCACATATAATACATGCAGCCCCCGACTCACTACTCGGTTGAAACAACTGGCGTAGTGAGTCAGAGAAAAACTGTACACATAGGAAAGGATAATACTCTGGTATAGAAAGGACGTAGCTATTCTATATTCCATGAGTTGCTGATGAGGGCACCGTTTTCGGTCTTCAGTCAGTAGGCGCCTGGCCGAGTAACCTCAGCGATAATGAATGGCCCTTCCCAGATTGGGGATAGTTTTTGCCTGTCTTTGGTGGTTTGTATTTTTCTCAAGACGAGATCTCCGACCAAAAAGGCGAGGCCACGGACATTGCGATTGTGATAACGACACAGGCCTTGAAGATACCTTGCCGATTGGATGAATGCGATATCCCTCACTTCTTCCAACTGATCTAGTTCGACCAATCGGGTATTGTTGGAGATGTCTTCTTAGTAAGCCCGAACTCGCGGAGAGTCGAACTCTAACTCGGTTGGTAGCACAGCCTCAGCACCATAGACCAGAAAGAAAGGGGATTGCCCAGTTGCCCGACTAACCATGGTTCTTAGGGACCAGAGTACAGATGGGAGTTCTTGTACCCACCGGCCTGCGTATGGCTGTAGTCGGTCAAATATCCTGGCCTTGATACCTTGTAAGACCATACCATTGGCTCGTTCAACCTGCCCATTGCTCCGTGGGTGTGCCACAGACGCGTAGTAGATCTTGATGCCGAAGTCGTCACAGAAATCTTGAAACACGTCGCTCGTGAACTGAGTATCGTTGTCGGTGATGATGCGGTTGGGGACCCCAAATCGGTATAATATACTCATGATAAAGTCCTTTGCTCGTGCCGCTATTTTGGTCCAACGGGTTTGGCCTCAATCCACTTGGTGAATTTATCCACTGCGACGAACAAGTGTGTGAACCCTCCTAGCGCTTTCTTGAGGGGCCCGATCATGTCAAGCCCCCATACTGCAAAGGGCCAAGAGATTGGGATTGTTTGGAGTTCTTGGGCTGGGAGATTGGTTTGTCTTGTGTAGAACTGGCAACCCTCGGATGTGCGAACAATATCTTTGGCATCTGTTACTGCTGTTGGCCAGAAAAATCCCTGCCGGTAAGCCTTTCCGACTAACGTCCTGGATGCGGCATGGTTGCCACATATACCGAAGTGGATTGACTGCAGAATCTGCTTGCCCTCTTTGGTGTTGACGCAGCGCATGAGGACACCGGATGCACTTCTTCGGTATAGGTCTTCTCCGACGACTAGGAAACTCTTGCTTTGACGTTTGACTTGTTCGGCTTGGTTGTGATCTTCTAGGAGTTCATCGTCCAGGAGGAATTTGAGAACAGGAGTCCGCCAATCTTGACATATGTTCAGTACTTCGTCTGTTGCCAGGGTAGGTTCGCCTCACGACTGCTCTGGCACTGGTTTCTTCTTGACTGATGGCTCCATAAGTTGCTCGACAAAGATCCCTATCGGGACCGCTTCTCGCTTGGATCCCATATTTGCCAATTCATCTATAGCATCATTGTATTGTCGTAGGACATGTGTTATCTCCAGCCCGTCGAACTTGTTTTCCAACTAGCGGACCTCCTGACAGTATGCCGCCATGGTGTCATCGAGACATGTCCAGTCTTTCATAACTTGGTTTACCACGAGTTGAGAATCTCCATGCACAACCAGTCAATGTATGCCAAGTGATATAGCAATGCGGAGCCCGTGGATAAGTGCCTCGTACTCGACGACGTTGTGGGAAGCCGGGAAGTGGATTTGTAGAATGTACTTGAGTTTTTCGCTGGTGGGGGACGTCAATACGACGCCAGCGCTGGCACCGCCGATCCGTAGAGAATCGTCGAAGTACATTGTCCAGTACTCTAGCTTCGCTGTTGATGTAGGCATTTGAATCTCTGTCCACTCGGCCACAAAGTCGGCTAGAACTTGTAATTTGATTGCTGTCCGTGGCTGAAAGGAGATGTCGAACGCCATCAACTCGAGCGCCCATTTAGCGATTCAGCTGATGGCCTTGCGATTATGTAGGACGTCCTTGAGTGGATACAATGTGACCACCGTGACTTGATGTGCTTGGAAATAGTGCACCATCTTCTGGACAGTGATGAGTAGGCCATAGAGCATCTTCTGGACCTACGGATATCTCATCTTCGAGTCGGCAAGGACCTCACTGACAAAGTAGACTGGCCGTTGAATTTTTTGGGTGTGACCCGATTCAAATTGCTCGACCATGAGCACCGTGCTGACTACCTGAGTAGTTGCTGCCAGATATAGCATTAGCGGTTCTTGGGGCATGGGTGACGCCAACATGGGAGGTGATGTGAGAAATTGTTTGAAGTCTTCGAAGGCTTGCTGGGCTTCGGAAGTCCATTGGAAATTGTCTGCTTTCTTCAATAGCTTAAAAAAGGGCATGCCCCGTTCTCCTAGTCGGGAAATAAACCGGCTGAGTGTCGCCATGCAGCCTGTCAGCTTCTAGACATCCTTCTGGTTAGTCGGGGGTGCCACGTTCATGATTGCGTTGACTTTCTCCGGGTTGGCCTTGATGCCGCGATGTGAGACGATGAAGCCGAGTAACTTGCCGGATGGCACACCGAAGGCACACTTTTTCAAGTTCAACTTCATCTTGAATCTTCGAAGATTTTGGAAGGTTTCTTCTAGATCAGTGATGAGGTCTTCTTTGGACTTGGTCTTGATCACCACATCATCGACGTAGGCTTCCACGTTGCGCCCGATCTGAGTGTGCAGACACCACTGAATTGTGCGTTGATACGTTACTCCAGCGTTTTTCAAACCGAACGGCATAGGGATGTAGGCAGTACGCTCCAAACGGCGTGATAAAAGACGTCTTTAGGCAGTCCTCCTCCTTCAGGCTGATTTGATGGTATCCCGAGTAACAGTCGAGAAAGCTGAGAAGTTCGCACCCCGCAGTTGAATCCACCACCTACCAAATGGATCTTTGGGGCACGCCTTGTTGAGATTGGTGTAGTCGACGCACATGCACTATTTACCGTTTTTCTTCCGGACCAGAACTGGGTTTGCCAGCCAATCCGGGTGATAGACCTCTTTGATGAACCCAGCTGCGAGGAGCTTGGTTATCTCTTCCCGAATAGCATCTTTGCGGCCCTGGGCGAAGTGCCGTAGCCATTGCTTGACTGGCTTGGCGTCTGTCTTGACGTTAAGGGCATGCTCGATCACCTCCCTTGGTATGCCCAGCATGTTGGACGGTTTCCATACGAAGATGTCTTTGTTGGCTTGGAGGAAGGTGACGAGCAAGTCTTCCTATTTGGGGTCGAGTCTGGTCCCGACTAGAGCAGTCTTGGAGGGGTCGGAAGGGTCCAGGGGGATCTTCTTCATGTCAGAGTCCGCTGAGATTCCCGACTTCACTGCTTTTTTGGCCGGAACTTGATCTTCCTTGACTTGGTTGTGACGGATTGCCGAATGCTGTTGTGCCCAATTGCCGCCTCTTGTGATTGAGCCAATTCGCAACTCTCCTTGTCGCAGGTAAAGGCTTGCTTGACATCGCTGCGGAGGGAGAGGACTCCTGCTGGGCCTGGCATCTTGAGCACCATGTAGGTATAGTGCGGTATCGCCATGAATTTGGTGAGCGTCGACCGTCCGAGTATCGTGTGGTACGCAGTCTTGAAGTCGGCGACCTCGAAGCAGATATTTTCTGTGTGGAAGTTATCCCACATGCCGAAAGTGACCGGCAAGGTTATCTGCCTGAGTGGAGTTGAGGATAGGCCAGGAATTATCCCGTGGAAGGGCGCCGTACTTGGTCGCTGATCTGAACGAGGAATCTTCATCTCATCCAGGGTCTTGGCGAAGAGGATATTGAGCGCACTGCCTCCGTCTATGAGAACCTTCTTCAACTTGGTATTCTTGACGACCACGTCCAGGATGAGTGGGTAGTGTCCCGGGTGTGAAGCCCAATTTGGATGATCTGCGCGGGTGAACGTGATGGACGTATTTGACCAGCGCAAATACTGGGGGGTGTCTACTGTAGAGATTTTGTTGATGCCGTGTGCTGTTAGTTTCTGCTTGCATTTGGACTCATACGCAGACGGCCCTCCGAAGATGTGGTTGAGCTCGGCCTAGGGATCTTGAAAATCATCGGCCGGGTCCTGATCTGGCTTGTCTTTGCTCTTGTCGGCGCTAGATGATGAAGCCTACTCAGAGGCAAACTTCTTGAGCATGAAGCAGTCTTTGGCCGCGTGTTTGCCTTTGGGGTGGAAGGGGCATGGCCCGTTCATGACCTTCTGGTAGTCGTTGTTCCGTTGGGGCCGCGACCGAGTTCGCTCCATGTTGGCCACCTCGTTGTCCGACTTCCGCTTGCGGTTGCCGGTCTTGTTTTGCAATGGCTTGTTGTCGGCTTTCACCTTCTGGTCCTTCTGCCGAGACTCCTTCTTCTCATTGAGGGCCTCTATGACCGCTTCGGCCAAGTCGGCGTATTTGTTTGCTATGTCGAAGAGAGCCCAGACGGTGGCTAGAGGCTTCGAAGTGAACTTCGCGATGAATAGGGTGTCCTTTACTCCCTTGTGGAAGGCGGCGATGACGGCCTCGTCCTTGATCATTGGGATCTGGTTGCGCTTCTCGGAGAACCTCTTGATAAAGTCGTGTAGAGACTCGTTCTTCTTCTGGTGCAGTTGATATAGATCATGCTCGGAAGACGACCTCTCATAGGTCCCTTGAAAGTTAGTGATGAACCGCTCCCTGAGTTCTCCCTAGGAACCGATCGACCGCCTCGGGAGCCCTGTTAGCCATGTCCTCACTGAGTCGGCTAGGGCGACCGGGAGATAGTTAGCCATGGCTTTATGGTCACCTTCGGCAGCTCGAATTGCCAGGGTGTATACGGTGAGCTAGGACTCGGGGTTGGTTTTGCCGTTGTATTTCTCGATCCCCGTAGGCTTGAAGCCCGACGGCTAGTCGACGTCCTGTAGCTCGTGGGTGAAAGCTGGAATGCCTTCATCTTCGTGAGTGCTCCGGCTCCGACCGCGGCGGTTAAACTGCTCATGGTGAAGACCGAAATGCTCGTGCTCGTCCTCCATTCAGCGGCGCTCGTTCTCTTCACGTTTGCAGTGCCGAGCGTTGATGTTGTGGCGGAGGTCGCGTTGTAGTCGGACTCAGAGGTCTTGGTTGAACCGGCGGTCGTTCTGGTGACGCCACCAATCGTTGTTATTGGTGTTGCCGAGTGATGTTTTCCACGACTCCTCATGTAGCTAACTTGAGCCAGCCGCCCGGCGTCGTGTTGATGTAGATGAGCCTACTGCCGGAGAACCCGACCGGTTAGTCGGAACAAGTGTGTCGCGCGACTACTGGTGCTGCTGACAGGCAGCAGCTGTAATCATCGCCTTGATCCTGGCAATAGTCGGGGTGGCCTGGTGATCAGGCCCTAGTTGGAGTGTGTCCAGCAGAGTCGCAGCAGCCACGACGTTCTATTGTGGCGTGATGAAGACGTCGTGGTCGCTGACTTTGGTTTGGAGGATCTGTTGCTGAGCGGTTCGCCCAGCCTTGCGTAGCTCGTCGTTGTGAGCCTCATGGTCGGCTTCCTCCTGTTGCCGTAGTCGGCAGGCTTCCTCTTGTTGCTCCTCTTGTAGTCGACGTACCTCCGGTGAAGGAGTTGAAGCCATGAAGACCTCTCGGGGCAGAAGGAAACTCGCCAGACTAGAGTTTGAACCGGTGTTCGAACCGTTGTCTGACCTAGAGTCGGAGTCCGAGTAGTTTATCGGAGTAAGAACGACTCCGACCTCCCTGGATCCAATCTGGATTGGCTCTGAGCCATGTCCAAACTGAACCGTGGGGGATCGGGTTCGCCGCATGGAGTGTAGATTTGCGGCGTCGCCGAATCTGCGTGGGAAATTGATGATCTCTCCCCTTCCTAGCCCAACTCAGGCTGGCTCAAGGCCTAGCACGAGTCGGACACTGAAGGAGAGAGTTGTCTCGTGGCTCGGCAAAGTAGAAGATTGCTGCGTCAGATTGATGATGGTTGTTGCAGCATCTTGTGGGCCGACTGGCATGGAGTCGGCTGGTTCCTCGGCCGGTTGAATTGGATTTGCGTTGGCTAAGGTGAGATTGCCGATCTGGTTGGCGACGAAGTCGAGGCTTCCGAAAGTTATTGTGTCTCCGGGGGAGAATTTGTCGCCGTCGACTCCGCTTGTTAGATCCATCGAGATTGTTGATGTTGATTTCGCCGAATCCCCTACCTGGGACGCCAACTGTCGATGTTTTACACTGGCAATATGAATATGGGGCTACTCGGCGGATGGAAACTCGGTGGATTGCAAAGGAACAAGGAGAGGTTTATACTGGTTCAGGCCCTCGTTGTGAGGTAATACCCTACGTTTAGTTGTGGTGTTATTCCTTTGAGGATTTGTGTCTGCTTCTATGAGCTCGTGTCCTCAGGGGGCGCCCTACCTCCCCTTATATACTAGGGGATAGGGGTACAAGGTAGGAGTCCCAGCCGGATATAGCCAAGGGATCTCCTTCTTAGAGATACAATCTACCCGACTAGGGCTATATATTCCTTATTGTACAAGGCAAAGTCTGCCGGGTGATACTATATCTCTAATTACAAGTCTCGATCCATCCTCTATCCGAGTGGCCCATATGCTTGTGATGAGGTATCCGGGGCCCATGGCCTCCACACCAAGTTCCGGCGAAAAAAGCAGCAAAGTCGGGAATTTCAGTGGACTCTGACACAAAGAAGATCCCTGGACCCTTCCGACCCCTCCAAGACTGCTCTAGTCGAGACCGGACTCGACCCCAAATAGGAAGACACGTTCGTCACCTTCCTTCAAGCCAACAAGGATATCTTCGCATAGAAACCGTCCGACATGCCGGGCGTACCAAGGGAGGTGATCGAGCACGTCCTCAATGTCAAAACAGACGCCAAGCCAGTCAAGCAACGGCTACGGCGCTTTGCACAAGATTGGAAGGATGCTATTCGGGAGGAGATAACCAAACTCCTCGCAGCCGGGTTCATCAAAGAGGTCTACCACCCGGACTGGCTAGCAAACCCAGTTCTGGTCCGGAAGAAAAAGGTAAATGGCGCATGTGCATCGACTACACCGACCTAAACAAGGCGTGCCCCAAGGGTCGGTTCGGTCTACCAAGAATAGATCAAGTGGTGGATTCAACCGCAGGGTGCAAACTTCTCAGCTTTCTCGACTATTACTCAGGATACCACCAAATCAGCCTGAAGGAGGAAGACTGCTTAAAGACGTCTTTCATCACGCCGTTTGGTGCCTATTGCTACATCACTATGCCATTCGGTTTGAAAAACGCTGGAGCAACGTACCAACGAGCAAACCAGCGATGTCTATATACTCAGATCGGGCGCAATGTGGAAGCCTACGTCGACGACGTGGTGATCAAGACCAAGTCCAAAGAAGACCTCATCACTGACTTGGAAGAAACCTTCCAAAATCTTCGAAGATTCAAGATGAAGTTGAACCCGGAAAAATGCGCCTTCGGCGTGCCATCCGGCAAGCTACTCGGCTTCATCATCCCGCATCGCGGCATCGAGGCGAACCCGGAGAAAGTCAATGCAATCATGAACATGGCACCCTCGACTAGCCAGAAGGACGTCCAGAAGCCGACAGGCTGCATGGCGGCACTCAGCCGGTTTATTTCCCGACTAGGCGAACGGGGCATGCCCTTTTTCAAGCTATTGAAGAAAGCAGACAATTTGCAATGGACTCCCGAAGCCCAGCAAGCCTTCGAACACTTCAAGAAATTTCTCACATCACCACCTGTGTTGGCATCACCCATGCCCTAAGAGCCATTAATGCTATATGTGGTAGCAACCACTCAGGTAGTCAACACGGTGTTGGTGGTCGAGCAATCCGAACCGGGTCACATACAGAAGATTCAACGACCAGTCTACTTTGTCAGCGAGGTCCTTGCTGACTCCAAGATGAGATATCTGCAGGTCCAGAAGCTGCTCTATGGCCTACTCATCACTGTCCGGAAGCTGGTGCACTACTTCCAATCGCATCAAGTCATGGTGGTCACATCGTATCCACTCGGGGACGCCCTGCATAACCGCGAGGCCACTGGCCGAATCGCCAAATGGGCACTTGAGTTGATAGTGTTCGACATCACCTTTTAGCCACGGACAGCAATCAAATCACAAGCTCTAGCTGACTTCGTGGCCGAGTGGACAGAATTCCAGATAGCCACATCAACAGCGAAGCTAGAGTACTGGACAATGTACTTCGACGGTTCTCTAAGGATTGGCGGCGCCGGGGCCGGCGTCGTACTGATGTCCCCCACTGGCGAAAAACTCAAGTACGTTCTACAGATCCACTTCCCGGCTTCCCACAATGTCGCTGAGTACGAGGCACTCATCCACGGGCTTCGCATCGCTATATCACTCGGCATCCATCGACTGGTTGTGCGTGGAGACTCTCAACTCGTGGTAAACCAAGTCATGAAAGACTGGACATGTCTCGACGATACCATGGCAGCATACTGTCAGGAGGTCCGCAAGCTGGAAAACAAATTCGACGGGCTGGAGATAACACGTGTCCTATGACAATACAATGATGCTGTAGATGAATTGGCAAACATGGGATCCAAGCGAGAAGTAGTCTCGACAGGGATCTTTGTCGAGCAACTCATGGAGCCGTGAATCAAGAAGAAACCAGTACCAGAGCAGTCGGGAGGCGAACCTACCCCGGCAATAGATGAAGTATCGAACATATGTCAAGACTAGTGGACTCCTGTTCTCAAATTCCTCTTGGACAACGAACTCCCAGAAGACCGTAGTCAAGCAAAACAAATCAAATGTTGAAGCAAGAGTTTCCTAGTCGTCGGAGATGACTTGTATCGAAGAAGTGCATCCGGTGTCCTCATGCGTTGCGTCACCACTGAGGGCAAGCAGATTCTGCAATCAATCCACTCGGGCATATGTGGCAACCATGCTGCATCCAGGACGTTAGTCGGAAAGGCTTATCGACAGGGATTTTTCTGGCCAACAACAATAACAGATGCAAAAGACATAGTTCGCACATGCGAGGGTTGCCAGTTCTATGCACGACAAACAAATCTCCCAGCCCAAGAACTCCAAGCAATCCCAATCTCTTGGCCCTTTGCAGTATGGGGGCTTGATATGGTCGGGCCTTTCAAGAAAGCGCCAGGAGGGTTCACACATCTATTCGTCGCAGTTGACAAGTTCACCAAGTGGATTAAGGCTAAACCCGTTGCAACAATAACAGCGGCACAACCAAAGGACTTCATCATGAGTATACTATACCGATTCGGGGTCCCTAACCGCATCATCACCGACAACGGTACTTAGTTCACAGGCGGCGTATTCCAAGACTTCTGTGAAGATTTCGGCATCAAAATCTGCTACGCATCTGTGGCAGACCCGCGGAGTAATGGACAGGTTGAACGAGCCAACGGTATGGTCTTACAAGGTATCAAGGCCAGGATATTCGACCGACTACAACCATATGCAGGCCGGTGGGTACAAGAACTCCCATCTGTTCTCTAGTCTCTAAGAACCACGGTTAGTTGGGCAATAGGGCAATCCCCTTTCTTTTTGGTCTATGGTGCTGAGACTGTGTTACCAACCGAGTTAGAGTTCAGCTCACCATGAGTCCGGGCTTACTCAGAAGACAAATCCAACAATACCCAATTGGTCGAACTAGATCAGTTGGAAGAAGCAAGGGATATCGCAACAATCCAGTCGGCAAGGTATCTTCAAGGCCTCCGTCGCTACCACAATCGCAATGTTCGTGGCCGAGCCTTTTTGGTCGGAGATCTCATCTTGAGAAAAATACAAACCACCAGAGACAGGCATAAACTATCCCCAATATGGGAAGGACCATTCATTATAGCCGAGGTTACGTGGCCAGGCGCCTACTGACTGAAGACCGAAAACGGTGCCCTCATCAGCAACTCATGGAATATAGAATAGCTATGTCCTTTCTATACCTGAGTTTTATATCTTTCCATGTGTATAGTTTTTCTCTGACTCACTACGCCGCTTGTTTCAACCGAGTAGTGAGTCGGGGGCTGCATGTACTATATGTGCTTCGTCAATAATATATGAGCCTATTTTGCTTAAGTTATGAAGTTTTGCAACGACTTTATTTTGTTTGCTCGAGTACAGCTCTCTGCGGTGAACGATTTTATTAAGTTCCTATAGACTAACTCGGGGTAGACTATGTAGTTAGGTAAAGCTAATGATAACTAAGTCAGAACTTAGAGCTTGGTGGCATTGCACATATATTTACACATGTCCTTACAAAAAGTTTATATACACCAACTGCATGATGGACTGTTCTTACATACCCAGGTCTCGGGTGATCACCTCTGTAGTCGGCCTCGCCTGGGCTATCAACCCCAACGCCTCCTCAGGTGTCGTTTCCTCGGTGAATCCCTCTCCGATGGCTTTGATATTTGTCGTGGGGTAGATTGACTTGGTCATCGCCAGGGTTTGGGCCACGCCGACAACAACATGCTCATCCGAGTACCTCTCAGGGTACTCGGTGCTTCGTTAAGGTGCACCTACACTTGGGAGATCATATTGGAGCTGGTTCCCACGTAGTGAGGATCCATGATGTCAAGGAGCCCTTTCACGGACTCGGCAAGGATCTCCCGTGACTCCTTGACAACCTTCATCTCCTCTACAAAAGCCTGAAACTGGATCTGGGCATTGGCTCTAGCAACTACCCGAGTTCATCGACAAGTAAACTTGTTAGGCAAAATTGCAGACAGAGTACTTATTGGATTGGTTAGGATCGTTGTCAAAGCGGAGGCTTACTCTCATAGTAGGCCTCCCACTTGGCTTTGGCCTTCTCCAGTTCAGTTTTTTCCTTTTCGAGCTTGGCGTTGGGCTTCTTCAAGTCGGCCTTCTCTTTTTCAAGCTCGGCTTTGGCCCTTGTCAAGTCGGCCTTGTCTTTTTCAAGACTGGCCTTGGCCCTCTCAGTCTCCTTTAGCTTGGCTTCCCTCTCTGTTTGGGTCTTCAACTCAGCTTCGAGGGCTGCACATCAGAATAGTCAAGTACTCAACATTGCAGTCAAGACACAACTGGGCAGTCGGGAAACAACATAGCTGGAGAAATATACTAAGGGCTCAGTCAGGAAGACATATTTGGGAGACTTACTCCCGATCTTCTTGGCTTGGTCCCAATTTTCGTCCCTGAGCTGATTAACGGCTCCCTTCAGCCAAGACTCTCTCCCCTGGCTACGCCGCTCCAATTCATCCTTTAAGGCCCGGAGCTGGTCCAATTCTTGGAGCTGGGAGGCAAGCTAGGTCAGGACCTCATTCATCTGCTCTGATCGGTCAACGATTTTCTGCTCAAAACAAAAGTAGAGCAAAGACAGAGCAAAACAGAGTCAAGTGTCAGAACGTCCAATCAAGGAAGACCGACAAGAGCCTGTCACGGCGTAAATCTTACCTGAATTCCCCGGGACGCAGCAATTGTGACGCGAAGCAAGGCTTCGCGCTCCTTCTCGGCTATGGCTTCGTCATGTACATACTTCTTTGCTACCCCATTGGGAGCTACCCAGCCGAAGGTTCTTGGGAGCTTGTGGGGAGGAGCTTCAAGCCTGGGGAGGTCTGGTCTCTCCGAAGATGACGACGACAACGATGGCGGCGACAAGGAAGGCGACGGGGTCCTGGCTCTCAACTCGGCGGCCTCTGGGGCTCTGGAGGTTGGCTCAGGGGCTGGAGCAACAGCTTCGATATCCGCCCCTTGGTTAGCAGGTGTCGGCGGCCTTGCAGTCGGGATGATCTCAGTTTCTGCAACTAAGACTGTCACCAGCTCAGCAGATGTACTCGCTGGCGCTAGCTCGGTTGGGGCTGGCCCGACAACGGGAGTAGCCGGAGTGATCTCCTTGAGATCGATTTCGGCTCGCTTCCTGCGTAACGGGTCAAACATCAAAACACAACTATGCCGAACAGGATTTTCAGAAGATTCAGTACAACCTACCTCTTGGAGAACTTGAGCTTCTGTCTAGGGGATCTGGAAGACGGCACTGGAGGGCCGTCGGCTGTCGGGCCTGATGGCACGGTAGTCGGCGGTGGTGTTTTCGTCCTGGTCGGCCCCGTTAACGGTGTGGCCGGCTGGGGTGCCCGGGTACTCGGCGGTGCCATCCTTGGGCTCGATATTGCTAAGCCTGGCGGTGCTTGACCTGACCTAGTACCCAGCGGCACTCTTATTGAGCTCGATGATGCTGAGCTCAACTGCACTGGTCCCGGCCTAGGACTCGGCGGCCTGAGGGCTGTACCGGCGGTGTGTTTTATCTTCAGACTCCCGGCTGCGGCACTCGACCTAATAACCTTCTTCTTGCCCTCATCTACAACAGGCCTCTTGCCCGCTCTCTTGGAGTTAGGCTAGGCAGTAGAAGGACTTCTCGGCCTCTTCTTCGACTTCATGGCCGATAGTGTTCGGGAGTCGTCATCAAACTCCTCACATGACTGCAAGCAGTTCAACAATAAATATTACACATCTTGGAGTCAACCTGGACATATATTTGCAAGCACTCATCACAGGCGAACTACAAGGCAACATTAGTGAAAGATACCTTCGGACGAGGCCGTTTTCAGCTATAAGCCGCGACAGAGCGCTCTGCATCTTCGGTCTCAACCACCCCATTGGAGAAATAATTGAACAGCACTTTGGTCACTTTGTGCTGGTTAGCCAGATCTCGGCATTCTCGATCGGGATCGTCTCTCCCCCGGTAATCCCAACAGAATTGGCTTCTCAGCTTCAACGGCTGGATGCGCCGGGTCATGAAACACCTGCTACCCAGGGCCCGGACAGACCGGCTTTCTTTAGCTTATCTAGTCTTTCTAGTAATTGATTCACTTAGCCCATCTCCTCAAAAGTTGGTTCTGATGACCAATCGGATGAGATCACTGGAGGCAAACCAGTAAACGGATGCAGAGAGGGTTCCAAATCAGAGCAATAGAACCATTCCTTGTGCCAACCTTTCAAGGAAGTTTTCAGAGGAAGATGAAGATATGTCTTTTTCATTTCACTTCTCAGCTGAAGGCCGGCCCCCCCAATCACCTGAACCTTGTTCTTGGAGGGCTGGGGCCTTGATTGTGGAACAAATGTCTAAAAAGATTCAAATGGGCTCCACACCCAAGAAACACTTCGCAAAGAGTTACGATATGGAGATTTGCAAGACTGAGTTGGGATTCAGATTTAACCAACTCCAATCCACAGAAGCAAGAAAGACAGTGGAGGAAGTTAGAAGATGAAGAAATAGACCTCGGTCGAAAAAGGAGGCAAAAACAACAGTCTCGCTGGCCTGGGGTTCTGGAACTAATTCAGCTCTAGCCGGGCGCCAACGAGATGATATCGCGGCTTTGCAGCTGCTCAGCAACGTTCTTCCAAGTGCTCTAGCTTGGACCGACCGCAATCCGAAGATTGGCCCATGCCTCGCCCGAACACATCCACGAGATCAGAAGCCTCGGCATGGTTAGGGATGAGAAGATTTGGGCGGAAATGTTGTGAGAGGCTCGCTTTTGGGAATGGGATGAGGAGGAAGCAGGAATCACTCGAGTTTCCTAATGGGGAAGAGCGAACAATGGTGAACCTAGCGCGGAGCGAAGGCAAAATTTTTTGGCGCGGAAGCTGGAAGACGAAACGATTGGTGGATTGGAGAAGATAAATGAATCTTTTCTCTCTCTCCCCGCTTGTTATAGAGCCGTTTCCGATTCGCTGGGCTTCGGGCTTAACACGAGTCGGTACTGGGCCACCAAGATATGAGTTTCTACCGAGTAGCATCCTCAATATGGGCCACTCGTTGGCCTGTGTTAAAATCACGGTGCTGGTGCTATACCAACAAGGAACCCAATGAGGTAAATAGATTATGCTTCATGAAGGCCTAATTGCTTGAACACATGTGTTCGGGTATCTATCCTATCCGCCAGGTATTGAAGATATTGTCCTTATAAGGGGTCACAGCTGGTCTTTATCAAGAGCTTTGGGGATGCAGGTATCTCTCAAGTACACCTGACCACATAATTGGATTAAATTTTATAAAGTGGTTTCGGCTTACATGCTTAGCCGACATTTGCCCATGAGCAAATATTTTTTCTAGCCGACATGACGCTGAGGAGTCTAACTTTTCGAGTAGTGCCTCTCAGGAGAGATATAAATTTTTCCAGCTGACATGATGCTGAAGAGTAACTTCCAAGTGGGACGCCACTCGTGAAAGCATATTGAAAACCTTTTCAAGCTGATAATGAAGGCTGAAGAGTCCCATATACGAGTGGCAGCTCTCTGCAAAAGACTATAAATTCTTCCAATTGACTTGATACCGAAGAGTCTCATATACCAGTAGTTATATACTCGGGAAAGACTACAAGGTAAATGCTTTTGACTTTATGTTTAATTATTTCACCATTAAGCAAAAGTCGGGGGTAACCTAATAGGTGCGACTATGGGTGCACACTATTTATTACTTCTACATGAAGCCCTTCATAGCCTCGCTGCCAGCTGACATGAAGCGGACTTAGGAAGAGACGAATCATTCGGACAAGTTGGAGCAATGCACTCGGATAATCTTCACCGGGAGGATGAGCACTCGGCATCAGCTGTGACTCATAACTATGAAGGTCTGCAGGGGCTACTGTGGAGGCCATGGGCTCGGTACCATCGACAAGCATATGGGCCACTCGGAAAGAGGATGGGCCTAGCCTTGTAATTAGAGATATGGTAGAACCCGGGAGACTTTGCCTTGTACGATAAGGAATATACAGTCTTAGTCGGGTAGATTATATCTCTAAGAGGAGATCCCTTAGCTATAATCTGGCCAGGACTCCTACCTTGTACCCCTGTCCCCCAGTATATAAGGGGAGGCAGGGCACCCCCTGAGGGCATAAGCTCATAGAAGTAAACACACATCCTCAAAGAATACATCACAACTAGATGTAGGGTATTACCTCATATCGAGGGTCTGAACCAATATAAAATCTCCCCGTGTTCCTTTGCAATCCACCGAGTTTCCATCTGCCGAGTAGCCCTATAATCATATTGCTGGTGGTAAAAACATCGACATTAGGCATGGGTTGTACGTTAGGCTCAGATCATTGACTTATGAAGTAAAGTCCTTAATTGACCATGGCAACTTGCCAAAACTACAATAGCACATAGCTTCACTTAGGCTCACACAAGAAACCTAACCTTGTAAGGATCACACAGATACCTCACCCTCTTATAGGTTCACATAGAGCACCCATCACCCCAATCCAAAACATTTTATCGCCCGTTGTTTACTACACGGCTGCACACATGTTTACTAGAAAAGATAGCACACAGCCACACGCTTAAATAAAATAGTGATAAATATATCATTAATTATTATTATATTTTGCTTGTAAAATGACTTTGAGCGGGGCTAAGCATTTACTACTCTACCCTGAGTTGACCGCTATGTTCAACTCACAAAGGCTAGGGTGACAAGGTATCACAGGATATTCAATAATCAAAGGCATGGAATAACCACAATTAGGTCATACTACCCATCGATGATTTGTAAATAAAATAATGCATGTTTCACAACAAAAATAGTTTATAAATTGGGTCCAATTTGTTCAAAGGGTGCACTTGCCTTGCTCCAGTTACTGTCCTTGCTTTGCGTCTTTTGCTGTGATTGTTCCTGGCTTCACGTCTATTACATCGCAATAGGAACAAATAAATTGCAAGAAAACAACCCAATAACATCAATTAAAATAACCAACTGAACCAGGAGGTAGAGCTCGATTTTAGAAGAATTTAGGAAAAAGAATAGGTCAAATCAGAGTTCGGATGGATGAGATATGAACTCCGGAAGACTAGGAACAGGGAAAATCCGAGATAAAAGAGAAGGAATATTCCTAGAAATATTCCTGGATTTTTAAATTCGGAAATTAAATTGTTTTTGTGAGGAAAAGGGAGCGGGACACTGGTTAGTGAGATGGTTCCATGATGGACTCAGGCTAGGTGGAAAAGAGAAAAAAGAGAAGAGGAAGGGAAAAAAATAAAAGGAAAAAAATGGCAGGGGTTTGCAGAAAATTGCTGAATCCGGACCCTTTGAAATTGTTTGGAATTATTGCAGAATTAGGGAATAAAATTGGACTCCTCGGGGAAACTAGAAATTGATACGGATGCGAAAATTTTAGAGTCTGGAATCAGGGGAAAAATAAATTGGGAAATGAGCTCCACTTCCGAAATCCAAATAACTCCGATTAAGAAAACAGAAACAAATCACACCGTAATTAATTATTTAATCATATTAAATCATTTTTATTATGAAATTTTTCATTAAGCTATTTGAGGCGAATAAACCGAAGATGGATTTCGCAATTGGCAACAAGAACGGAAAACGAAAAATCCGGGCGTGACACAACCCAGTCCTGGTTCGAAAGAAGAACGGTAAATGACGCGATGTGCGTCAACTATACGACTTAAACAAGTGCGTGCCCAAGGATCCATTTGGTCTACCCAGGAAGATCAGGTGGTTGACTTCATGGCGGGGTGCGAGTTGGTCAGTTTTCTCGATTGTTACTCAGGATATCATCAAATTAGCCTAAAGTAGGAGGACTACCTAAAGACTTCTTTTATTACACCATTCGGTGCATATTGCTATGTCACTATGCCGTTCGGGTTGAAAAACATTAGTGCAACGTATCAACGCTCTATACAGCGGTGTCTTTACACTCAACTCGGGCATAATGTGGAGGCATATGTCGACGACGTGGTAATCAAGACCAAAGTCAAGGAAGACCTCATCGGTGACTTAGAAGAAACTTTTCAAAGCCTTCAGAGATTTAAGATAAAGTTGAACTCGGAGAAGTGCGTCTTCGGAGTACCTTTGGAAAAATTACTCGGCTTCATCATATCACAGCGAGGCGTCGAGGCTAATCCATAGAAAGTCAACGCTATCATGAACATGGCAACCCCGACTAATCAGAAGGACGTATAGAAGCTGACTGGCTACATGGCGGCACTCAGCTGATTCGTTTCCCAACTCGGCGAACGGGGCATGCCCTTTTTCAAATTATTGAAGAAAGTCGACAATTTTCAGTGGACGCCAGAAGCCCAGCAAGCCTTCAAAAATTTCAAAAAGTTTCTCACATCACCACCCGTGTTGGCATCACCGATTGTCACGCCCAGAAATTCACCAGAATTTTCAAAGCTAATTTGTGCAATAAATCATCGTCCAGGAATCAGCCGAGGTATATAAATCGACAATTTGATAAACATAACCAAAACGAAATAACGATAAATACTTATAACAGAGGCACTTAGTCCTCACACAGAAGAAATAGCAACAGAACGGCAACTAGCGTGGCTTCAGCACCAAGCCACAGGCAGCTCAACTGGGGTATAAGCCAAACACAAAACTTCTCCTCGCAAAGCTTCACTCTAAAGATTGCAATAATGCAAGACTGAGTACCACCCACCGTACTCAACAAGCCACACTAGGAAATGCAATGTAATGCAACAGGATACCAAAGGAAAGGCATAATATGGCTTATTTGCGTAAAACCGCATTTAAAACATTTACATTTAAAACCATTGAAAATAGTGTTGTTAAATTATTAATCAGTATTGAATCAACCACTGAACAGCGCTCCAACGCAGTTCAGGCCCAAACCATAACTCTCCAAACAGGAGCTATCAATATTCCATCATTTATTTTCATTATTGAGTAGTGTGGGACTAATTATAGAAAATATTGCTAGGCTCGCTCATTAACCGTGAGCACGGCTATTCGAATAGTTTTACTCTGGCCAGAGGTGTACCAATTTACCCACAAGACACAACTCCACAACACGTCACTGTGCGCCTTAATACCACCACGGTACCTCGGAAAGGAATTGTGATAGGATTATCCATGTAACTCGCATAATAGGAGAGCCTCCCACCGAACCTCCGGTCTCCGGTAGGGGTGATCAAGTACCTTCCCGCAAGACGGCTCGACGCCTGAATGCATGGACTTATTGTCACTGCCATGTGTGGACTTATACCAGCCACAAACATGCCCTGGTGCCTCCTATTGAACTCGTCACAATTCAAACTCCTGCTAACCCATTCTAGCTTGTGGTTAGCATGAAATATGCTTCGCAACAAGTAGTCCGTGAATCAGTTCTTAACTGTCATGAGCACCACTAGCAACAATCACAATCCTGGTACTCACAACCCACCATCAATCAAGTTTTAGTTGTCACATTTAATTAATCAACCACGACTCACTGTCGTGAAAATATAGCCATTTATCTTTAAAGGGTCATTGACATTTGAATTGTTTCCCCACATAAAATGTCACTATAGTTAATAGGCATGGCTAAGCAAATCCTAAATAATCTAGCCAGATAAATAATTAAACATCTAGCTAGTCAATATTATTACCCGGGGTATCAAGGTAAAGGAATCAATATCGACATGGCCATAATAAATCAAGGATCATAGGATAATAAATAAATACCCATATAATGACATTCAAAAATATTTCATGCAATAACATTAAAATAAAATAGATTTCGCAAATGGGATCAACATGCTCAAGGAGATTGTCGTGTGACTTGTCTTGCAATCGTAAAAGTCTTCAAATAATCTTCCGAACTCTTTCCGTAGACTCTGCGATCTTCTGAAACGATGATATATACGTAACTGCACATAAAACGATAATAAATCCTAAGAAACTCCAAATAAACAGTACATAAAAATACATAAACAAGTAAATTATGATTTTAGGTGAATTTAGGAAGAAGAATGGGTCGAATCAAGTTCGGACGGAAAAGATACGGCTTTTGGAGGATTGAATTCAGCATAAATCCGAAAAGAAATAGAAAAGAATATTCTCAATATTATTCTCTCGAAAATTAATTAATAATGGAATTACTTTGGATGAGTATTGGTTGTGGGGCTCCTTGTCAGCGGCTAGGTTCACACGGACTGGGTCCATGGACCAGAGGATGGGGTGGAATGGAAGACCAATGTCTTGGCGACACGTGGTGATGAGATGGCACTGAAGTGGATGCCTACATGGAAATTAGGGTTGAGGTGACCGTTGACTGAATTAAAAAGGTCCAATGGCTAGGACTAGGTCTCCCGAAAATCGGACGGATGAGATGATGGGGATTTTATATGTATTGAATGGCTAAGATTGGGATTCAACGGATGGAATTGGTCTCGGGTAATCCAACGGTCTAAATCGGAACGAATCCGAAGGCTTGAATGGGTTGGAATAAAATGAACCGCTAGGACTGTCAAGCTACAGTACTCGGCTCCTGGGATGGCGACAACGAATGCTGGCGACGCCGAGTCAGCAAACGCCGGGAAGGGAGAGGATGAAAATGGCGACACAGATCGGTGAGGATTTTATCAAAATATGTCGGAAGGTCGAGATTGGTTAGGCGTATGATCATTGGGGTACACACGTCAATGATGGAGAAGAGAAGGCTGCACGCATGTCAATCACAGGAGGAAGACCAGTCGCTGCCATGGTGCATTGCCGGCACGCGGCGAGACAGGGGAGGTCAGGAGATGATGATGACAATCGACGGCAGTAGATGATGGTGACGGGACGGTGACGCAGTGACCGGCGATGGCTGGCGAGCAGGCGCACTGGGAAGAGATGGAAAAGGGCCATGGCACCATCGGGGATGCTCACCTCGGGGCGGCGAAGGACGCCGATGACCGCAGCCGAGCGGCGGCACGGGCTCCTAGCGTCAGCGCGGCGAGGCAGCGCACGGAGCGGCGACTCAGGCGGCAGGGGCGGGGAGGAGACGGTGCACGGAGCCAGCAGAGGGGCGGTGCGACGGGTGGCAGCGGTGCTTGCAGGCGCGGCGCTGTGCCTCAGGGCGGGCGGCCAGCGGAGGAGGCAGCGGCACTAGCACGGCGGCGGCGTGCACAGGCGACGGCGACCTGGCGCTAGCGGCACGGCGGCGGCGATGCTCTCGGGATGCAGGGGCAGCGGCGACGGTGCACGGGAGCAGGGGCGACGGCGCACAGCTGCAAGGCGGTGGCTAGGGCACCGAGGAAGCGGCGGCTCTGGCTTTATAGGAGAGGGAGTCCGGGGCGGCGACGGGTGGCGGCTGCGCGCGGATTCGGCAGCGGCAGGTGTGGGTGTCGTGGTGCACGCTGGACTGGCGGTGTGGGCCAAGAGGGCCGGAGGCGGAGGCCGAGAAGGAGGCGCTCGGAGTGCTCGGGCCGAGGTGGCTTGGGCCCTAGGTGGCTGGCACAGGCCGAACAGAGAGAGAGAAGGATGGGGGAGGAAGGAGGAGGCCGGGGAGAAGAACAGTGCCGAAAAAGAAAAGAAGGGAGAAAAAGAAAAAGAAGGGGAAGAAAAAGAAATAAAAGGGTAAGATTGGAAAGGAAAAAATAGAAGTCTTCTTTTCCGGAAAATTCCAATTTCGCAAAAATTAGAATGGGGATATTTGTGGAATATGAGTCGCGTTCTGGAATTTAGAAATTTCGGAAATATTCAGGACATTGGAATTATTTGGGTACGAGGATATATATATATACGTATATATATATTGGGGATCGAAGGGTATTTGGACAAATTTAGAAAACAAAAGTATATTTAGTGGGGTCTAGGAAATGGAATATTTTGTGGGATTCAGAGAATGAAGAATATTTTCCCGAGGAAATTTGGGAATAAAATATCAGAATATTTGAGAAATATTTGGGGAATAAAATATCGGATTATTCTTCGAGTTGGGAACTGGAGAAGATTTTCCGGGAACTAGGAAATGGAATATTTTGAATAAAATATTTGGATTAGAATTGATTGAAGGTGTTTTATTGGGACCGGAATTTGGAGAAATCTCAAACGATTGGAGATTTGGATTTATTTTGACACAAAAGGGTTTTAAGGAAATATCTGGGATTTATCTCAAAGGGAAATATAGTTATTTCGAATATAAAGGATCTCGGATTGGGAGTCCAAAAGAGTTCTAGGGTTTCAAAAATGAATTAATCCGGTAACTCCGGATTTAGGTTTCCGAGGTGACTTTAGGGTTCTGGCAATGACACAAAACCCTAGAAGAAAAAGGGAGTCAGAGTTCACAATGAACGAGAAGACTTCAAAGGACTGAATCAGGAACGACCCGAACAGGGGAAAGAAAAAGAAATTTGTTTATATTTATTTAATTACTTTAGTGATCTTTATAGCATTAAAATTAATTCTGTAGCTCCAAAAAAATCCGAGAAAATTTTAGAGAGTTTATTAAATCACGGAAAATTTACCAGAAGTAAATGCCACCACGAAACACAAAGAATTTATTATTGTAAATACTCAAACGCTTAAAATACTCCGACAAAACCCTTGGAATATAAAAGCATCCAAGTATTTATTTAAAGATTTAAACTCGGGATTTTTAATATTGGAAATTTCAAAATTTTATTCAAACTCTTTTCTCAAACAAAAATTTTCTAGTGTATTCTTGTATTTCCATTTACCCATGATAATTTTTAATTAAGACGATTTTCATGGCGTTACACCGATGCCTCAAGAACCACTCATGCTGTATCTAGCGGCAACCTCTCAGGTAGTCAGCACAGTATTGGTCGTGGAGCGGGCAGAGCCTGGGCACATACAACGAGCACAGAGGCCAGTCTAGTTCGTCAGCGATGTCCTAGCCGACTCCAAGATAAGATGTCCCCAAGTCCAGAACCTACTCTACGGTTTACTCATAACTGTCCAGAAGTTGGTGCACTATTTCCAGTCGCATAAAGTCACAATTGTCACATCGTATCCACTCAGGGATGTCTTGCACAATCGCGAGGCCACTGGTAGAATCGTTAAATGGGTGCTCGATCTGATGGCATTTGACATTGTCTTTCAACCTCGGACAACAATCAAGTCACAAGCACTTGCAGACTTTGTGGCCGAGTAGATAGAGGTTCAGACGACTACACCAACGGACAAGCTTGAATATTGGATGATGTACTTCGATGGTTCTCTGTGGATTGGCGGAGCCAGGGATGGCGTCGTCTTGACATCACCCATCGGACAAAAATTGAAATATGTCCTTTAGATAGACTTTCCAGCATCCCACAACGTCGCCGAGTACGAGGCACTTATCCATAGGCTCCGCATTGCCACATCACTTGGCATCCGCTGACTGGTGGTACACGGGGATTCTCAACTCGTAATGAACCAGGTCATGAAAGACTGGCGTGTTTGGATGACAACATGGCGGCTTACTGTCAGGAGGTACGTAAGCTGGAAAATAAGTTCGATGGGCTAGAGATTACACATGTGCTGCACCAATATGGCGAAGCTGTAGACGAGTTAGCCAACATGGGATCCAAATGAGAAGTGGTCCCACTGGAATCTTTGTCGAGCAACTGTTGGAGCCGTCAGTCAAGAAAAAATAGTACTCGAGCAGTCGGGGGCTGAACTTACCCCGGCAACAAATAAAGTACTAATCATCTCTCAAGATTGGTGGACTCCAATTATCAGGTTCCTCCTGGCAGACGAGCTCCTAGATGATCGCAATGAGGCTGAGCGGATCAAACATCAAAGCAAAAGTTTCCTTATAGTCGGCGAATACCTTTATTGTAGAAACACATCCGGAGTCCTCATGCACTGCATCACACCTGAGGAGGGCAAGCAGATACTGCGGTCTATCCACTCGGGCATCTGTGGCAACCATGCTGCATCAAGGATGTTAGTCGAAAAGGCTTATAGACAAGGTTTCTTCTAGTCGATTACGGTTAGAGACGTTAAAGACATGGTTCAAACACGTGAGGGATACCAGTTCTTCACTCGGCAAACAAATCTTCCAGCTCAAGTACTACAAATAATTCCAATCTCTTGGCCCTTTGCAGTTTGGGGGCTTGACATGGTCAGGCCATTCAAAAGAGCGCCGGGGGTTCACACACTTGTTCATCGCAGTGGACAACTTCACAAAGTGGATCGAGGCAAAACCCGTTGCTACCATAACAGCGGCAAGGGCAAATGACTTCATTATGAGTATTATATATCAATTTGGAGTTCCCAACCGCATTATAACAGACAACGGCACTCAGTTCACTAGCGGCGTTTTTCAAGATTTCTGTGACGACTTTGGCATCAAGATATGTTATGCTTCTGTGGCACACCCACGAAGCAATGGGCAGGTTGAGCATGCCAATGGCATGGTCTTACAAGGTATCAAAACTATGGTTTTCGACCGACTACAACCATATGTAGGGCGGTGGGTGCAAGAGCTTCCATCTATTCTCTGGTCTTTAAGAACCACGGTTAGTTGGGCAACAGGGCAATCCTCTTTCTTCCTAGTCTATGGTGTTGAGGCTATGTTACCAACTGAGTTGGAGTTTGGCTCACCACAAGTCCGGGCCCACTTAGATGCCAAATCAACTGAAGACCAATTGGTCAAACTAGATCAGTTGGAGGAAGCAAGGGACATCGCAACTATCCAGTCAGCAAGGTATCTCCAAGGCCTACGTTGTTATCACAGTCGGAATGTTCGTGGCTGCACCTTTTCGATGGGAGATCTTGTTTTGAGAAAAATCCAAACCACGAAAAACAGGCATAAATTATCTCCCTTTTGGGAGGGGCCGTTCATTGTCGCTGAGGTGACACGTCTGGGCGCCTATTGATTGAAGATAGGAGACGTCATCCTAATCAACAACTCATGGAACATAGAACAGCTACATCCTTTCTATACCTGAGTTTTGTACTCCTTTTTACACATAAAGTTAGTTACTCTAACTCACTACGTCGCTTGTTCCAGCCGAATAATGAGTCGGGGGCTACATGCTAATACTTGCCTATTGTTGTTAATAAAATCTGAGCTTGTTTTTGTCTAAGTCATGAAGCTTTACAATGAGTCTGTTAAGTTTTCTTGAGTATAGTCCTGAGAGGTCAACGATTTTTATTAAGTTAATCTCAATTCACTCGGTGTGAACTATTTGGTTGGTTAAAGCTAATGATGGTTCAGAAGCAGCAAGTACTCAGCAAGACTTAACGACAAACAACAAAAATATTTACAATATTTACACATTATTTTTGGTGAACACCAACTATATAAATGTTTCTGTCTACATCGATAGGTCCTTGGCTATGGCTTCTGTAGTTGTCTTAACTTGGCTGATCAGCTCCAAGCCCTGCTCTGGAGTAGTCCCTTCGGCAAAGCCTTCACCAATAGCCTCAATATCTACTCGGGGGTAGAGAGACCTGCTCATGGCCAAAGCTTGGGCAATCCCGACAGTGACGCACTCATCCGAGTACTTCTTTAATATCTCTAGAGCTTCCTCAAGGCGTTCTGCTACTTGAGCAATTGAGCTGGAGCTAGATCCGGCCTGGTGCGGCTGCATGATGTCAAGCAAGGTCTTCGCGGAGTCAACAATGACCTGCCGTGATTCCTTTATGACCTTTATCTCTTTTGCAAAGGCACCAAATTGGATCTGCGAGTTGGCCTTGAAAGTTGTTTACACATAGACAAGAACGTTAGCAAACCAAGACGCCTGACTGGGTTGAGCATGCAGTTGGACGAGTGACTTACTCGCATAGTCGGTGTCCACTTTCGACTTAGCCTTCTCGAGCTCTTTCAATTCCTTTTTCAGGCGCTCGATCTCCTGGGACTGGGCACTGAGATTTGACTCGAGGGCTATTGTGGAGGCCATGGGCCCCGGGTACCTCATCACAAGCATATGGGCCACTCGGATAGAGGATGGGCCGAGTCTTGTAGTTAGAGATAAAGTAGCACCCGGTAGATTTTGCCTTGTACAAAAAGGATTATACAATCTTAGCCGGGTAAGATGTATCTCTAACAAGGAAATCTCTTGGCCGTATCTAGCTGGGATTCCTATCTTGTACCCCTGCCCCTCAGTATATAAGGGGAGGCAGGGTGCCCCTTGAGGGCAGAACAACACAGAAGATCATTGATCGACATAACTCCTCAGAGGAATAACACCACAACTGGACATAGGGTATTGCCTCACATCGAGGGCCTGAACCAGTATAAAATCTTCTTTGCGTTCCTTTGCAATCCACCGAGTTTCCCCTTGTCGAGTAGCCCTATAGTTATGTTGCCGGTGTAAAACATTGACAGTTGGCGTGCCAGGTAGGGGCTCTGGCGAGTTTCACATCTACAAGCTCGATGGATCCAGCAACCAGAATCGACGGCGACAAGTTCTCCCCTGGAGACATAATTTCTTTCAGAAGCATCGATTTTGTTGCTGACCAGATCGACAACCTTACCTTGGCCGAAGCAGATCCAATCCAACCGGCTGAGGAGCCAGCTGACGTTGCGCCAGTCAGCCCACAGGACGCTGCAATCTCCTTCAACGACCTACTGCGGCAGTCCTTGACTTCGCCGAGCATTGGGACAACTCTTTCCTTCGGCGTCTGACTTGCGCTAGGCCTTGAGCCAGCCCGGGTTGGGCCAAGAACAGGAGAGATCATCAATCTTCCACGCGGTTTTGGTGATGCTGTGGATCTACATCCCACGCAGCAGACCTGATCTCCTGTGATTCAGTTTGGACATGGCCAAGCGCCGTTTCAGATTGGATCTAGAGAGGTCGGAGTCGTTCTTACTCCGATAAACTATTCGGAGTCCGACCCCAAGTTGGATAACGGTTCGAACGCTAGTTCGGACTCTAGTCTGGCGAGTTTTCTCCTCCCCCGCGAGATCTTCATGGCTTCAACACCACCACCCGAGGTGCGCCGACTACAAGAGGAGCAACAGGAGGAGGCTGACCGTGAGGCTCGCAATGACGGGCTACGCAAGGCTGGGCGAGCAGCTCAGCAGCAGATTCTCTAGACTAAAGTCGGCGATCACGACGTCTTCGTCACGCCACAACAGAATGTCGTGGCCGCTGCAACCTTGCTGGACACACTCTAGCTCGGGCCTAATCACTAGGCCACCCCAACTATCGCTAAGATCAAGGTGATGATTATGGCTGCTGCCTGCCAGCAACAACAACAGCAGTCGGGTGACACCATAGTACCGACTAACCGGTCGGGATCTCCAGCGGCGGGTTCGTCTACATCAGCACAACGCCGGGCAGCCGGCTCAAGTCGGCCACGCGAGGAGTCAAGGCAAACGCCACTCGGCAACACCAACAATGACAACCGGCAGCGACACCAGTATGACCGCCGACCCAACCAAGATCTCTGAGAACGCCTACAACACGACCTCCGCCACACCATCAACGCCCGGCGCCATGAACGAGAAGAGGACGAGCGCCGTCGACTGGAGGACGAAAACAAGCGCTTCGGTCTCCATCACGAGCGGTTTAACCGCCGTGGTCGAAGCCCGAGCCCTCATGAAGACGAAGGCATTCCAGCTTTCACCCGAGAGCTACAAGACGTCGACTAACTGACTGGCTTTAAGCCCAGAGGAATTGAAAAGTATGACAACAAAACAAATCCCGAGTCTTGGCTCACTGTATATACCCTGGCAGTTCGAGCTGCTGGGGGTGACCACAAAGCCATGGCTAACTACCTCCCAGTCGCGCTAGCCGACTCGGTGAGGACATGGCTGACAGGGCTCCCGAGGCAGTCGATCGGTTCCTGGGGAGAACTCAGGGAGCGGTTCATCGCCAATTTTCAGAGAACCTACGAGAGGCCATCTTCTGAGCACTATTTGTATCAACTACACCAGAAGAAGAACGAGTCTCTACGTGATTTTATCAAAAGATTCTCCAAGAAGCGCAACAAGATCCCAATGATCCGAGACGAGGCCATCATCGCCGCCTTCCGCAAGGGAGTAAAGGATGCCCTGTTCATTGTGAAATTCACTCGGAAGCCACCACCCTCTGTCCGGGCTCTTTTCAACATGGCCAACAAATACGCCGACTCGGCTGAAGCGGTCGCAGAGGCCCTCGACGAGAAAAAGGAGTCCCGACAGAAAGACCAGAAGGCAAAAGCTGACAACGAGCCGTCTCAAAACAAGTCTGGCACCCGCAAGCGGAAGTCGGACAACGAGGTGGCCAACATGGAGCGCACTCGGTCGAGGCCCTAGCGTAATAACGACTACCAAAAAGTCATGAGCGGGCCATGCCCCTTCCACCCCAAGGGCAAGCACGTGGCCAAAGACTGCTACATGCTTAAGAAGTTTGCCTCTGAGCAGGCTTCATCATCTGGCGCCGACAAGGACAAGGACAAGCCAGACTCAGGCCCGGCCGACGATTTTCAAGATCCTCAGACCGAGCTCAATCACATCTTTGGAGGGCCGCTCGCGTACGAGTCCAAGCGAAAATAGAAGCTATCTGCACGCGACGTTAACACGGTCTCTACGGCATACACCCCCCAGTACCTGCGCTAGTCAGAGATGGCCATTACATTCAATCGCGCAGATCACCCAGATCGGGTCTCGCACCCGGGACGCTATCCACTCGTCCTGGACCCAGTTGTCAAGAATATCAAGTTGAAGAAGGTGCTCATAGACAGAGGCAACGCGCTCAACATCCTATTCGCCAAGACTCTGGACGAGATGAAGATTCCTCGTTCAGATCTACGGCCGAGTACGGCGCCCTTCCACGGGATAATTCCCGGCATCTCTTCAACACCACTCAGGCAGATTACTTTGCCGATGACCTTCGGCACGCGGGATAACTTCTACACAGAAAACATTTGCTTCGAGGTCGCCGACTTCGAGACTGCGTACCATGCCATACTCGAACAACCAGTGCTCGCCAGATTCATGGCGGTACCGCATTATACATATATGGTGCTCAAGATGCCAGGGCCAGCAGGTGTCCTCTCCCTACGCAACGATGTCAAGCAAGCCTTCACCTGCGACAAGGAGAGTTGCGAATTGGCTCAATCACAAGAGGCGGCAGTCGGGCGCGACAACATCCGGCAAGCCATCACAGCAGAAGTCGAGCAAGATCTAGTTCCGGCCAAGAAAGCAGTGAAGTCAGGAATTTCAGCGGACTCGGACACAAAGAAGATCCCCTGGACCCTTCTGACCCCTCCAAGACCGCTCTAGTCAGGACCGGACTCGACCCCAAATAGGAAGACGCGCTCACCACCTTCCTCCAAGCCAACAAGGATATCTTCGCATGGAAACCGTCCGACATGCCGAGCATACCAAGGGAGGTAATCGAGCACGCCCTAAACGTGAAGACAGACGCCAAGCTAGTCAAACAATGGCTGCGGCGCTTCGCTCAAGACCGAAAGGATGCTATCCGGGAGGAGATTACAAAGCTTCTCGCAGCCGGGTTCATCAAAGAGGTTTATCACACAGATTGGCTGGCAAACCCAGTTCTGGTCTGGAAGAAAAATGGTAAATGGCGCATGTGCGTCGACTACACCGATCTCAACTAGGCGTGCCCCAAGGACTCGTTTGGTTTACCAAGAATAGATCAGGTGGTGGACTCAACTGCAGGGTGCGACCTTCTCAGCTTTCTCGACTGTTACTCGGGATACCACCAAATCAGCTTGAAAGAGGAGGACTGTCTCAAGACATCTTTTATCACGCCGTTTGGAGCGTACTGCTACATCACCATGCCGTTCGGTTTGAAAAACGCTGGAGCAACGTATCAACGGGCAATTCAGCGGTGTCTACACACTCAAATCGGGCGCAATGTGGAAGCCTACGTCGATGACGTGGTGATCAAGACTAAGTCCAACGAAGAGCTCATCGCTGACCTTGAAGAAACCTTCCTCAATCTTCGAAGATTCAAGATGAAGTTGAACCCGGAAAAATGCGCCTTCGGTGTGCCATCCGGCAAGCTACTCGTCTTCATTGTCTCGCATCGCGGCATCGAGGCCAACCCTGAGAAAGTCAACGCAATAATGAACATGGCTCCCCCGACTAACCAGAAGGACATCCAGAAGCTGACAGGTTGCATGGCGGCACTCAGCCGGTTTATTTCCCGACTGGGCGAACGGGGTATGCCCTTTTTCAAATTGTTGAAGAAAGCCGACGACTTCCAGTGGACACTAGAAGCCCAGCAAGTCTTCGAAGACTTCAAGAAATTTCTCACATCACCCCCCGTGTTGGCGTGACCCATGCCCCAAGAACCGGTAATGCTATATCTGGCGGCAACTACTCAGGTAGTCAGCACGGTGCTAGTGGTCAAGCGATCCGAACCGGGTCACATCCGAAGAATACAACGGCTAGTTTACTTTGTCAGCGAGGTCCTTGCCGACTCAAAAATGAGATATCCACAGGTCCAAAAGCTACTTTACGACCTACTCATCACTGTCCAGAAGCTGGTGCATTATTTTCAAGCACACCAAGTCACGGTGGTCACATCGTTTCCACTCGGGGACGTCCTACACAACCGCGAGGCCACCGGCCGAATCGCTAAATGGGCGCTCGAGTTGATGGCGTTCGACATCACCTTTCAGCCATGGACAGCAATCAAATCACAAGCTCTAGCTGACTTCGTGGCTGAGTGGATAGAAGTTCACCGACCTACATCAACAGAAAAGCTATAGTACTGGACAATGTACTTCGACGGTTCTCTAAGGATCGGCGGCGCCGGGGCTGGCGTCGTACTGACGTCCCCCACCGGCGAAAAACTCAAGTATGTTCTACAAATCCACTTCCCGGCTTCCCACAATGTCGCTGAGTACGAGGCACTTATCCACGGGCTCCGCATCGCTATATCATTCGGCATACGTCGACTGGTTGTGCGTGGAGACTCCCAGCTCGTGGTAAACCAAGTAATGAAAGACTGGATGTGTCTCGACGATACCATGGTGGCATACTGTCAGGAGGTCCGCAAGATGGAGAACAAGTTCAACGGGCTGGAGATAACACATGTCCTACGACAATACAACGATGCTGCAGACGAGCTAGCAAACATGGGATCCAAGCGAGAAGCGGTCCTAATTGGAATCTTTGTCGAGCAACTCATGGAGCCATCAATCAAGAAGAAACCGGCACCGGAGCAGTCGGGAGGTGAACCTACCCCGGCTACAGATGAGGTGCTGCACATATGTCAAGACTGGCGGACTCTTGTTCTCAAATTCCTCTTGGACGATGAACTCCCAGAAGATCGCAGTTAGGCCGAGCAAGTCAAGCGTCAAAGCAAGAGCTTCCTGCTAGTCGAAGAAGACCTGCACCGAAGAAGTGCATCCGGTGTCCTCATGCGTTGTGTCACCACCGTGGAGGGCAAGCAGATTCTGCAGTCAATTCACTCGGGCTTATGTGGCAGCCATGCCGCATCCAGGACGTTAGTCGGAAAGGCTTACCGGCAGGGATTTTTCTGGCCAACAGCAGTAACAGACGCCAAGGACATTGTTTGCACATGCGAAGGCTGCTAGTTCTACGCACGACAAACCAATCTCCCAGCCCAAGAACTCCAAACAATCCCTATCTCCTAGCCATTCGCAGTATGGGGGCTTGACATGGTCGGGCTTTTCAAGAAAGCGCCAGGAGGGTTCACACATCTATTCGTTGCAGTTGACAAGTTCACCAAGTGGATTGAGGCTAAACCCGTTGCAACAATTACAGCGGCACGAGCAAAGAACTTCATCATGAGTATACTATACTGATTCGGGGTCCCTAGCCGCATCATCACCGACAACGGTACTTAGTTCACGGGCGACGTATTCCAAGACTTTTGTGAAGATTTCGGCATCAAAATCTGCTACGCATCTGTGGCACACCCGCGGAGCAACGGACAGGTTGAACAAGCCAACGGTATGGTCTTACAAGGTATCAAGGCCAGGATATTCGACTGACTACAACCATATGTGGGCTGGTGGGTACAAGAACTCCCATCTGTTCTCTGGTCTCTTAGAACCACGGTTAGTCGGGCAACAGGGCAATCCCCTTTCATCCTGGTCTATGGTGCCAAGGCTATGCTACCTACCGAGTTACAGTTCGGCTCTCCGCGAGTTCGGGCTTACTCAAAAGACATCTCCAATAATACCCGATTGGTCGAATTAGATCAGTTGGAAGAAGCAAGGGACATCGCAACAATCCAATCAGCAAGGTACCTACATAGCCTGCGTCGCTACCACAATCGCAACGTCCGTGGCCGCGCCTTTTTGGTTGGGGATCTCGTCTTGAGGAAAATACAAACCACCAAAGACAGGCACAAATTATCCCCAATCTAGGAAGGGCTGTTAATTATAGCTGAGGTCACGTGGCCCGGCGCCTACCGACTGAAGACCGAAGATGGTGCCCTTATCAGCAACTCATGGAATATAGAACAGCTACGTCCTTTCTATACCTGAGTTTTACATTTTTCCATGTGTACAGTTCTTTCTCGACTCACTACGCCGCTTGTCCCAACTGAGTAGTGAGTCGGGGGCTGCATGTATCATATGTGCTTTGTTAATAATATACGAGCCTGCGTTACTTAAGTTATGAAGTTTTACTACGACTTTATTACGTTTGCCCAAGTACAGCTTTCTGGTGAACGATTTTTACTAAGTTCCTATAGACTAACTTGGCGTAGACCATATAGTCAGGTAAAACTAATGACAACTGAGTAACAACTTAGGTCTTGGCGGCATTGCACATATATTTACACTTGTACTCACAAAAGTTTTTGCATACCGACTACATGATATATTGCTCTTACAGACCCAGGTCTCGGGTCATTATCTCCACAGTTGGCCTTGCCCTGGCTATCAGCTCCAGAGCCTCCTCAAGCGTTGTCTCCTCGGCAAACCCCTCCCCGATGGCTTCAATGTTTGCCCTTGAGTAGATGGATTTGGTCATCGCCAGGGTCTGGGCCACGCCGGCAATGACATGCTCATCCGAGTACCTCTTCAGGGCATTCGGTGCATCTTCAAGGCGCGCCTCTACTTGGGGGATCCTGGTGCAGCTGGTTCCCATGGGGCAAGGATCTATAAGGTCAAGGAGCCCTTTCACGAACTTGACGAGGGCCTCTCGTGACCACCGGACAAGTCTTATCTCCTCTCTGTAAGCCTCAAATTGGGCCTGGGAATTGACTCTTGCAGCTACCCGGGTTCACCGACGAGTAAACTCATTAGGCAAAACTGCAGATGGGGCAATAAGTGGATTGGTTAAAGTCACTGTCAGGGTGGAAGCTTACTTTTATAGTCGGCCTCCCACTTGGCTGCGGCCTTCTCCAGTTTGGCTTTTTCATCTTCGAGCTTGGTGGTGGCCTTCTTCAGATCAGCCTTTTCTTGCTCGAGCTCGGCATTGGCCTTTGTCAGATTGGCCTCGTTCCTTTCAAGCTCGGCCCTGGCTCTCTCGGCCTCATCCAGCCGAACTTTTTCCTCTATTCGGGCCTTCAACTCGGCTTTGAGGGCTGCACATCAAAATAATCAAGTACTCAACATGGCAGTCAGGATGCAACTGGGCAGTCGGGATACAACATAGCTGGAGAAATCACAACAAGGGCTTGGTCAGGAAGGTTTATGCGGGGAACTTACCTCTGATCTTCTTGGCTTGGTCCCACTTTTCGGTCCTAAGCTGAGCAACGGCATCCCTCAGCCAAGTCTCCTGCCCCTCCAACGAGGCCTTCAGCTCCCGGAGCTGGTCCAATTCTTGGAGGTGAGGGGCGACCTCGGTCAGGACCTCGTTCATTTTCTCGGCGCGATTGACGAGTTTCTAAGAAAAGCAAGTCGGAGCAGAGTCAGTTGTCAGAACACTTACACAAGGAAGATTATCAAAGCCCCAGCACAACGAAGACGACACTTGAATCCCCTAGGAGGCGGTAATCGTGGCCTGGAGCAAGTCCTTAAGCTCTTTTTTCGCCGCGGTCTCATCGTGTTTGTACCTTTTCGCGGTTCCGTCGGGCGCCATCTAGCGGAATGTCCTGGCGAACTTACGCGGTGGCGCCTCAATCCTAGGGAGGTTCGACACTTCAGGCGGCAGCGACGATGATGACGACAAGAACGACCATGGTGGCGATGGAGTCCTAGCCCCCACCTCGGCGGTCCCTACGGCCTCGGGGGACTGACTCGGGAGCTCCGGCAAGGGCTTCAACGACAGGTGTTGGCTCAGGGGCTGGGTCAGCAGCTTCGGCAATCGCCCCTTGGTCGGACGGCACTGGCGGCCCTGCAGTCGGGACCATCTCGGTCTCCACGACTGGGACGGCCTCTAGCTCGGTAGGTATGTTTGTGGGCGCCGGCTCGGCTAGGGCAGGCTCAATGATCAAAGCAGCCGGTGCGGTCTCCCTAAGATCAATATCGACGCGTTTCCTGCATAACAAGTCAGACATCAAAACACTGCTACAGCAGACAAGAATTCCAGAAGATCCAAAACAGCTCATCTCTTGGAGAACTTAAGTTTCCCACCGGGTGATCCAAGCCCCGGCGGCGCTCTGCAACCGGCTGTCGAGCCAGTCGGCGCGGTAGTCGATGGTGGCGTTCTCTCCCGAGTCGGCCTCGTTTGCGGTATGGCCGGCTTGGGTGCTTGGGTACTCGACGGCGCTTGTCCTGACCGCGTACTCGGTGGCACCCTTGACGGGCTCGAGCATGTTGAGCTCAGCTGCGCTGGTCCTGGTCTGGGACTTGATGGCCTGGGTGTCACGCCGGCTGTGTCCCTTATCCTCAGGCTTCCTGCTGCAGCACTCGGCGTCACGGCCTTCTTGCCCCGATCCGTAACTGGTCTTTTCCCCGCTCTCTTGGAGTCGGGTTGGGCAGCAAAAGGACTCCTCGGCCTCTTCTTTGACTTGGAGGCTGACAACGGGCGGGAGTCGTCATCGAACTCTTTGCACCACTACAGATGATTCAACAAAGTACATCACATAATGCTAGGCAATCATAGATACAAGTCCACAGGCATTCATTACAGAAGAAAGGAGTTGTCATCGAACTCTTTGCACCACTACAGGGACGGGGCCGATTGTGGCTATAAGACGCGATGCGGCGTTTCTCGTCTTCGGTCTCGACCACCCCGTTGGAGAAATAACCAAACAGGGTTTCAGTCACTTTCTGCTCGTTGGCCGATTCATGGCTGACCCGGTCAGGGTCATATTTTCCCAGATAATCCCAGCCAAATGTGTCTCTTAGCATCAGTGGCTGGATGCGTCGAGTCAGAAAACGCCTAGCCACCCAAGGTCCGGTTAGGCTGGCTTTCTTGAAGCTATCCAATTTCGCCAACAATTGATGCACTTGGCCCATCTCCTCAAAGGTTGGATCTGATGACCAATTTGGTGAAAACACTAGTGGCAAGCCGGTGAATGGACGCAAGGAGGGTGTCAGATCTAAACAATAGAACCACTCCTTGTGCCAACCTTTCAAGGAAGATTTTAAAGGGAGATCGATGTATGTTTTCTTCCTCTCGCTCCTCAACTGAAGACCAGCCCCCCCCCCCCCCCCGGATCACTTGGATGTTACTCTTGGAGGGCTAGGGTTTAATGTGGAACAAATGCCTAAAGAAGTTGAAGTGGGGTTCCACACCCAAAAAACACTCGCAGAGAGTCACGAATATGGAGATTTGAAGGATTGAGTTGGGATTCAAATTCACCAACTCCAACCCGTAGAAGTCAGGGATGCGGCGGAAGAATGCAAAAGAGGGAAGGAACAACCCCCGGTCGAAAAAAGAGGCAAATACTATAGTTTTGCCAGATCGGGGATTTGGAACTGACTCACCCTTAGCCGGCCGCCAATGAATCACCTCCTGGCTTTATAGCTTCAATTGATTCTCCAACAGCTTCAGCTTTACCACGCCAAAATCCGAAGTCGGCCAGGCATTTTCCGACACACCCGCAGAATCTAAAGCCTTCGGCATGGTCGGGGGCAGAGTAGTTTGGGGGAAATGCGATTGGAGGCTTGGAATAGACGAAGAAGATCAGAATCGCCCAAGTTCTAGTGGGGAACAGCGAGCAGCAGCGAACCCTAGCAAAGCGAAAGGCGAAATTTGGGCGCGGAGGCGGAAGACGAAACGATTGGTTGCTTTGGGGAAGATGAAGGAATCTTTTTCTCTCTCCTCATCTTTTATAGAGCCTGTGCTGACTAAATAGGATTGGGCCTACACAGTCGGCACTGGGCCACCAAGATATGAGTTTCTACAGTAGCACGCTCATAATGGGCCGCTCGCGGGCTGTGTTAAAATCGCAGTGCTAGTGCTACTAACAGGAACCGAAGAGGTAAACAGATATGCTTCATGAAGGCCTAATTGCTAAACACATGTGTTTGAGTATCTGCCTTATCCACTAGGTATCGAGGATATATCCTTATAAGGATCACAAGCTGGTCTTCATTAAAATTGGAGATGCAGGTATCTTTCTCGAGTACACCTGACCATGCAATGGATTTATTTTCATAAAGTGGTACTCGGCCTACATGCTTGGCCACCAGTTGCCATGAGCAACATTATTCCAGTCGACATGATGCTGAAGAGTCTAACTTCTAAGTAGTGCACTACTTGGGAGAGACTATAAATATCCTTTCTAGCTGACATGACGCTGAGGAGTCTAATTTCTGAGTGGGACGCCACTCGGGAAAGACTATAAACCCCCTATTCTGGCTGACATGAAGCTGAAGAGTCCTATATACGAGTGGCATGCTACTCGGCAAGACTATAAATCATATTCCGGTTGACATGATACCGAAGAGTCTTATATACCAGTAGTAATCTACTTGGGAAAGACTATAAGGTTAAAGATCTTTGACTTTATGTTTAATTGTCTTCACAATTAAGCACAAAGTCAGGGCCTACACCTAATAGGTGCGCCTATTCGGCGCACACTATTCATTCATCAATATGAAGCCCTTCATAGCCTCACTACCAGCTGATAGGAAGCAGGACTCGGGAAGAAGAAGCACTCGGACAAAGTGTACTCGGGAGCAATGCACTCGAGCAATCTTCACCGTGGAGAACGAGCACTCGGCATCAGCTGTGACTCAACTATGAAGGTCTCAGGGGCTACTGTGGAGGCCATGGGCCCCGGGTACCTCATGACAAGCATATGGGCCACTCGGATAGAGGATGGGCCGAGTCTTGTAGTTAGAGATATAGTAGCACCCAGTAGATTTTGCCTTGTACAAAAAGGACTATACAATCTTAGCCGGGTAAGATGTATCTCTAAGAAGGAAATCCCTTGCCCGTATCCGGCTGGGATTCCTATCTTGTACCCTTGCCCCCCAGTATATAAGGGGAGGCAGGGCGCCCCTTGAGGGTAGAACACCACAGAAGATCATTGATCGACATAACTCCTCAGAGGAATAACACCACAACTGGACGTAGGGTATTACCTCACATCGAGGGCCTAAACCAGTATAAAATCTTCTTTGCGTTCCTCTGCAATCCACCGAGTTTCCCCTTGCCGAGTAGCCCTATAGTTATGTTGCCAGTGTAAAACATCGATAGCTATAGCAAGAAGACATTCAAGACTCAATAATGCAGGAAGATTTACTCAAGTGCACTCGGGCAAAAAGGAATCTTACTTCTGATTGTCCCAGCCTGAGTCCAGTTTTCATCCCTGAGCTTATCCACCGACCCCCTTAGCCACTCCTCCCTCTCCTTGCTGGATCTCTCTAGGTTTTCCTTAGCAATCCAGAGCTGTTGGAGTTGAGTAAGCTGAGGGGCGAGTTCGGTCAAGGCAAGTTCGGTCAGGACTTTGCCCATCTTCTCTGACTGATCGACCACCTTCTGCTCAAGAAGGATCAAAGTTAAGAAAGACAAACGACAAGGATGCAAAATTCTGAGGAATTGCCAAACGGCAAACACAGCAAGATCGACTATGTACCTAGATCCCCTTTGACACGGCGATGGTGGCGTACATCAAGTTGACTCTTTCTCTCTGGGCCACTTGCTCATCATGATCAAAACTTTCCGCTTCCCCCTTCGGAGTAACCCAATAAAATGTCCAGGGAAAGTTCTGTGGGGGAGCTTTGAGTCTGGGGAGATTGCCCTCAATAGAAGATGACGACAGCAGAGGCGATGGAGTCCTTGGCTCGACTGGCGGCATGGCTTCCTGGGCGAGCTTAGGGACTGGGGCTTCGACCGCGATGTCCCAGCTTGGTGATAATTGTGGCTCGCCTGGTGGGATCACCTCTGCTTCAAGGGCTGGGATGACCTCCAGCATGGTCTGCGGTACGACTAGTTTGGGTTTAGTCGGGACGGGTTCTGCCATGGGGGTCGGTGGCGCTGTCCCCTTGGGGTCAGCGTCACTTGGCTTCCTGCAGAAATCATACAACATTCAAGATATTGCAAGATTCTCCAAATTCTCTTCAAGATCGAAGATTTTCATACCTCTTGGATGTTTTGAATTTCCACTGTGGTGCGCTGGGGGCGGAGGAAGTCGGCGAGGGGCTAGATAGCTTGGTTGGCGGCAGAGAATTGCCGACTGCCGGGCTTATCGGTGCGGCAGTTGGCAGAGGCGAGCTTGGCCCAGTCGCTGCTGTGCCTGACGCGCTCGACTGGAGGGTAGCGGCACTTGGCAGTGCTGTCCTGGGGCTGGGAGGCCTGGGGGTAGTGCTGCTGGTGTCCTTGATCTTCAGACTGCCTGGTGCCTTACTTGGCACATCTTTTTACTTGGCCTGGTCTGTTGCTAGTCTTTTCCCAGCCCTCTTGGGGCTGGGTTGGGTTGCTGAGGGGCTGGCTAGGTGTTTCCTGGATCCCACAGCCGACTGGTCTTGGGAATCAGAATCAAACTCTTCGCAGTCCTACAGATATTTGGATATTATATATTATACATTGCAGAGCTAGACAACATTCATGGCATTCATCACAGATGGATATCAAATTAACAGCAACATAGCATGCTACCTTTGGCGGGGGCCTGCCCTTGTAGTAGGGTTTAGGGGCTCGTTCCTCGTCTTCGGTCTCCACAACTCCATTGACAAAGAATCCCAACAAAGTATCAGTGACCTTGTTCTTGTCAACGAAGTCGGGATATTCCCGGCTCAGATCACTCTTGCCCTGGTAGTCGAATCCGAAGTGGCTCCTGGCCTTCAGTGGTCGGGTTCGGTGGTTCAGAAAGCATCTTGCCACCTAGGGACCAGTCAACCCTTTCCCCTTCAGCAATCGATCTTCTCCAGCAGCTGGTAAACCTGCCCCATCTCCTGCGATGGCACAGAGGACCAGTTCTCTAGGACCTGCGATGGCACAAAGGACTAGCTCTCTAGGACAGTTGGAGGATTGCCTGTGAAAGGGGGGAGGGAGGGTTCCAGATTCAAGCAATAGAACCACTCTCGGTGCCACCCCTTGAGAGAAGTTTTTAGGGGAACATTGAGGTAGGCTCTCTTCATCTCATTTCTGAGTTGAAGGCATGCCCCCCTGATGGTTTGGATTTTGGATTTGGATGGATGGGGCTTAATGTGGAAGAGGTATCTGAAGAGGTTAAAATGGGGCTTAACCCCCAGAAAAGCTTCGCAAAGAGTGGCAAAGATAGAAATTTGAAGAATGGAGTTGGGGTTGAGATTCACTAGTTCAATCTGGTAGAAGGCAAGGAGGTAGCGGAGAAAATCTGAAGATGGGAGAGACAAACCGCGGTCAAAGAATGAAGTAAAAACTACAGTTTCACCTAGGTTTGGAGTGGGACGGACTCACCCTCGACTGGACGCCAGTTGACGGTCTCTTGCTGTTGAAGAATCGTCCTCTTCTCCAAAATCCATAGCTTCACTGTGCCACAGTTCGACACTGGCCAAACTCTGGACGACATATCGGGGATCTTGAAGGGGGCCCTAGCCATTGCTAGGGAAGTGGAATCAAGCGGAGGAGCTCTAGGGCACTGGGAATCGACGCTGGGATTCAGAGCTTAGTGGGTCTCTAGCTGGGAGCTCGAGTAGCAGTGAACCCTAGCGAGGCAGAGGCGCTGGGAAGACGAAGGGATTCAGCGGATTAGGGTAGAAAGAGAAATCTTTTCTCTCTCTCGCTGCTTTATAAGGTCTGTGCCAGGTTAGTGGGCCTAGGCCGACTAGCTTGGTGATGGGCTATAAGATATGAGTTTCTAAATAGCATGTCCTATTGGGCCGATTGCTAGCTGTGTTAAAATCACAATACAGATGCTATTTTACAGAAACCGATCAAAATAATCAGATATGCTTTATGTTAAGCCTAATTGATGGACACATGTGTTCAGATATCTGAATTATTTGTCAGGTATTAAGGATATATCCTTACAAGGATCAAATTGGGGATGCAAGTATCTCTCAAGTACACCTCACCACATATTGGATAAAGAATCATGAAGTGGTACTCGGCTTACATGCTTAGCCAAAATTGCCTTGAGGAAAATGTTCCTAGCTGATATGATGCTGACGAGTCCAATTTCTGAGAAATATACCACTCGGAAAAGACTTGAAGGTTAAAGATCTTTGACTTTATGTTTAATTGTTTCACAATTAAGCACAAAGTCGGGGGCTACACCTAATAGGTGCGCCTATTCGGCGCACACTATTTATATTTTCCTATGAAGCCCTTCATAGCCTCGTTGCCAGCTGATATGAAGCAGGACTTGGAGAAGATGCACTCGGATAATGAGTACTTGGGAGCAAGGCACTCGGGAAATCTTCACCAAGGAGGATGAGCACTCGGCACCAGCTATGACTCAACTATGAAGGTCTCAGGCGCTACTGTGGATGCCATGGGCCACGGGTACCTCATGGGAAGCTTTCTGGCCACTCGGATAGAGAATAGGCCCAATCCTGTAATTGGGGATGCAACAGGACTCGGTGCGTATTACCTTGTATGATAAGGAAGGGATATAGTCATAGTCAGGTACGTTGTATTCCTAGAAAGAGATCTCTTGGTCCAGTCTGGCTGGGATTCCTACATTATAACCTTGCCTCCTCAGTATATAAGGGGAGGCAAGGAGCCCCCTGGGGCAAGAGAACAACAGACATACAATCTCACCAGAGAAACCTGAAAGGCAATACACAACAGCTGGAAGTAGAGTATTACCTCACTTTGAGGGCCTGAAGTAGGATAAATTGTTTCGTGTTCCTTTGCAATCCATCAAGTTTAGGTCTCACGGGTAGCCCCATATTATTATTGCCGATATAAAGCATTGACAGGAATAAATACTCATTATTACATTTATTGCTCGACTTTATGTTGGGAGGATGGAACTTTGGGCACGGACACCTATGTAACTAAAATTTGACCTTAATGGTGGGCTGTGGGTGCATGGTTTTGCTGGTCTCACCCATGGCAATTAAGGACCGGTTCGCGAGAACCTTTTAAGCAGTTATTCATACATACCACAAGCCAGCGTGGGCAATGGCTAGGCTTGTAGCTAAGCTTCTCCCTCTCCTAGGCACTGTTGGTGAGAATGGGCATGATGGAGTTGGGTCGGCTCGGTGTTAGGTTGATTGGCTTCCGGATCCATTGTGGTGCAAGAGGGGTAGCCTGGTTGATCTGGTGTGCCCTGTCAGCAAGTTCAACCTCAGCGTGGTGTGGATGGTTAGGCAGGGGTTGCATGATCGGTCCTGTGATAGCCTCTCGTGGTGTGTTGTGGTGACACGCCGGCACACGGGAACGTGTGTGGGGCTATGTCTCGTGGGTACAGTTGTACACCTCTAGCCAGAGTTAAAATCTATTCGAATAGCCGTGCCCGCGGATATGGGCATTTGGTCAAGACTCACCGTGATTAGTCTCATGTTAATAAATTAACTTAAAATATGTTGTAGGGATAGGATGGCTGGTTGGGCTTGGTCAACGTGGTGTAGCGTTGATTGGTGATGGATTAATACTGCTTAATTAAATAACCTTTTACCCATTTGTGAACTACTATTGTTTGCAACTACTTTTACGCAAATGAACCTAGAGCATATTTTTGTCTCCCGTGCATTGTGCATATTTACGGGTGTGGCTTGTTGAGTGCTGTGGGTGGTACTAAGTCTTGCTCCCTTTCGCCCTCTCATAGATGGAGTTCCTCTCCAACAAGGATCGTCAGGAGGAGTAGGCTGGTCCACCGTCAAGCTACATGTGGAATGGAAGCCTCTGCATGGCTAGTTGTTTACAGGCTTCTTTATCTTTTTCCACTGCATTGATGTAAGAAAATTTTATTCTGTTTGTAAGATGTATTTTGTATGACAACTTAGAATAGTGTAACCTGGCTTTCCTAGACAGGGATTTAATACATAGCAATGTTCAAAATTCTGGTTGTGAATTTCTGGGCGTAACAAGTTGGTATCAGAGCCAAACTTGACCGTAGGTTCAACCAAATGGAAACCCTAAGAGCCCTCCGAACTACTCATCTGCATATGCCTTTTTGCATTTGGAGTTGTTTCGGGAAAATTGGGAATTTATTCTCGGCTTGGGATAAAATCTTGACCTTTATTTGACTAAAATTTTTGAGTCAGGTTAAGTCTAGGATGTGGATTTTATTTGACAGTCGCGTCATGTATGTCCAAATTTTGGGAAAATATTGGTCCATCAAGGATAATGTTTAATTTAAGATGTGTATAAAATTTTGCTAAATGCCTTGCAATTATTATTTAAATTATTTCGTCATTATTTTATTCGGTCATATCATTCTGTCGATTTCTTAATATTGATCATGCAAAAATTATGCCATGCATGAAATCATTGTTTTATTTCTGAACTATTTATCGTTTATTTCATTTGGATCTGAGCATATATTAATTCCCCCTCATCTTCTATAGATGGACAGCCTTGCTAACCAGCGTGGAGCCGAGATGGGAGGATTTGTGGAGGAACTCCTCATGATGAACTTCACTTTGGGGTACAGTCATGCCCCCAAGTACACTACTGTGGAGCCACTAGAGGGCGAGCTCCCTCACCGTGTCTGCTTGGAGCTACCAGGTGAGCAGTATCTCCTGCCAGCTATGGAGATAGAGGTCGGTGGGTGTACCTTTGACCACGCCTGCTAGGAGGTAGCTTTCCGCCTGACTAGAGAGCTACGCCAGAGTCACCACTCCACCCTCCACACTACGGCCTACTGCTACCTCCCCAGCCGGACCCACTACCAGGCCTACGACACCTTCCAGCCAGCTAATGTGGAGAACGACACCACCATCGTTCACATGAGGCGAGCCTTGTAGGCCATGGACTACATGCATGCCAACTGGGTGCGTGCGGCCCACGACAAGGAGGACACCAATAGGATGACCATTATTGGTCTTCAAAACTAGGTCAATCGCCTGAAGAAGGAGGTCGCCGACCTGAAGGGTCAGTAGCTGCCAAGTGGGGCCAAGATCCGCCTAATCCCGAGGAAGAGGACCCTTCCTCCAGTGCGTATCCAGTTGGCCCCCAGGAACGGGCCACCCACACCGCTAGCTCCCGCACCAGCACCAGCACCCACCGGTGGCATAGTTAGTGTGTCGTCGAGTGATAGCAGCTCCCAGGGCAGCACCAGCATCCACGGGGGCTTCACTTCCACTGACGACAGCAGCTCTCTTAGTGGATCTTGCACCCACAGCGAGGCCAGTTCGTCGTCACGCAGCAGCGAGGGCTACGTTAGTGGTTCTAGGAGCCACTCCGACGACAAGGTGGGCGATGAGCAGGAACCGGAGTATGACTTGGACGACCGCAAGAGCCACTCAGAGCATTAGAGGCGTCATCCCTAACTTTTACCTTTTTCTTAGTGTTCTTCCCTATTAGTTGTGATGTTAGGAGTGTTTGTCTGGGGTTAGTCGGTGGTTCATACCGTCTGTTTGTGGTATGGCCGCCCGAATTAGGAGTCGAACTACTTTGTGATGTTTCTAAGTCATGCATTTTAGTTAATTTAATTCAGTTACTTAATTACCACTCTTGGTTCTGAGCCGCCTGTTTTCCTCCTTCCCTTCCATTTCCATCCCCCTTCAGATGGTGAACACCAGGACCGGTGCCCGTGCTACCAATGACACCATCACCACCAACCAGCAGGATGGGGCACCATAGAACAATGGGGTCCCAAATCACCTACCACCCCCGTTGCCAGAGAACCCGATGCTGGCACAAGTTCTGGCCAACCAGAACCAGATGATGGCCATAATGATGCAGCAGATGCAACAGAACAATTTGCAATAGCAGCACCAGCAAGCTCACATCCCAACCGCCGCTCCCTAGTCCAAGCTGCCCGAGTTCTTAAGGGTTAGACTGCCCACGTTCTTGAGCACCACCAACCCCATGGACGCCAACGACTGGCTGTCGGCGATCGAGAAGGAACCCAACCTCCTCTAGTGCAATGATCAAGAGAAGGTCGCCTTCGCCACGTATCAGCTCTAGGGTCCCGCCTCTGCTTGGTGGGACAATTTCCTTGTTACCCGCACCGCCAAAACGGAGGTCACCTCGGTAGAATTCTGCCATAATTTTCGAAAATCCCAGATTCCGGCAGGTATTGTGGCACAGAAAAAGAGGGAATTCCGAGGGCTGGTGTAGGGGAATAAGACAGTCATGGAATACCTCCATGACTTCAACCGCCTGGAGCGCTATGTGCCAGAGGATGTCCGCACTGATGCGGAGAGGCAGGAGAAATTCTTGGAGGGGCTGGATGACGAGCTAACCAACCAGCTCCTCTCCAATGACTACCCTGACTTTGAGGAAAGTGGTGGACAAGGCAATTCGCTAGAAGGGCACCAGGCAACAAGATGGACCGCAAGCGAAAGCGGCCCAATTCAGAGCTCACCAGGGGCCAACACCAGAGGCCAAGGGGTAATGCTGCGCTGGCATCAGGGCTGGACCCTCCACCGATGCATCATCCACCAACAGTGCCCATCTCCACCCCGCCCCGGCCACTTCAAGGGCAACAGCAGCAGTGGCGGGTAGCACAAACCAGTCAACCACACTCCACGTTCGCCAATGCCCAGCTCAGCAGGGACAAACCAGTAAAGGATAGTGGGGGAGACCCTCATTTGTTTCCAAAACCTGCAACGAGCCGGGCCACTTTGCTGGACAAGTGCCCAAAGCAACGAGTGCCATGTGGTCCTAGGCCTCAGCTCCCCAGAACCCCCAGCACCAACCAGCTCGTATCAAGGGGCGTGTTAATCATTCTGGCAGAAGAGGCATAGGCTGCACCAGAAGTGGTACTGGGTATGTTTCTCGTGAACTCAATCCCTGCAACAGTACTTTTTGATTCCGATGCAACAGATTCTTTCATATCAAAGAAATTTGTCGGGAACACATGGATAAAGTTAGTGGAACTTAAGATCCTCCATGCGTGTTCACACCCCCGGGAAAACCGCAGACCACAGCTCACTATTAGTCCCTCAGTTGAACATTCTACAAAGCCAAGGATCACCTTTTCTAAGCCAATCTCATCCTCCTAGGAATCCAAAAGACCTAGATTGTTCATCCTAGCGCGATGGATTGGTTGGCCTGGCACAAAGGACATGATCAAACTTGTTGACCAACCGCACTGCTTACGGTGACCAGCCCGCGAAGGAAAGGGTGGTTACCTTCAAGTCGCCAATGCTGCAGAGTCAGGAGGATAGTTTGAATCAAGTTGCAGCTGAGGGACAGCCTGAAAGTGGAAAGAAACCAGACAAAAAGGTGCGAGGATATTCCAATAGTAATGGGAATTATCCAAACGTTTTTCCAAAAGAAAGTTCTACCAGCCGAATGCCCACCAAAAGAGAGATTGGGGGAATTTTTTAAGGGAAAATCCGGAGTCTGCGCACCAGGAACTCGCCCCAATTATATAAAAGGCCCTATAGAATGAGGGCCGAAAGACGATTGGCGGAGGGTCAAGAAGCCAGTTGTACGATTTGCTACAGAAGCGGTACATCCGACCAAGCACGTTACCTTGGGTGCACGCCGTCATCTTTGTGAAAAGAAGACAAAACAAAAACGACATGGTCCTGCGTGGACTATCACGCACTAAAATTGACGTACCATTCAAGAACAAAGTATCCCTTTGCCCAAGGATTGTATTGCATCTCTTTCGATCAGTTGGAGGGCAGCACTGTCTTTTCAAAATTAGACCTGCCTGATCAGGATATCATCAGCCTGAGAATCCTGCGGAAGAGAGATATTCCGAAGACGGCCTTCCCACCACCTCGTACAGGTTGTTATAAGTGCACCTTATGTCCTTTGGACTAACGAACGCACCGGCTTTCTTCACCGGACTGAATAATGAACAAGGTGTTCATGGAGTTTCTGGTACGACAAGTTTGTGGTGGTTTTCATCAACGACATCCTTATCTACTCGAAATCAGCGGTTAAGTAACTATGAACAAGACCTCGGTGGTTCTCAAGAAAGTTAAGAGAGCAACCAGCCCTGTATTGCCAAGTTTAGGCAAGTCGACCTTTCTGGCTAAACGAAGTGCATCCTCCGAGCATGTCGATCACCGCTCAGGGAGTTACCGTGACCCGACAAACTTTGGAGTCCGTTACCAATTGGAAACCGCCTAAGAAAGTGACACAAGTGCGAAGTTTTCTTGGACTTGCGGGTTATTACTACCGGTTCATCAAAAATTTCTCGAAGATTGTGAGGCCCATGACACAATTTGCTGAAGAATGATGTTAAATTTGTCTGGACAGCCGAGTGCAACCGCAGTTTTGAGGAGCTCAAAAAGAGGTTATTGTCTGCGCCAGTCTTGATCTTGCCAGACCCAAGAAGGACTTCCAGGTTGTATTGTGACGCATCCCACCAAAGGGCTTGGATGTGTGCTGATATGCAGAGGGCAGAGTCATAGCCTACGCATCTCGCTAGTTGCATCCCACGAGGGCAACTACCCGACGTCCGACTTGGATTGGCAGAAGTGCGTCCATGCTTGAAAATTTGGCAACATTACCTTATCGGTAACCGTAGTGAGATCCATACAGACCATAAGAGCCTAAAGTATATATTCACCAAGCCCGACTTGAACCTCCGTCAAAGAAGGTGGCTAGAGTTAATTAAGGACTATGATGTGGGGATACACTACAACCCTAGCAAGGCTAATGTGGTAGCACATGCCCTGAGCAGGAAGAGCTACTGCAACGCTGCTCGGGCAGAGACACTGTGCAAGGAAGCTCAGGAGGACTTTGAATGCTTGAATCTGGGTACTCATTGGCCCTGGTTTCTGGCAGCCCTAGGGGCCCAACCTACCCTCTTCGATTAGGTCCTCTTGTGGAGTCACAAGCGACCAACGACCCAGAGATTAAAGAGCTCAAGAAGAACAGTGAGAGTTGGAAAAGCCCAGGCTTCACAGAAGATGAACAGTGGGAAACACGCCTGGATGGGAGAATGGGTTATTGTCATGTTTACACCGGCACTAAAATATATGGGGCCTAGTCGGCGGATGTAAACTCGTGGATTGCAAGGAACACAGGGAGATTTTTATACTGGTTCAGGCCCTCAATGTTGAGCTGTTTTAATACCCTACGTCCAGTTTATATCGTATTCCTTTGAGGATATACGGTGGCTGCCGTTCTGATGAACTTGTGTGCACCTGCTCTCACGGGCGCCCTGCCTCCCCTTATAACTAGGACAGTTATCCCCCCAAGGTAGGATCCCCATCGGATTACAACTAGGAGATCTCCCCTTAGAGATATAAACGCACCCCGACTAGGACTGTTATATTCCTTTCTATACAAGGCGAAGTCTGCCGAATCTAGCTTATATCTCTAATTACAAGGCTAGGCCCATCCTCTTATCCCGAGTGCCCATATGCTTGTCATGAGGTACCCGGGGCCATGGCACCCACAGTAGCCCCCGAGGACCTTCATAGTTGAGTCACAGCTGATGCCGCAGTGGCTCATCCTCCACGGTGAAGTCTTCCCGAGTCTCTACATTGCTCCCGAGTACTCTTTGTCTGAGTGCTGCTTCTCCCGCGTCCTGCTTCATGTCGAGCTGCAGCGAGGCTATGAAGGGCTTCATGTAGATGTAGGAATAGTGTGCCCGCCGAATAGGCCACCTATTTAGTAGTGTAAGCCCCGACTTTGTGCTTAAATTTTTTGTGGAAGATCAATTAAAACATAAAGTCAAAGATCTTTAACCTTGTAGTCTTTTCCCGAGTAGCTATACTACTGGTATATGAGACTCTTTCCGCGTATCGTGTCAACCGGAATATAATTTATAGTCTTTTAAAGTATTTACCGGTAGTAGGGACACTTGTATTGTAGGACTCTTCGACTTCATGTCAGCCGGAATGTGTGTTTATAGTCTTGCCGAGTAGGATACTCGTATATGGGACTCTCACGTCATGTCAGCTGGAAAGGGGGTGATATAGTCTTCCGAATATAGGTATACTACTCCGAAAATCAGACTCATCGCATCATGTCAGCCGGAATGATTATTTATAGTCTTCCCAAGTAATATACTACTCAAAAATTAGACTCGTCAGCTTCATGTCAGCTGGAAAATGGTGTTTATAGTCTTTCCCGAGTGGCGTTCCCATTCAGCGAAGTTAGACTCTTCAAGCTAAACGTCAGCTGGAAGAATGTTTATAGTCTTTCCCGAGTAGTATGCTACTCGAAAGTTGACTCCTCCGCATCATGTCAGCGGGAATGAGAATCTTTTATAGTCTTTCCCGAGTAGTGCACTACTCGAAGGTTAGGACTCATCCCCGCGTCATGTCAGCGGAATAATGTTGCTCATGGCAACTGATGGGCCACGCATGTAGGCCGAGTTACCACTTTATGAAAATAAATCCACGGCGTGGTCAGGTGTACCCGAGAAAGATACCTGCATCCCCAATTTTAATGAAGACCAGCTTGTGATCCTTCTAAGGATATATCCTCGAGACCTGATGGATAAAACAGATACCCAAACATATATGTTTAGCAATAAGGCTCTTATGAAGCATATCTGTTTACCTCATCGGCTCCTGTTGGTAGCACCAGCGCTATAATTTCAACTCAGCCTGCGGGTGGCCCACATGGAGCATGCTACTGTAGGAACTCATATCTTGGTGGCTGCTACCAAATAAGCCGGCCTGAGCCGACCTATCCGGCATAGCTCTATAGAAGTATCATCCATCGCATGTCAGGATGAGTTTTTTAGTGTCGATAACCACAATCAGCCAGAGAAATCCTTATTCACAAGCATTTCCAACTTACGTTCTAGATGCAACCTGGTTGCCACATAAGTCTGAGTGGGTATATTGCATGGATTCTGCTTGCCCTCCTCAGGTGTGACGCAGTGCATGAGAACTCCGGATGCACTTTGACGATGTAAGTCTTCTCTGACTTGGGTAAAGCCGAACAAGGTACCCGAACCTTGCATTAGCAGAGGGTTCGGCTGGCGACCCTCATGGGGCGTACCCTATCCAACAGAGTTATAGCCAAGCTAGGCACCTGAACCTTGCATCAACATAGGATTCGGCTAGCGACCCTCATGGGGCGTACCCAACCTGACAAAGCCATGACCAAATAAGGTACCCGAACCTAGCATTAGCGTAGGATCCGGCTGGCGACCCTCATGGGGCGTACCCTACTTAGCCGAGTAGTACACAGCCCCGACTGGCGCCGGAGGTCGATTATTAGCTCGCATGTAGCGTAGCCGGGGAAGATGACATCCCGACTGGTGCAAGTACTCGGTCAGTAGCCCTCATGGAGCATCCCGAGTGTATTTTGGCAGACTTGTCCAGCCCCCGAGCGTAGGAGATGGGCTCGCAACCCTGAGTTCCTGTCACGCATATCCGGAGCTGGGCCTGCAATATAAAGATATCGGATGAGTAGCATTTGATGATGAAAATAATCACCCGAGTAAAATGTATTTTACAATATATGTAAATACGAGTTCTTCCTCTTTTTGATATTAATTTCCCCAAGTAGTTGACCCCTTACGTTTAAACACTCTGCCCGACTAGTCATAGCCCCCTAGCGTCGGGAGTTGGCTCATGGCTCTTTCCCAGACACGCGTTTTGGGTGACTTGAGTTTGTCTTTCATGGAGCAAAGTTTCACGGATCAGGATTTATGCTACTCGAGTACTTTTGCAATCATTTAAGAGCAAAAATAGGGAAGAGTGCAGCTTGTGTACCTATTAGGTGTAAGCGGCTGCGGCATTGGTAAAGCCGAGTGAAGAAATATTTATCAGGAAGCGACTTAGCTGTTCGGTATTTCGGAGTGGGGATGCCATCCTTGCGTTTGAGCTTGTGAGCCCCCGAGCATGTCACTTGTTGTTCTGATAATCTTCAGTTGTTGAAAGTCGAAGACGATTGTGACCGACTGCCACAATGAAGCCGTCTAACTTGCGTTTGCGATTCCTGGCTTTAGTCGGGACCGCGTTGTTGGTGCCCTCCCGCTTCTTCTGTCAGGATGCCTTTTTATCTTCAAGGGCCTCAGCAACAGCGTGGGCTGAGTCGGCGTATTTGTTCGCCATGTCGAATAAAGCCTTGACAGAATTGGGAGGCTTCCGTGTGAATTTGTCGATGAACGAGGTGTCTTTGACTCCTTTTCGAAAGGCGGCGATGACGACCTCATCCTTGACGTTTGGGATCGAATTTTTCTTCTCAGAGAACCTCTTGATGAAGTCACGAAGAGACTCGTTCTTCCTTTGATGCAACTGATATAAGTCGTGCTCGGAAGATGGCCTCTCGTATGTTCCCTGGAAGTTGGCGATGAAGTGTTCCCGGAGTTCTCCCCAGGAGCCGATTGATTGCTTGGGAAGTCCTGTTAGCCATGTCCTCGCTGAGTCGGCTAGAGCGACTGGGAGGTAGTTAGCCATGACTTTGTGATTTCCCCCAGCTGCTCGGATCGCCAGAGTGTAGACCGTGAGCCAGGACTCGGGATTGGTCTTGCCATCGTATTTGTCGATGCCTGTAGGCTTGAAACTCGACGGCCAGTCGACCTGTTGTAGCTCCTGGGTGAAGGCTGGTATGCCTTCGTCTTCCTGAGGACTCCGACCCCGACTACGGCGGCAAAACCGCTCGTGGTGGAGGCCGAAATGCTCGTTCTTGTCTTCCAGTTGGCGTTGCTCGTCTTCTTCTCGTTCGCGGCGCCGAGCATTGGTGTCCTGCCGAAGATCACGCCATAGTTGGCCTCGGAGATCCCGGTTGTCCCGACGGTCACTTCGACGTTGCCGGTTGTTGTTTGGGTTGCCGAGTGATGTTTGGCGTGACTCCGTGTGCAGCCGACTAGAGCCGGCTGCTCGGCGTCGCTTTGAGGTAGACGAGACTGCCACTGGTGATGCCGACCGGTTGGTCGGTATGAGGGTATCACCCGACTGTTGGTGCTGCTGACATGCAGCAGCGGTAAGCAGGGCTTTTATCCTTGCGATCGTCGGGGTGGCCTGGTGATCAAGCCCAAGCTGGACAGTGTCCAGTAGGGTTGCGGCGGCCACGACATTCTGTTGTGGCGTGACGAAGACGTCGTGGTCACCGACTTTTGTTTGGAGGGTTTGTTGCTGAGCGGTTCGCCCAGCCCTGCGTAGGCCATCGTTGCGGGCGTGCAGGCGTCTTGCTTCTTCCTCCTGTTGTTCTCGCAGTCGGCAGGCCTCCTCCTCTTGTTGTTCGTGTAGTCGGCGTGATTCCTGAGTAGGAGTAGAGCCTTTGGATGCCATGAAGATTTCTCGTGGCGGGAAGAAGCTAGCCGAACTGCTGTCCGACTTAGAGTCGGAATCCGACTGGGAGTCGTAGTCCGACTGAGAGTCGTAGTCGGAATAGTTGATGGGGATGAGTGTAACTCCGACCTCCCTAGATCTGATCTCGAGTGGCTCGGGGCCGTATCCGAGTCGAACTCCAGGGGATCGGGCTTGCTGCGTCAGATGTAGATTGTAGATATCCGCGGCGTCGCCGAATCCGAACGGAAAATTGACGATCTCTTCCTTTTTCGGCCCGATCTCGGCCGGCTCAAAACCGAGTCCGAGTCGAACACCGAAAGAAAGAGTTGTCCCTAGACTCGGGCGTATTGGAGGTTGCTGCAGCATGTCGTGAAAGATTGTTGCAGCATCGTGTAGGCCGACTGGCGCGGAGTCGGCTGGTTCCTCGGCCGGTTGGATCGGGTCCGTGTCGGCCAAGGTGAGATTGCCGATCTGGTCGGCGACGAAGTCGAGGCTTCCGAATGCAATTGTATCTCCGGGGGAGAGTTTGCCGCCGTCGACTCCGGTTGCTGGATCCATCGAGCTTGTAGATGTAGATCGCGCCGAAGCCCCTACCTGGCGCGCCAACTGTTGATGTTTTACACCGGCAATAAATATATGGGGCTAGTCGGCGGATGTAAACTCGGTGGATTGCAAAGGAACACAGGGAGATTTTATACTGGTTCAGGCCCTCAATGTGAGGTAATACCCTACGTCCAGTTTATATGTATTCCTTTGAGGATATACGGTGGTGGTTCTGATGAACTTGTGTGCACCTGCCCTCACGGGGCGCCCTACCTCCCCTTATATACTGGGGGACAGGGTTACAAGGTAGGAGTCCCCATCGGATTACGACTAGGAGATCTCCCCTTAGAGATATAACGCACCCGACTAGGACTGTATATTCCTTTCTATACAAGGCGAAGTCTGCCGAATCTAGCTATATCTCTAATTACAAGGCTAGGCCCATCCTCTATCCGAGTGGCCCATATGCTTGTCATGAGGTACCCGGGGCCCATGGCACCCACAGTTATGCGTCCTAGAAAACAAGGAGCTCAAGGATTTGAAACTCTAGGAAGCTCATGAGACACAGTACTCCATTCACCCCGGAAGCACTAAAATGTACCAAGATCTCAAGACAAAGTTTTGGTAGGCCAGCATTAGAAGAGAGATAGCGGAATTCATGGAACTCTGTGATGTTTGCCAACAGGTCAAAGCAGAACACCAGAGACCCACAGGACTTCTACAACCGCTCAAGGTCCCAGAGTGGAAATGGAAAGAGATCGGGATGGACTTCATCACTAGATTGCCCCAAACATCCTCAGGATATGATTCGATCTGGGTGATCGTTGACCGACTCACCAAGGTCGCCCATTTCATTCCTGTGCACACGACCTACTCAGGCAAGAGACTGGCAGAACTCTACATGGCCCGCATAATGTGTTTACACAGGGTACCAAAAGGATTGTATCCGATCGCGGTAGCCAATTCACTTCTAAATTTTGACAGAAGCTACAAGCAGAACTAGGAACCCGACTGAATTTCAGCATAGCATACCATCCACAGACAGATGGGCAGACTAAAAGAGTCAATCAAATATTGGAAGACATGCTAAGAGCCTATGTGCTAGACTTTGGTGGGACCTGGGATAAGAGTTTGACCTACGCGGAGTTCTCGTACAACAACAGCTACCAAGCCAGCTTATAGATGGCACCGTTTGAAGCCCTGTATGGCTGGAAGTGCCGTACACCCCTCTTCTGGGATTAGACTGGTGAATGTCAGGTATTCAGGATAGATTCCCTCAAAGAAGCCGAGGCGAAAGTGTCTATTATTCGAGAAAGGTTGAAAATGGCCCAGTCAAGACAGAAGAGTTATGCTGACAACCACCGTAGGGACCTGAGCTTTCAAGGAGACTACGTGTACCTTCACGTCACTCCACTCCGAGGGGTACATAGGTTCCAAACCAAAGGAAAGTTAGCGCCACGCTTCGTTGGACCCTACCAGGTCCTAGCTCACAAAGATGAAGTTGCATATCTATTGGATCTCCCAGCTTCAATGGCAGGCATACATGATGTGTTCCACGTGTCCCAATTAAAGAAATGTCTGAGGGTACCAACAGAACAAGCCGATCTGGAGCAGATCGAAATCCAGGAGGACCTCACTTACGTGGAAAGGCCAATCTGAATCTTGGAGGTCAGCGAAAGGAACACCAAGAGCAGAGTAATCAGATTCTGCAAAGTACAGTGGAGCCATCATTCAGAGGAAGAAGCTACTTGGGAGCGAGAGGATGAATTGAAGTCCGCCCATCCACACCTCTTCACCAGCTCTTCCGAATCTCGAGGACAGGATTCTGTTTAAGGGGGGTACGTTTGTCACACCTGGAGTTTTCCCCTTAATAGAGCCACATAACAATATGCTGAAGAAAATGCTCAAAGAAATTGTTTAATTAAGGCTAAGGGAATTAATTAATAGTGAAAATGCAAAATAACAATCCATCATGGCTGGGAGTATTTTTTTTGTATTCCTCTTGCCAAAATACACTAACAGGATTTTTATTGGAATTTTTAGAGCACTGGAAGTATTTTTAATAAATCAAACTATGCTATCGGAATTAAAAATCTCCTAGCAATCCTTTTCTTCCTTTTTCCCTTCCCTTTTCTTTTTTTTCTCTTTTCTTTTCCCCTCAGGCCGCGGCCCATACCTATGCTCGGACCGCTCTCGCAAGCCGCGCCCCGTGCGCACTCCCTCTTCCTCTCGGTACCAACCAGGGCCCGCCCATCAGCACCCACGCGCCCCATTTCACCCCGCCTCCCTCACTGCCATCTAGGCCCCGCCCGCCAGCCGCACCGCTCGCGCTGGCCACTGACATGTGGGGTTAGGACCCACATGTCAGGGTCGTCTTCCTCCTCTGGCCGATTTGGCCAAAGGGGAAAATCCCCCACGACGTTGGATCCGCGCTTATTGCCGCCTTGTCCCGCCTCCGCCCTTGGTTCGATTCCTGTGTGAATTTCGCACATCCCGACATCACTGTTGTTTCCCCCTTTCACAAAATCCTGCCGCCTCAGTCACGATCTCGTCCTCCCCGGGGCTTAGAAACCCTCACCATCGCCCCCTCTCTCTTTTCCCTCAACTTCCCAAGCCCCCAGTGCCCGTTAACCTCCTCAGCGCCATGATTCCGAGCCGCCGCAGCGTTTCGTCGCCTCCAGCCAAGCACTGCCACTATTGTAGCTGCTGTCACGCCCATCTCTCATCACCGCCAGCTAGGCCGCACTCCGGAGCGCCTAGGCCGCCACCCCCGTGAGCCCCGTCGCCGCTAGAGACCCGTTCTCCCTGTCAAGCCATTCGGTGAGTGCCGCCGCCGACCTTCGGCTGCCAAATTTTGTCAATCTATTCAGCTATTTCACCCTTAACCCCTTCCTACACCTTCACCTGGTCCTTCACGCGGCCGTCCCGTGCCTTGTCGCCCTTGGTCATCGCCGAAACACTCTGCCGCTGTCAAACCCGAGCCATCGCCACTGCCTAGCTCCTCTGTTTGCCGCCGTTGGCCACCTTGCCATCATCGCCGCCCCTCTGCGAGCGCCCTCTTGGACTCCCTATCTTCCCCGCCGCACGCTGCTGCCCTCCGTCCCCCACCAGTTGGTCGCCGGTGGTGACCATCAAGCCGCGTGCGCGGGTAGGGCCTGGCCCTATTTGCTCTGGGCCATCTGATCTGCCTCGGCAGATCGGGGCCACTCGTGCGCTTGCGCCTGCGGCTGCACGCGTGTGGATTGCGTCCACTGTGCGCCGCACTCTCATGCGCCACTGAGGGTCCCACCAGTTAGCACTGGCCCCGTAGTCCGCTGACGCATTAATCCTTTTCAATTGCACAATAAATCGTTAAGGAATTATTTTTGTATAGTAAAACACAGAGAAACTTTGAAAAATCATAACTAATTCATACGAGCTCCGATTAATTCCATTCAATTTTCATTAAATCCAAAAAAATGTCAGGAATCCATTAAAAATAGTTTTAGCTCATGTTTCATTGTCCTCATGTACTGTTTTTATTTGTTTGTGCTTTGATTGTTATAAAAGCTGACGTTTCCGACCATAGTTTGATAACCCTTTATACCTTTGTAGACAGGGTAACAATTTGATTGTGGAATATTTCTAGGATGCTTAGCCATGCTTAGAAACAACTAGCTCACCTTGGGAATAAATACTCATTATTACATTTATTACTAGACTTTATGTCGGGAGGATGCAACTTTGGGCATGGACACCTATGTAACTAAAATTTGACCTTAATGGTAGGCTGTGGGTGCATGGTTTTGCTGGTCACACCCATGGTAATTAAGGACCGGTTCACAGGAACCCCTTGAGTAGTTATTCATACATACCACAAACCAGTGTGGGCAATGGTTGAGCTTGTAGCTAAGCTTCTCCCTCTCCTAGGCACTGTTGGTGAGAATGGGCGTGATGGAGTTGGGTCGGCTCAGGGTTGGGTTGATCAGCTTCCGGATCCATTGTGGTGCAAGTGGGGTAGCCTGGTTGATATGGTGTGCCCTGTCAGCAGGTTCAACCTCAGCGTGGTGTGGATGGTTAGGGAGGGGTTGCGTGATCGGTCCTATCACAGTCTCTCGCGGGGTGTTGTGGTCACATGCCAGCACACGAGAACGTGTGTGGGGCTATGTCTCATGGGTACAGTTGTATACCTCTAGCCAGAGTTAAAATCTATCCAAATAGCAGTGCCCGCGGATACGGGCGTTTGGTCAAGACTCACCGTGATTAGTCTCATGTTAATAAATTAACTTAAAATATGCTGTAGGGATAGGATGGCTAGTTGGGCCTGGTCAACGTGGTGTAGCGTTGATCAGAGATGGATTAATACTGCTTAATTAAATAACCTTTTACCCATTTGCGAACTACTATTGTTTGCAACTGCTTTTACGCAAATGAACCCAGAGCCTATTTTTGTCTCCTATGCATTGTGCATAATTGCGGGTGTGACTTGTTGAGTACTGTGGGTGGTACTCAGTCTTGCTCCCTTTCCCCCTCTCAGAGATGGAGTTTCTCTCCGATGAGGATCATCAGGAGGAGTAGGCTGGATCTGCCGTCAAGCTACCTATGGAATAGAAGCCTCTGCATGGCTAGTTGTTTATAGGCTTCATTATCTTTTTTCACTGCATTGATGTAAGACAATTTTATTCTATTTGTAAGATGTACTCTGTATGGCAACTTGGTATTGTATACCTTGGCTTTTTGGACAGGGATTTAATACACAACAATATTCAGAATTCTGGTTGTGAATTTCTAGGCGTTATAGCAGACCAGCTATCAAGCACCTTGGGGGCATGCCCAACAAGGGGTGGAAGTGAAGAAGATGGGTTAGAGCAGTAAAACCCCTTGAGAGAAGATTTGAGGGGGAGGGAAAGATAAGATTTCTTCAGCTCATTGTGGAGTTGAAGCCCGGTGCCCCCGACCACATGGGGTCTTAGCCTGTTCGGTTCGGGCTTCAGGTGGTAGAAGTATCAGAAAATATTAAAATGAGGGAGGATGCCGAGGTAGGCCTCGTAGAGGTTGACAAAAATTAAGATTTGAAGAATAGAATTGGGATTGAGATGGATCGGCTCAATCTTATAGTATTCAAGAAGGCTGTGGAGGAAATTAGAAGATGGCAAAGCAAAACCGCTTGTGGAGGCCATGGGCCCCGGGTACCTCAAAGAAGGCAAATATGGCCACTTGAACGGAGAGTGTGCCGGCCCAATACAAATTAGGGATAGAGTAGGACTCAGCTTCATGTTACATTGCATGACAAGGAAAGGGATATAATGTCACAGCCCTAGATTTAATTCCAGGTAATTAGTGTTATGCCCTACTGTCATTAGAGTGCACAATTTAAATTTTGCATTGCCACTTCATACTAGTTAAAGTTTGCATTAATTAGACCCTAAATCCGCAAAAACCAAACACTACTAAAAAGTGCATCAAATTGAACAGAAGTGTATATGGGAGATAATTTATTCAAAAACTAGTTTATTTATCATGAATTAATATAATTTTTCCAGAATTTAATTCATTAGTTTTGACCCCTTAAAAATTCAAACAATTTTCAGCCAGGGTCCTTTCCTTTCCTTTGAATTTCTGTGAGCAAACCTTTTTGAATTTTTGTGTGAAACTTTCAAAAATGGAACGTAGGTACCCTGCCCTACCTCCACAAATTTTGGTTGGTCAATCCATCTTTTGTAGCTTAGTCATTTTGAGTTTCAAAAAGAGGGAGAGAGGAAAGATACGAAAAATCCTTCAAAACCAGAATTTACCAGCTTTCCTACTCAACCCTCTCTGCTATCCCTAGACCTCCACGGCTAGGACCCACCTGGCAGTGACCTAGGCTTGCCTAGCCCCCTGTCTAGCTAGCCCACGTGGTGGTGAGCACGCCAGCTTGGCTTGGAGCTCGGCCGACGCATGTGCCCATGCACGCCAGCATGTCCACGCTCTCCTCTCGCCCTATATCTCCCTCAGCTGCATCAGCCGACCATCCTCTTCGCCCTAGAGTGCAAAACACTGAGAGGGAAAGGCTACCTCGACCAGCTCGCCATCCATCCCGTCGCTGGCCGAAAAGTAGCCGTCGCCGCCATCGGACATCCACCTGGTGAACTCCTTTTCTTTTCCACATTCCTAGCTCCCCTCCGCACGCCGTAGCTCCTATCCTGATCTTGCCTCTTGTCTTGCAGCCAATCTCTGGGAATGCGAGCCTCGCCATTGCTGTCTGTGGCCGTGCTCCAGCGTCGCCGCCAGTGTCAACTTGCCGTTCCAGCCGCCTCAGAGAAGTCCCAGCCAAACCCTTGCGCCACCAGCTTTTACTCGAACTTCGTAGCCAAACGTCCAAGGAAGCCCCAAGAATCAAGCCCCGATGGAGGAGATTGACCAATGGTTTCCTCAACTCCAGCCAAAGACCTCGCCATCGATTTCGTTGCCCTTGGTAGGTTATAGTTCGATTCCTTGCATAGGGACCATCCATGGGAGACTTCTAACACAATGGATATCCTCCCTTGGCAGCATATCAACCGGAGCAAGCTGCCGTTGTGAGCCAGGAAGTTTCCGCTACCGCCGGGACATCTCCAACCTTGCCGCTGCTGTACTGACCTCGCCGAACCCCGTGCGATCTTTGGTGAGCATCCTAGAAGCATTAGGATGCCCATGCATGCATCCATTTAGACCAAATCGAACCGTAACTCCACTTTCACCTATAGCCCGAACTGCACCACCACTTGCGCTGCTGCTGCGCCTAGCTCCGGTCACCTCCGAGAGTGCCGCTGCCACCGTTAGGTGTGCAAGGGAGTCCTCTACATTTTCTCTTTTTGCCACGTCATGAAATTCCCCTCCATTCACTGCTGGCGAGGCCAAATACGACCATCATGTGTGCTGCCCTGTTCTGTCCAGACCCAGGGACTTCGTGTTTAGAAGAATCAAAAGTCTAGGTACTATCTTGTAAAATATACGGTGCATGACATGTGGGCCAAGGACTGTTTTGCAATTTCCTAGAATCTAAGGCGCTTAAGTGCAAAACGTATCCCACTGACCGGTTGACCCAGCTATTTTAAATTCTGAGAAAATTTAAGAAAAGGTTAAATACATTACTTGTTGAACTGAAAAATGGATAAACTTTTAAAATCCATAACTATTTCATTTTAATTCCTTTTTGAGTAAACCAAATTTTTTTTGATTCATCAAAACATGTACTTTATTTCTATAAAATAAAAAGTAGCACACACAGTAGAGAAAATAACCCCTAAAATTCATATTACTAATATATATGTTATTTATTGCATGAGTTATGTATATACTTGATAAATTTTATTCTAATTTCAAATGTTCTCAAACCCAGGTCCAGTAGCCTTACCAAACCATGTTCTCTTTTCTGAAAAATAAATTGTGAGACACTTTATATATAAATCTTAAACAAGAGTTTAATGGTTATAAAAACAAAGTGATTAATAAATTTATATAGATATCCAAAGTGAGTTGGACATAAGTCCAGTATGCTTAGCAAAGCATGACTTTCTTTCCTGTAAAGTAAATTGCAACACATTTTGTATTTATTTTATACACTAGAGTTAGTTGCTTTATAAGAATAATGTTTAATACATAGAAGCTTCAAAAATTCATAAAAATAGAATATAAGTCCAAATGGAGTGAATCCAACTTTTTTTGGAACCAGTACATCATCCTTTTCCATATAACAATGGTTCCACTTATAAAATATTGATATAAAATACCAGAAACTATATTATCTTAGGTCACAATAAAATATTTACAGAATTGCCATTTTTAGCCTTCCTATCTTGTTATTTTTGTAACTCCTAAACCGTAAAAGGTTTTGAAATGATTCTTTCACTAAAATTCACTTTAAAATGTTAAGTACCTACTGTATTTATCTCATAATTAATTGATCATTTTACATAGACATGTTTATTTGATTCTTATTTGTATATTTGCTTTTTATCGGTAGATTCAGACAATTTGGAGTACATGGAGCAAGAACCTGAGGTTGAGTGTGACTTCTCGCAGCAACAAGGCAAGTGACTATGCATATTGAACCCATGATTTTATCAAAGTTATTTGATTGCAAAAAACTATATAGATGCATGTGTCGATTTGCTTAAAAATGTCGGTATCGGGTAGAGTTGTTTATATCCTAATTCATGCATCTATCTCATTGTTATATTGTTGCCCTATATCCTTGTCACCTCTGGTTGGGAATGGTTGGCATGATTTTATATTTAATCGATGCTTAGCCATGCTTAAGTCTACTAGGCAATAATCAATGGATGGAGCTATCGGTTATACTATACTTAGTTATTTCGATGTTTGGGCATAAAATCTAAGAATTTACACTAAATTTTTAAATCTGAGAATATGCTTTGACTTGGACAGGTGATGGGGTGATGATGGGATGGTGGTTTTTCCTAATGCATGTAGCCCTGTATGGGTGGCCAAGGACTGAACATGTTGACATCTATTCAAGCACCTTTCGTACTTTTACTCGCCGGGAATGGGACGGCTTGTCTTGGTACCCTGTGACGCTGTGATCATCTACGCCTGTTAGAAAGTTGTGAGGGTGGTTTTCCCTTTGGAGTGCCTCGGGTGTGCCTGGTTTTGGCAGGGGGTATCTCCCACGATGGTGATCCCGCCTTAGTCACAACACACGCACGTGACTAAGTCGTCGGGGCCCCTAACGTGGTTTAGGTGGTTGGGCAGAGCTCGGGGAAGGAATTGTTATGAACTTGTATCACTTGTGAGTCACACCTGTGTGTGTGTAAAAACATTTGATCCTTGTTCATTTCGTGTGGGTAAAGATGTACACCTCTGATTCAGAGTAAAACTATTCGAATAGCCATGTCCACAGTTACAGGACGACCACTTGATGTGTTAGTCAGTCTATGTTAGCATCAAACTTGGGTTATATGGCTGGGTTTAGGCATGGATATCATGATGGATATGTGGAAAAATAATTATTGGGCAATAGTGGCCCTTGAATGATCATTAGAGCACCGGTTGTGCTCAGTTGTGTTTCAAATTTAGATTTATATGCTTGCTGTCCAGAAATTTCAGATTGTGTTATTTTCCAAATGCTTATAGTTTAAACTCATTATTTGCTCAATAAAATAAGCTTTATGCAAAATCTGAACCTTTTAGCCTTTACCTTTGATAGGGAAGCCCGCACACTCCTTTGTAGTATTATATATTGTGTAAGTCTTGTGGAGTACCTTTCGTACTCATGTTGCTATTTTTCAGGTGAGGATACCGGTGAGATTGATGTGTCCTACTACTATCCCGCCAAGGGTGGCAAGGAAAGTGGGTAGTTGCTGCTTTGCTCTTGCCCAGTTGGTTGCCCTATGGGGTGTTGGCACACCACAGGTTTTATCTTTATGTTTATGTCTTTTGCTATGACTTCCGTTGCTATATTTTGTGATGTATGAAGGTTTATGATGCCCATTATGTATTATGTACCTTGCTGCCCCTTTTATCCCTATTTTGGTACTTGTTTTGCTATCAATTGCTTGCGATGAAAGTATAAGGCTAGTCGCTCCTAGGGACTATCTAAGTATGAGTATGAGCTTTGGAACAATTGAGATAACCGTGGAAGGGACTTTTGGAGTTCGAGTCCCTTTTGGTATGTAGTTTTCTGGTCACTGCCATTGAGCAGTTTGATGAGCATACTTCGGGGAGGACTAGCATGGCTATCCTATTGGTTATGTCCTTTGTTCCGGGTCCGGTGCTTCAGATTTATATTGTACCTATTGTTAGTGGTGTTAAGTCTGCGATGAGGTTAGGTGGTTATTTTGATTATATGGACCCCACCTAACTAGATAGTTCATGTTGACAGGTGCTAACTATAACGTACGGTATAAATCATGGGGTGCCCACATATAATCCTAGTCGGACTCTCTATGTACTGATAAGAAATACCCTAGGTAGTATCCGACTGGGTTTCCTACCCTGTGATACTTACCTCTCCGGTATATAAGGAGAGAAAGGGAGCCCCCTAGGGCATAACACAATCTCACTAGAGAATACAACGAAAGCAATACACCACAACTGGAAGTAGGGTACTACCTCACCCCGAGGGCTTGAACCAGTATAAATCGTCTTGTCTTCCGAAGTCCATTGAGTTTAGGTCCGATGAATAGCCCCATATTCAATTCATCCGTTATAAAACATCGACACCACGGTGGAAAAAGGATTCAAAGACGACTATTTCGTCCGTTTCTAGGGTGGGGAATGGCTCACCCGCGGCGGCACGCTCGTCGATGAGTTCTTGTGAAGGCAAGACTCCTTCTACCACCAACTCCTCAAGCCTCAACTTCGAGGAGATCGATGATTGCCACGCCCTGGTGGGCAGCGGTGCAGATTCGGAGGATGACCTTGACATTTTTAGATCTAGAGTTTCAAAGAGGGCTGAACGGATCTAGAGGTGGGAGCGAAGAAGAACTCTGGATGGATGAATGAGTGTTGGGATTGGATCTGGATGTGCGGAAACCCTAGAAGGCTTGAAGGCGAAAAGGCGCAGTGGCTTCGGAGAAGAAGCGCAAGAGTTTGGAAAGCCAAGGGACGCGCGAATTGAGGAAGAAGGGAATCTTTTCTCTCTCTTCAGATTATAAAGGGTTGCACTGGGTGTGTGGACTTTGGCTTGCATATTCGGTCGTGGGCCATAAAATAAAAGGTTTCGTAAATGGCATGCCTATTGGGCCGACCGCTGGTCACGTTAAAATCATGATGCAGGTGTTGTTTTACAAGAACCTTATTAAATAATCATATACGTTTCATGTTAAGCCGACTGTCGGGTGTAGCGCACTCAGGTATCTTGACTATTTCAAGGTATTGAGGATATATCCTTATTAGGATCTATAGGATCGACTCACACTAAGATAGACAATCAGAGGGGGGTGAATGATTGCATAAGTCAAAAATAAAATTTAACACTTTCCCCTAATCACAAAACCTGAAAAACCGCGTTTTCAGAATCTGGACAGAACACAATTTCATCACTAAATAGATTGTAGCCGTAGATCCGTAACTCCAATCGACCTGAAATTTTGATAAAATAAACTAGACAAAATTTGCAAACAAACCCAACTAGAATCATGTCAATCGGACTTCTAGATCTCAAGATATTAATGAAACAAGATTACTAAACAGAAGGTTGACGGAAATTAATTAAGCCCTAATTAATTGATTAAACGAGATCCGAAAATAATTAACCAACCAAACTTTTCAGAACACTAGAAAAACACCCTAACTAGATTTTAGATCAAAGAAACCAACCCAAATCTTAGAGAAAAACAAATCAATCTAAAATCGATCGCTAGGAATGCACAAACATGAACGAGAAAGATAATTAATTACCGCACTAATCTTCCATAAACTTTACCTTTATTACCAAGATTGTGCTTATAAGATGTTTCTCCAAAACATCTAAAAAAAATTCTCCACGAAATCACCAAAACTCTAGATTAGAACTCTAATCTAAAACAAATTCGCTCTCTATAAACCCTAAAAAAAATCCCCACCAAAAATAAACAGAGAGTCACTATTTATAGAACCAAAACCACTTCGTGGGCCATCTGGGCTGTTGCCTTGCCTGGACCGCGCTAGACCCGTGCACCTCCCTGCATGCGTGCCGGTCGCGTGCTACAGTTCCGTGCATGCTACAGTACCTCGCGGTACTGTAGCACCATGTCACGTACTTCTTTTTCTTTTTCGATTTTTCTAGCGTTTATACACTGCCTTGTGAAGCTCGTTCTGAATATCTTTCCACACGGTTTTTGCCCACCGTGTCTCATCTTATGTCACACCTTGTCACCCGGTATCCTCGACCGTTCTGGACCTAAACTCCTCCCTGAGTTTAGTCCCGATCCTGCCGCTGACCAAGGTTGACTCTAAGTACCTACACATAAATAGACCAAACACACCGTTTTCGGGCACAGATATTTACAACCTGACCCACGTCAGTTGTACACACGCTTATCATACTGTTCGATGCCAAGTTCATAAATCACAAGATAAGCCAATTTTTAGCACATGATTTTACAATCTTCCCCTTGATGAAACCATTGGCAACAACATTTATAAACACTGAACATTGGCATTTACCGTCGCAAAAATCCTTTTTAAAGAAAAACAAAAAACAAAATAAAAAGATCGTGAAAAGATCATAAAAAACTATATATAAAACTCTCCCCCTTTTTGACAATGAGTTCAACAAGAACACAAAAGAGAAGATTTTTCAATTTTGTACCAATTTTTATTGTGAGCACCACAAATCATCAATGTAAACAAGCTCACACATGCCATGCTAAAAGTAATTTGCACTCTCACATCAATACACATGCAATGTAAATCTAGCATAACTAAAAATCAAATGCAATTAATAATTTATTGCAAACCATGATATTCCTTTCTCAACTATTTCAAAACTTGCAAGCATTAAGATGAATGCACTTCATTGGTGCCTTTTTTTAAAAAAACGAGAACTTAATTTATTTCAATCATGATAAAAATTGCAAGGAATTATATGCACCATTAGCCTTACTTTTCAACCCGTTCAAGCCTATGTCTTTTGACAATTGCAAGCTTAAGAATCAGGTTTCGGTCATACACAACTTCTTTCAGGTTCATACCAAAGTGCAATAGTAAGCAATCTCATTAAAAAGAAGTGCGACAATGCATATTTCCTTGATCTTTATCACATTTTTCCATAGCACATACTTTTGATCTTTCTCATATTTCGCATAGCATATTAGCACATTTAAAACAAGATCAAAATAGATAAGAAAGTTCAATCATGTCAAGATTTAGTTCAAGTTGTCATTCCATTTAGCCAGTCATTCAAAGACCAACATCACACATATAGAAACATGAAAGCACTCATACCTTATGACATGAACATGACTGCAAATAATACATGTGAATCATATGTAGTGCTCATTATTTTATCAATAATTTTTCATTTTTTTATTTTTTAAAAAATTTCAAATAAAAACATACCAATAATAAAATATGTTACAAAGAGTTAAAGCTCCCCCTCAAAATAACCCCATTGGATGAATAACCTCAAGTTCTCCCCTAAGATAAGCAAAACGAGAAGAATCCAAAGGTTTTGTGAAAATATCTGCCAATTGATGTTCAGTATCCACATGATGAAGTGCCACATTTCCTTTTTCAACATGATCTCTAAGAAAGTGAAATTTAATATCAATATGTTTTGTCCTAGAGTGTTGTACTGGGTTCTTAGCAATACAAATGGCACTTGTGTTATCATAGAAAAGCGGAACATTTTCCAAAGTAACACCATAATCTTTAAGTGTAGCTACTATCCAAAGTATTTGAGAACAACAACTAGCAGTAGCCACATACTCAGATTCAGCAGTTGATTGTGCTACAGAGGATTGTTTTCTAGACGACCAAGCAACAAAAGAATTACCCAAGAAGAAACAAGCACCAGAAGTACTTTTCCTATCAAGTCTACATCCTCCAAAATCAGTGTCGGCGAAATGGGACTGGGGGTCCCACAGCCTGCAGGGACGCGTGGATCTCCGGCCACATCGGCTCCTCCGGGGGGCATATCCTGCACGACCGGCAGCCAGCAGGGAGGCCGTGTCTCCCGCCGGTCGTCCGTGCCCGGATGCGTCGCCCGCGGCCCCGGGTGCTCGTCCCCGCGCCCGGACGCGCCGCCTGTCGCCTCCGGCCCCGTCCGGGAGCGCCTCCTCCGGCCCCGGGCGAGTGTCGCCCGTGCCCGGAGGCGCCGCCTCCGGGCGTGTGTGGCAACCAGGCGACCAGACTAGCCGCCCGCAGCACCCGACAGGGGCTCCTCCAGGCGCGGCGCAGCAGGCGGGCGCCGACCGGCACGACCACGTATGCCTGGCACTGTAGAATCCCCTTGCACTATAAAGGAGAAATCCATGCCGCCGACGAAAGCAGGCGGCTCAAGCTCCAGCAATAGACAACAAGGCTACCTTTACTGTTCTTCTTCCCCAAGTCTCCCGGTTACGCTTCCGAGCTCCCCGGGTACACCTTGTAACACAACCATACACTTTCTCCCACATAGCATACACACAGGACGTAGGGTATTACGCTCCGGCGGCCCGAACCTGTATAAATCCTCCTGTCTCATCTGTGTGCCACTGTTTCTCGTCTTCTCCAACGCCTCGTACACCTGAGAACAACTCCCCTGGCCGAATCTCAAAAGGGGGGTCTCCCGACTTCCCGCCGTCGGGGTTTTATCCTCCGACAGCTGGCGCGCTAGGTAGGGGGAGTTTCCTTTTCAGGTGGTACGCCGGCAGCACCGGCGCGCTCCATGGCGACCGGCCATCATCATCAGCAGGATTCCGACGACGAGTCCGGTGGCTTCACCCCGCCGGACAATGCTAGCCCTCTGGCTCGCTCACCGCGTTCCCCCACGTCTTCCTGGGGGCGCGCGGTGCGCGCTGCACGGGCCGACTTCACCCAGTGGCGGCCTGGCCGAGCGGCCTCGGCACCTCCCTCCGCGGAGGGAGCCGGTAAGTGCCCGGCTGGGTCCACCACGGCCTCATTCGTGAGGCGCAAACAGGCGCGCCGCTCCACGGCGCGCCACCATCAAGACATCCAGCCGGCGACGCCGCAGGAAGCTCTCCTGGCGGCGAAGGCTCTCCTGCGCCACCCCCCGGCTTCCACCGGGGGCAGCGGCCGGGAAAGGCGGTGGCTCGGTGAAGTCGCCGACCTCGTAGGTACGGCCCATCGCCTGATCACCGCCGGCAATCATGCAGGAGCCGGCGAGTCCTCGCGTTCCGCCTCGCGCCGGGACAGGAGGAAGCTCCAGAAAGCCAAGGCGGCCGCTGAGAGCTCCGCCTTGGCCGCTGTGGCCAGCCCCCGGGGTGACACCGCCCACGAGGACGACGACGGCGGCGGTAAGCGCAAAGGGCCGCACGTGCGCCGCCGCCGCCGGAAATGGCCCGGGGATGGTGCGCCTTCCACCAGACGGACCGGCACGACCTGACGGAGTGCCGCGCCGTCGAACGCTTGGCCAAACGCCTCGAGGAGCGGCAGTAGGGCGAGCCCGGTCGAAGCCCTTGGCTCCCGGGCGCGCATATTAAGCCCCGGTCGAAGCCCTTGGCTCCCGGGTGCGTATCTAGCCCCGGTTGGAGCCTGGCTCCCGGGAAGCGTCGACTGTATCGGTTCTGGTTCCTTGTTTGGCTTTTGGTTTAAAATCTCAGCTCTCCTCCTTTATTAGAGGAACCGACTCAGTCCGGGGCCTCCGGGTCCGGACGCGCATAGGGTACAACTACCCGGACTCCATCGGACGCGATGGCGAGTCCGGGCGGTTCGTCCCGACTCCGTCCAGGGCCTCCGGGCCCGGACGCGCATAGGGTACAACTACCCGGACTCCATCGGACGCGATGGCGAGTCCGGGCGGTTCGTCCCAACTCAGTCCGGGGCCTCCGGGTCCCGGTGTGATAATCCGGACCACGCCGCCCCGTCAAGCGCGATTCCGGGCAGAGGGTTTTCTCCCGGTGTCAAGAGCTCGCTCCCTCTCAAGGGACCTGAGCCCGTCCGGTCGGAGCATGGCTCCCGGGCGCGTCCTCAGCCCCGGTCGGAGCATGGCTCCCGGGCGCGCCCTTAGCCCGGTCGGAGCTTAGCTCCCGGGCGTGCGTAAATAGCCCCGGTCGGAGCTTGGCTCCCGGGCGCGTCCTTAGCCCCGGTCGGAGCTTAGCTCCGGGCGCGCGTGTCTAGCCCCCGGTCGAGCCCCTGGTTCCGGGGCATGTTTCCCCCCGGTCCGGTCACGGAGAACTCGCTCCCTCTCAAGGGCCTGAGCCCGAGGGAGCTGAACTCGAGTCCCGGCAGAGCCCAGTAACAGGCCAAGCGCGGCCGAGGCGTCCGACGGTCCATCCCCCCGGCGGACGGTCCGGTCATCGCGCCTCGGACGGTCCGACCCTTAGGCGGACGGTCCGATGCCCGCTCCCGTGCCGGAACAGCTTCAACAGGGTGCTAGTACCCGGGCCGCGTCGCCTCGGCAAGGGCGGGTCCGGGGAAGTCGTCCCGATATGGTCCATGTCCTTGCCCCGGCCTCGTGCCCGGGCACACGTTGACAATACATATCGAATCTTATTCCAGTCCGAAGCCCCCTGGGTCCCGGGCACATACTTGAGCCGAGGCACGGATTCCCGAATCCGTGCCCCGGGCCCGACACCGAGGTGCCGAACCAGGGCGGCCTCGCCAAGGCGAGTGCAAGCCTAAGAACGCGACACCCGAAGTAGGGCGCGAAGCCCGGACAGCACCGCCCCGGCGAGAATGCCTCCGGAAGGTCGTCTCACACCCCATATTTCAAGCCCGGGCCCCCGGAACCCGGCTTATATCAAAAACGTATTTCAGTCCGGGGCCCCCGGGTCCCGGACACATATTCTCCACATCACAAGCCGGGGCCCCCGGGTCCCGAGCACATGCCTCTCCCCAGCCTCGCGGCTCGCGAGGGAAGCGAGTCCGAGAGTAAACCTTTTCCTCGGCGGTCCTGGGGACGATTCTTACCATACCAAGCTAGGCGCCCGGAGAGACCCCGTTTCTTCCCAGTGTACCGGGCCGGAGCCGTACTATCGCCAGAGCTCTCCTTCGGCTCTCCTCAGGAACAGCGCTTCATCAACGACATCAACCATGACAAATGTGCAGCTCGACAACCTCGACTTCCTCGAGACACGAAGGTGGCGCGCTCCGCTCCGCGTCGCCCGTTACCAGCAAGGCCTCAAGCGCTACCTTTGGCGTAAGGTTCGGGCCCGATCACTTCAGGTTTGGGGTTCGAATCTCCGCCGTATCCTCGTACGGGTCGGAATGAAATCTTCCCCCCATGGGAAGGCCCCTCCCTGGTGATCGGAATTTCCCAACCGAGCTCGGTAAGCCTGGGAGCATCATCACAAATACTATCTGAAAACATATCCTGTAAGTGCCTCCGAACCTCAGCACTGACCGATGCTGGCCCCCATATGCATTCGCTTTCCATAGCAATACTTTTATTATCGTTTCCGGGCTCGTACCCTTATCCTTTCTTTGTGTCGCGATCGTGGCGATCTCCCCCCGGGGGCATAATCGGGTCGCGCCCATGCGGTGGCTGGGTATTGCACCTAAGCATCTGTTCCTTACCAGCGAGCTACCGTATCCCATCTGCTAAACCCCGGACATCGTCTAAGCCTCGGCTTGCGGTGCCTCGCTCTGGTTGGCTTCGGGCTCGGTTTTTTCCGCTGCTAGGGGGTAGATTCCTTATGCGCAATCCTTTCCTCCGCTCGGTCGCGACCGCGAAGAGGCCCCTAAGAGGTGGTAGACACAACGGCTCGCAGCATAGAATGGACAAGGGAACGAGCCAAGTGCCCTCACGGTTCATCATGTAGATCCTGTCGTCGCGGCATCACTGCGCTCCCTAGGCCAACGGGGCCCGGGGGCACAGACGACCCCCGAATCCGGATGACAGAAGGGACCGAGCCTCCAGACTCAACCGCTCCGCAAGCCGCGAGCCCGGATGCTCGCGGCCCCTTGTGGCCGGGCTCTTGGGGCCAGCGCTTACCCCAAGCCCAGGAGAGGGGACTTGGGAGCTACAGCGGTTCATGGCGGAGGGACCTGCTACTCAGCGTTCCCAGGGCTCTACGTTCCCGGGGGCCGGCAGAGCTCCCGGTCCCGGGATCGCGATTCCGGGGCCTTGCCGCCCTCTTCAAACCCCCAGATAAGTAACCTTATCCAAACTTACGTATTGCTTAATCTGTATTTTTTGCCCCATTGAATGGACAACCTAGGTCCCCGGGGCGAGCTGGGGCGCCCGACCTGGCCAGCTGGTCCGCGGCGTCCGCCAAGGCACGAAGGGCCCCTGGACCCGGAAGACGGGAGGGGTCGCACCTGCGGACCCGATCGTCCCGCCAGACTCATCCTCGGCCCCTCGCAGCCGTCGAGGATCGTGCTTCCGGGGCAGGCGGCTGCTCCAGGCCCCGGGAAGGGGACCTGGGCGCGACGGCGTTTCACGGCGGATCGGCCCGATGCTCGGTGCTCCCGAGCGAGAACAACACTCCCGGTCCCGGGATGGCGCTCGCGAAACCATGCCGCCCTTCGCAAATATCCAGATACGTTACCTTATCCGGCTTCACATATTCCTCAACTTGTATTTTTCCCTGTATGATCAGCCTAGGCTCCCGGGGCGGATGGCGGTGCCCGACCGAGGCGCCGGGGCCTTCGTTGCCTAGCGACCCCGGGCCCGGCCGGGATCAATTCCCGAAGGGCTCCCGGCGAGCCAAGAGTGTCCTCGTGGCCTCGCTACGCTCTCTGGACCAACGGAGCCCGAGGGCGCGGAGGGCCCCCGGACCCAGAAGAAGGAAGGGGCCGGACCTACGGGCTTCATTGCTCCGCCAAGCTCACCTCGGGACATCTCGCGCCCCCGGGAACCGAGCTCCTGAGGCGTTTCAACGGTCGCGTTCGCCGCCCCCGGGGCCCGATCTCTCGGGGTATGCGGCTACTACGGGGACAGGGGTCTCACACCCCACGATGGTTCGCTGTTGCGGGCCTACGATGTCGGATGGCCGCCGGTACTCGACCTCCCCAGACGCGAGGCCCCGAACACCAGCGGCCTCCAAGCAACACTATAAACCAAGGTACAAAAATATATACATAATCATATATATATATGCGAATACCTTTCTTTTTACAAGACAGGCAGAATCGGTGCGCGGGCGCGAGCGAGGCCCGAATCGCACGGGGCACGGTCACCGCTGTGCTTCCGTCCGGACCCCGAAGGCGGCGCCGAACGACGCTGGAAGGGGAGCACCCGGGGGCATGGGGGCCCCCGGGCCCCGAAGGCAACCGCAGACGGCGTCAAAAGGGAACCGGCATCTTCCTCAACCTCTTCGTCAGGCGTTTGCTCTACCAGATGCTCGCCGCGGTTGAGGAACCCTGCCTCCGAGGCAGCGGACTCGACCGCGGCCTCCCGCGCCCCCTTGCGAACCTCCGCGACTTCCTCGCGCGCGGCGAACTCACACCCCCGAGACGCGAGCTCGGCCTCTTGGGCCCAGACGCTTTCCTCTCGGGAGATTGTTTCCTTCTCTCGCGCCCCCATCTCGGACCAGGCGCGGGAGTCCTCGTCGGCGGCAGGCTCGGTGGCGCCCTTCGATTGGACGACGCACCTGTCTGCCGCCGCGATCTTCGGCCGGAAGGTTGCTACGAAAACCTCGACGGCGGCGCCCGAGTCCCGGGCGTATATCCCATCTAAAGCGGCAAGGACGTCAAGCTCTACCAGCTCAAGACGGACAGGGAGGACCCAGCGTCCCCTCGTTTCTTCAAAGACATGGCCCTGTTCCTGGCCGGAGTGGATCCCGGCCGAGCAACAGGGCCAGGGGCCACTGTCGGCGAAATGGGACTGGGGGTCCCACAGCCTGCAGGGACGCGTGGATCTCCGGCCACATCGGCTCCTCCGGGGGGCATATCCTGCACGACCGGCAGCCAGCAGGGAGGCCGTGTCTCCCGCCGGTCGTCCGTGCCCGGATGCGTCGCCCGCGGCCCCGGGTGCTCGTCCCCGCGCCCGGACGCACCGCCTGTCGCCCGGGAGCGGGAGCGCCGCCTCCGGCCCCGTCCGGGAGCGCCTCCTCCGGCCCCGGGCGAGTGTCGCCCGTGCCCGGAGGCGCCGCCTCCGGGCGTGTGTGGCAACCAGGCGACCAGACCAGCCGCCCGCAGCACCCGACAGGGGCTCCTCCAGGCGCGGCGCAGCAGGCGGGCGCCGACCGGCACGACCACGTATGCCTGGCACTGTAGAATCCCCTTGCACTATAAAGGAGAAATCCATGCCGCCGACGAAAGCAGGCGGCTCAAGCTCCAGCAATAGACAACAAGGCTACCTTTACTGTTCTTCTTCCCCAAGTCTCCCGGTTACGCTTCCGAGCTCCCCGGGTACGCCTTGTAACACAACCATACACTTTCTCCCACATAGCATACACACAGGACGTAGGGTATTACGCTCCGGCGGCCCGAACCTGTATAAATCCTCCTGTCTCATCTGTGTGCCACTGTTTCTCGTCTTCTCCAACGCCTCGTACACCTGAGAACAACTCCCCTGGCCGAATCTCAAAAGGGGGGTCTCCCGACTTCCCGCCGTCGGGGTTTTATCCTCCGACAATCAGCATCAGAAAAAGCTCTTAAGCTAATACATGATGATGCTGATAACCATATACCAAAGTCTTTAATGCCATGAACATACCTGAGAATTCGCTTAATTGCTTGAAGATGTGAAGCACGTGGGGAAGCTTGAAACCGTGCATAAAAACATACAGCAAATTGTATATCTGGTTTTGAAGCAGCAAGATACAAAAGTGAACCAATCATACTCCTATACTCCTTTTGATCAACTGGCTCACCTTCCTCATCAAGATCAAGTGTAGATGTAGCTCCCATAGGTGTCATGATGGGTTTGCAATTCTCCATTCCAAAGCGACATAGAAGATCCTTCGTATACTTACTTTGGTGCACAAATATACCTTCTTTTCTTTGTTTGATTTGCAATCCCAAAAAGTAAGTCAATTCGCCCATCATACTCATCTCAAATTCACTACTCATAGTTTCTGAAAACTGAGACACCAAAGCATGAGATGAACAACCAAAGATGATATCATCCACATAAATCTGAACGAATAATTGATCATTGCCTTGCTTAAGAACAAAAAGCGTTTTGTCTACCTTTCCCATGGAAAAACCCTTTTCAAGAAGGAAGTTTTTCAACCAATCATACCATACTCTAGGTGCTTGTTTTAAACCATACAAAGCTTTAGATAGTTTAAAAACATGATTTGGATATTTAGAATTTTCAAAACCAGGTGGTTGCTTAACATAAATTTCTTCATTGATAAACCCATTTAGAAAAGCACTTTTTACATCCATTTGATAAAGTTTAAAACCTTTAGAAGCAGCAAAGGCTAACAAGATTCTAATGGCTTCAAATCTAGCAATAGGAGCAAAGGTTTCATCAAAATCTAAACCTTCTATCTGTGTAAAACCTTGAGCAACCAACCTAGCTTTGTTTCTAACAACTACACCATCCTCACTTTGTTTATTTTTAAACACCCATTTAGTTCCAATAACAGAATGATTAGGAGGTGGTGGTACTAGTTTCCAAACCTTGTTACGTTCAAAGTTCTCTAATTCTTCATACATGGCATTGATCCAAGATTCGTCAGTTAATGCATGTGATATATCTTTGGGTTCAAAAGACGCAACAAATGCTGAATGAGCATGAGAGGTTGGATCGTTAAACCTGGAACGTGTCACTCTTTCATGAAGATTACCAATCATTTGCTGAGGTGGATGTCTTCTTTGAATGTGCAAGGGAGCTGTTGCTTCAGAAACTTCACTTTCTTCTATTTGATCTTCTGCATGTGCAGATGATGTGGAAATTTGAGGGTGCTCAATTGTAGGTGAAGTTGTAGTAGGTACCGGATCTGTTGCAATTGATTGTGTGGAAGGAGTTAAAGCTTCAGCTACATCATCATCATCATCTTCATCAACAAAAATATCCTCCCCCTAAATATATACACCTGTACCTACAATACTTGGACTAGTACCTGGGCTAGTCTCATCAAAAGTAACTTCACAGGTTTCTATTATTTTGTTAGTCTCCAAAACTAGAACACGATAGGCACGAGAATGAGTAGAGTAACCAAGAAATATGCCATCAACTGATCTAGCCTCAAATTTATCTAAGTTTCCAAATTTCAGCACAAAACATTTGCATCCAAACACACGAAACTGAGAAATATTAGGCCTATGATCAAACCGCAGCTCATAAGGAGTTTTACCAAGCTTTGATCTAAAAAATACACGATTTGAAACATAGCATGCAGTAGATATGGCTTCAGCCCAAAATTTTCTAGGAGTAGAAAATTCATCTAGCATAGTCCTAGCTATCTCAACCAAGGTTCTGTTTTTTCTTTCAACTACACCATTTTGTTGTGGTACTCTAGGTGAAGAGAATTGATGATCAAGACCTTTTTCAGCACAAAATTGATCAAAAGAAGAATTTTTAAATTCAGATCCATTATCACTTCTAATTGCTCTAAGAGCTCCTGGGTGATCAACAGATAATCTAAGAGCAAGACTTCTAAAAAAACTAAAAGCCTCATCTTTAGATGCCATAAAATAAACCAAGAGTATTTAGAGAAATCATCAACTATTACCAGCACATACCACTTACCTCCAAAAGATTGAACTCGTGATGGTCCAACGGTATCAAGGTGTAGAAGTTGTCCTGGTGCGTTTGTCATCACCATAGTAAGAGGTGGATGTGAACCTGCATGCATCTTACCATGTCTACAAGAAGAGCATACTATATCGCTATCACCCTTAAGCTTAGGCAGACCACGTATAAGATCCAAACCACTAACACGTGTTAAATGATCAAAACCAACATGGCCAAGTCTATGGTGCCAAAAGAATAAGTCTTTAAAGTCATTGGCAACTAGACACCTATGCTTAACAGAAGATGACACATCAAAATCAGCTTTAAACACTCTCCCAAAAGTGTAATATTAAAGACAAGATCTCCTGAAGCATCTTATACTCTACATCTACCTTTCTTAAAGCACACTTCATGATCTTCATCAATCATTTGTGAAACGGAAAGCAAGTTATATTTCAAGTTCTCAACAAGAGCCACATCCTTGAACATAAACTTATCGCTCACCTTTATTGTACCTTTAGCCACAACCATAGAAGTAGAAGCATCTCCAAAAGTTACCTTTTCAACATATGATGCTCCTGTGAGATAGGAGAACCAATTCTTGTCACCGGACATGTGGTGTGAGCATCTGGAATCCACTAGCCAAACGTTCGCCTTTCTCACGCGAAGTGCCTACATAGAAGAAAGCAGTGTCGAGGTCTCAGTACCGGGGTTAGTAACATAGCATTTAGGAATCCAGTAATGAGACACACGACGCACACCAGTAGACATAACACAAGTATTTTTATGCAAAGGTTTAGATCTATCATTACTCATGTTAGTAGAACTAAAAGGGCGTGCCTTTCTCAAATTAGACCATGCCTTAGCCTTTTCTCTCATTTGTTGTTTGGCTAGTCTAAAACAAAATTCCACTTTATGTCTATCTCTACCACAATGAGTGAAAGTGTACTTAACTTTGTATTTAGCTTGAGAAGTAGAGGCTACCTTTGCATTTGTTGTGCTAGAAGATGACATAATACTAGCAGATTTAAAAACCATCCTTTTAGGTTCATTGATTGTCTCAATTATGCCACTTCCAAGGGATTTAACAACAGTTGGAGCATGCGTCTTAGAATAATCATAAGGATCAAAACCCAAACCAGTTTTAAATTTTTCAGAACTAGTCTTTTGATTCAAAATTTGATTCAAACTTTTAGTTCCTACCTTTCCTTGCAAATAATCAATACGATTCAAAAGAGTGGCACAATTCTTACAAGACACATGCTGAAATCTATCATTTTTACCACAATTAGAGCATGAGAGAACCTTATGGGTAGAAAGATCTTCTTTTAGTTATGCAATTTTAACATCAACATCTTTTATCTTCAAAGTAAGATCCCTTTTTAGTTGTGCAATTTTAACATCAGCATCTTCTAACTTCAACTTAAGAACATTGCATTTATCACAAGAGACAGGTTCATAAATTTGATAGACATGTTTTTCATTTTTCTCCTTTTCTAGCCTAAGTTCCTTTAGTGTAGAAGCATGCATATCCCTTAGAGAAGTAAATTCAGCATAAACTAAATCACATGATTTGCAAGAATCATCTATAGGAGTCAAAGTTTTAAGTCTTGCAATTTCATCATTTAATTTTTCAACCAAAGCATCTTGTTTCTTAATCTTTTTATCTCTCTTCTCTAATAAAGTACCAAGTTTTTCAACAGCACAAGCTAAATCATCATAAGAAGGTTCTACCTCATTGTTGCTGTCATTGTTGATGTCACTATTGGTGACGCTTCTGCTACTTGCCATCATACATCGACCAATCAAGCTTTTCTTGCCTTTGGAAGTAGCATCATCATCACTCTCGGTGTCCACATCGCTTAGATTTACCTGTTTAAGAGCAGAAAGAACACGGTGCACTACCTTCTTGTTCAAATACCCCTTCTTCTTAGTGCTCTTGAGTGTTCGCTTCTTATCACTCTCTACCTTGTCTTCCTCCTTATCTTCATCCCTAGAAATTCTTGTTAGAAATTTTGGACATTTAAGACGAAAGTGATTCAGTGAGCCACATTCAAAACATCTCCGAGGTTCTCCACCATTTGCTCTCTTTCTGGATCGAACATTTTGCAAAGCTTTTGTGAAGCGAGTAGAGAGCAGTGCCAAATCATCTTCAGGAAGTTGTTCTAGCTGTTCATCAGTTAGTGAAGACAAAGAGGATAAAGCATAGCTAGATGAAGAGTTATCACCAATAGAGTTGTTAGTTTGTGAAGCTAAAGCTATTGATTTATTAGCCATATTTTTTCTAGCAAAAACATCTAGCTCATGAGTTTTCAATTTAGAATAAAGCACATCTAATATAAGTGTACTCATGGTAGTAGATTCTCTAATTGATGTTACCTTCATCTCTCATATAGACATATCTAAAGCTCCTAGCAATTAACGAGAATTTTCAGCATCGGTGTATATAACATTAACAGAACGCAAGTTGCTAAGAATCTTGTTAAAGCGAGCAAACAAGTTATCAAGAGATTCACCGGGTTTTATCTCAAATCGCATATATTCTTTTTTATACATATCTTGACGTACCTCTTTTACCGTGTTTGATCCTTCGTGATAATCACAAAGTGCTGTCCATACCTCATGTGCTGACTTGAGATGCACCACATGGTCAAAGTCGCTTCTTCCTAGCCCTTGAATAATCAAATTCCTCGCCTTGCTATTAGCCTCCACCTGTGGCATGTTCGCTGCTGTCACTGCATCGTTTTCAGGAACTTGATATGGCTTGTAGATCTTCTCCCATATCGCAAAGCCTTGAGCTTGAATGTATACCTCCATCTTAGCCTTCCAATACTGAAAATCAACACCATCGAAAACACAAGGTTTTGTGGAATACCTATCCGTCGACATATTTTCTAATCGCCGGTTAAGATCAATTAGAAAAGATAATAAATAATCTTGCTCTGATACCACTTGTAGGATCGACTCACACTAAGATAGACAATCAGAGGGGGGGTGAATGATTGCATAAGTCAAAAATAAAATTTAACACTTTCCCCTAATCACAAAACCTGAAAAACCGCGTTTTCAGAATCTGGACAGAACACAATTTCATCACTAAACAGATTGTAGCTGTAGATCCGTAACTCCGATTGACATGAAATTTTGACAGAATAAACTACACAAAATTTGCAAACAAACCCAACTAGAATCACGTCAATCGAACTTCTAGATCTCAAGATATTAACGAAATAATATTACTGAATAGAAGGTTGATGGAAATTAATTAAGCCCTAATTAATTGATTAAACGAGATCCAAAAAAATTAACCAACCAAACTTTTCAGAACACTAGAAAAACACTCTAGCTATATTTTAGATCAAAGAAACCAACCCAAATCTTAGAGAAAAACAAATCAATCTAAAATCGATCGCTAGGCATGCACAAAGATGAACGAAAAAGAGAATTAATTACCGCACTAATCTTCCATAAACTTTACCTTTATTACCAAGATTGTGCTTACAAGATGTTTCTCCAAAACATCTAAAAAATTTCTCCACGAAATCACCAAACCTCTAGATTAGAACTCTAATCTAAAACAAATTCGCTCTCGGAAAACCCTAAAAAAAATCCCCACCAAAAATTAACAGAGTCACTATTTATAGAACCAAAACCCCTTCGTGGGCCATCTGGGCCATTGCCTTGCCTGGACCACGCTAGGCCCGCGCACCTCCCTGCATGCATGCAGGTCGTGTGCTACAGTACCCCATGTGCTACAGTACCTCATGGAACTGTAGCACCGTGTGACGTACTCCTTTTTCTTTTTCGATTTTTCCAGCGTTTATACACTGCCTTGTGAAGCTCGTTCTGAATATCTTCCCACACGGTTTTCGCCCACCGTGTGTCATCTTATGTCACACCTTGTCACCTGGTATCCTTGACCGTTCTGGATCTAAACTCCTCCCTGAGTTTAGTCCCGATCCCGCCGCTGACCAAGGTTGACCCCAAGTACCTACACATAAATAGACCAAACACACCGTTTTCGGGCACAGATATTCGTAACCTGACCCACGTCAGTCGTACACACGCTTATCACACTTTTCGATGCCAAGTTCATAAATCACAAGATAAGCCAATTTTTTAGCACATGATTTTACAGGATCGACAACTGCTCTCTAATAAAATTAGGATGTAGATATCTTTCAAGTACACCTCATCACACGTTGGGCCTGAGTCCATAGTAAGGGCTAATAAATTTAGTATAATTGCCATGAGCAAATTTCCATGACATAATTGACTGAAGAATTATTTTTTTTGAGTAAATAACTGTAACACCCTAAAATTACTTAATTAAAATAATTGTGGGTAAAAAGGAATTTTTAGAAAATATTATAAAAGCATCAAGGAGTGAAATCATAAAAATCAGAGAATATCCCAAACAAAAATTGGCCTGCAGATAATTTTAGAAAATACTTTGCTTAATTATCTATCTCCTGGAATTTTCTGGGATTTATTTTAGAAAGGAAAGTATTTTTAATAATAGGAATAAGCATTTCAGCAATTAAACAAAAGAAAAACCTTTTAAAAACCGTTTCTCTGTGCTTGGGTCGAATCCGGCCCGTCACTGTTCTCTCCTCCCTCTCCCGCATGCGCTATGTGGCCCACGGCCTACTCGTGCCCACGCCTACCCTCTCCTGTTGAAGGTGGGGAGCACCTATCAGGGTCATCTCCAACCTCGGGTCGGAGAGCTCCTTTGCAATCCGACGCTGCTGCGTGAATCTCACTCCAATCCGCTCGCTCTGGTCGAGTTTCCCTCCAATTGGTTGAGGGGTTTTGATCCCCTTAACCTCCTCTGCCTTTTCCCCCAAGAATCGCAGTGAGAAACTGATGGAACCAACGTCGACTCGAACTCATGAAGCTATGGGACTCCGTGGGAAAACCTAATCTGCCGCCTCAACCGAACCTGAGCCGATCTCGCCTCCCCGCCATTATAAATAGCATCCCCAAGCCTCCCTCTATCCCCTTCCGCCGTCAATTGAACTCACCCAAGCCCCTGTCACCCTAGCGCCATGCCAATCCAATCCACCGCCGTCGCCGCCTTCCAGCCGAGCTCCACCGCCACTCTAGCCACCGCCAGAGCTCGCCATTGCCGTCGTTAGGACCACAGGACCAAGGAGGACCCTGGCCAGCCCTTCACAGCCGCCAAAGACCACTGGAGTAGTGTCGCCGCTGACGACCTGAACATCTCTGCCACTTGAAGCTCGCCGCCGGTCGTTCCCGTCGTCCTTCGTCACCGTTTTTGCCTCGGTAAGCATCGCCGTAGTCCCCTCTACCCATCTGTGCTGTCGCCGAGCTCTGCCGCACCGCCGATTGCTGTTGACCATCGGTCTCCGAACCGCCGCCGTCACCAGTCATTGACGTGGATGCCACGTCGGTGCCAGATCAGCGCCACCTCAGCCCCGTGGTTCACATGAAATGATGATTCAGTTCACGACCGTGGTCGTGTGAGGATAACTTAATGGTCCACTAAAATTTGACTACATGGTGGGTTGTGAGCACCAGGTTTGTGAATGTGGCTAGCGGTGCTCATGACAGTTAAGGACCGGTTCACGGACTACTTGTTGCGAAGCAATACCCATACTAACCACAAGCTAGAATGGGTAATGGTGGGAACTGAAGTGTCATGAGTTGAATAGGAGGCACCAGGGCATGTTGTGGCAGTCATAAGTCCACGTATGGTAGCTCCCTGTTAGGTGCTAGATCAGCTCCTGCCGGAGACAGGTGGCTCAGCGGGTGGCTCTCCTATTGTGTTAGTTACATCGAAGGTCCTCCTGTCACAACTCCTTTCCGAGGCACCACAGTGGTATCAAGGCGCACAGTGATGTGTTGCGGAGTCATGTCTTGTGGGTAAATTGGTGTCACGCCTAGAAATTCGCCATTGAAATTCTGAACATTCATGTGTAATAATCTCTATCCAGGAAAGCCAGGGTACACAATGCCAAGTTGCCATACAAAGTACAAACAGGAAAAAATTATATTACATAAATTCAGCGATAAAAGAAAATAAAGTCTATGAGCAACTAGCCAAGTAGCAGCTTCCATCCCACAGGCATCTTCACGGCGGAGCCAGCCTAGTCCTCCAGTTGATCATCCTTAGACGCGTACTCCACCACTGAGAGGGGGAAAAGGAGCAAGGCTGAGTACCACCCATAGTACTCAACAAACCATACCCACAATTATGCACCATGCACAGGGGCAAGGATAGGCTAGAGGTTTATTTGCATAAAAGCAGTTGTAAACAGTAGTAGTTCGTAAACAGTAAAAAGGTCGATTAATTAAATAGTATTAATCCTTCACTGATTAACGTTACACCACGTTAACTAGGCCCAACCATCCATAAGAACTATACCAGTTCCATTAAGTCAATTTTACTTAAGTAAAGGTAAGACTAATCACGGAGAGTCTTGACCAATCGCCCATGACCGCGGGCACGGTTATTCGAATAGATTTAACTTTGATCAAAGGTGTACAACTGTACCCACAAGACACAGCCCCACACATGTTCCCATGTGCCGACATGTCACCACAACACCCCGTGAGAGGCTATGACAGGACCGTTCACGCAACCTCTGCCTAACCATCCACACCACACTAAGGTTGCACCTGCCGACAGGGCACACCATTTTGGCCAGGCTACCCCCCTTGCGCCATAATGGATCCGGAAGCCGATCAACCCTACCCCAGGCCGACCCAACTCCATCACGCCCATCCTCACCATCGGTGCCTAGGAGAGGGAGAAGAGATGCTACAAGTCCAGCCGTTGCCCACGCTGGCTTGTGGAAAGTACGAGAATTTGCTCAAGGGGTTCCCGCGAACCGGTCCTTAATTGCCATGCGTGCGACCAGCAAAACCATGCACCCACAGCCCACCATTGGAGACACATTTTAGTGATTTAATAGTAACATATCAAAAGCTCTATTTTTCCAACATTGAGTCGAACCAAGAATGTAATTAATAATATTTAATTCCCAGATGAACTAAGTTGCTAAGCATGGCTAAGCATCCTAAGAATAGTATTCTAATCATGTTGTTACCCAGGTGACAAGGAACAAGGTTTAAATACTAAGGCATAGTCCTATCAATATAAAGGTTATAATCCCTCCACATGAAATAATGAAATTATGCAGTTTATTTAAATAAACAAAGCATTTTTGTGAAGAATGTGTATAAAATGATCAAGATTACAGTGTGACCTGCCTTGCTCCAGCTCGACGTACTCGGCTACAACCTTGTAATACACCGAAGAGTCACCGGCGTCGGATTCTATAATAGACAATGCAAAAACAATTAAAAAAGTACATGTGGCCAGTCAAACATGAGCTGAAAATATTTTTCATGAAGTCTTGGCATTTTCTGGATTTAATGAAATTTGAATGAACTTAATAGGAGTTCGTATGAATTAGTTATGAACTTCAAAAGTTTTACTATGTTTTCCAATGTAAAATTAATTATTAAATGATTTATTGCGCAATTAACCGATTTAATACGTCACCAAACCCAAGAGCCGGCGCCGACAGGCGGGCCCCACCGGTCAGCAACACAGAGGAGGATGGCACACGGTGGACCGAGTCGACCGCTGCCTAGCGGGAGGTGGCCACGTGGCTGCCACGCAGCAGCCACGGCGGGCCAAGGAGCCGACACAGCACCCGAGTGGCGCTGACGTGGCGGGGAAGCGGGCGCCACGCGGCCTGTCCGGATCTGCCCAAAGGTAGATCGGACAACCTTGGACGAAAGGGGCTCGCCCCCGCTGGCATGGCCGCGCCATGGTGGGGCAAGCGGAATGATGGTTGCCGCCGGCAACCATCCGGCCCCCGGACAATGGTGGTGAGCCACGGGATGGAGCGAGGAAGACGAGGGAAAGCTCACCGAGGAGTGGCGATGATCGGAAGGCGGTGAACGGCGGTGAACTGAAGAGATAGGTGGTGGCAGAGGTTCGGGACGATGGCGAAGATGGTGTTTCAGTGAGGATTTATCGCAACAGAGGCGCGGACGAGGTTGAGGGGTCCTGGTGAAGGTATGGGGAGGATTTAGAGCCGAAATGGCTAAATGAATTGACGGGGGTTGTGGCCAACAACTGGCGGAATGGTTTACCGTGGAGGACGATGGCGAGATAGGGCCTCTGGTGGTGCAGAGGCTCATGGATGCAGTGGCCAGGCTTCGCACGAGTGCGGCAGAGCTACTGGTGGCGAGCATGTGGTCTGGCGGCGGCTACAGTGGTGGTGGCAAACGACTGGAGACAGTGGAGCACGGCGGCGGCTCTGGATTACACGGCGTGGGGTTCTAGGGAGCTCGGGAGGCGTCAGTGTTTGAGGGAAAAGGAAGAGGAGAGGATGGCGAAGATTTTAAGGAGCTCGGGCGGGAGAGGTCGTGGCCGAAATGGCCCAATTGCTCACTGGATTGAGGGCGGCGGCGGCGGCGTCATGTGCACGATTCTCGCGCGAGAGGGAGTGACGGCACTGGAGATCATGGGGAGTGGGCATGGACCAAGTCCTCTACCGTTTGAACCAAGGGCAGGCGCACGGGGGGGCGAGACAGGGCGCCGATCAGATGGAGGAGGGAAAAATTTCCCCTCCGCCCAATCTGGACGGAGGAGAACGAAGGAGCTGACAGGCGGGCCCGGCCTGTCAGCCGGAAGGGTGAGCGAGCGAGATCTGATAGGCGGCCCCATGGCGTAGCGAGAGAGGAAGCGAGGCAAGTCGCTGGCTGGTGGGCCCAAGGGAGAGGCGCGGCTCACGCGGGCCACACGGGCAGGCCGGGAGCAATGCTAGGCCGGCGGCCCAGCGGGAAGGGAGAGAAAAGAAAAAGAAAAAGAGAAAGAAAAGAAAAGGAAAATGTTTTCCAGTGAAATTTTAATTCCGATAATCATTTTTGATTTATTAAAAATACTTTCTATGCTCTGAAAATTCCAATAAAAATCCTGTTAATATATTTTGGCAAGTGGAATAAAAGAAAAATACTCCCAGCCATAGTGATTTATTATTTTGCATTTCCACCTTTAATTAATTCATTTGGCCATTTTAATTTATTTTTCTTGGGCATTTTCGGGTATTATTTTTGTGTGGCTAATTTTAGGGTGTGACAAACCTACCCCCCTTCAACGGAATCTCGTCCTCAAGATTTGGGCATGCTGGTGAGGAGGTGGGGATAGGCGGACTTCACTTCATTCTCTCACTCCTATGTAGATTCTTCCTCTGAGTGATGGCTCCACTGTACTTTACAGAACCTAATCACCCGGCTTTGGGTGTTTCTTTCACTGACCTCCAAGATCCAAATTGTCTTTTCCACATAGGTGAGGTCCTCCTGGATCTCGATCTACTCTGGATTAGCCTGTTCTGTGGGTATCCTTAGACATTTCTTCAATTGTGACACGTGGAACACGTCATGTATACCTGCCATTGCAGCTGGGAGATCCAACTGGTATGCAACCTCACCTTTACGAGCTAGTACTCAGTATGGTCCCACGAAACGAGGTGCTAGTTTCCCTTTGGTTTGAAACTGGTGTACTCCTCGGAGTGGCGTGACACGAAGATACACATAATCTCCTTCCTCGAAACATAGATCTCTGCGACGGTTGTCGGCGTAACTCTTCTGTCTAGAATGAGCTGTCTTTCAGCGTTCCCGTATTATGGCCACTTTCTCTTTTGCCTCCTTGAGTGCATTGGTTCCGAATACCTGGCGTTTGCCTGTCTGATCCCAGAAAAGGGGTGTGCGGTACTTCCTGCCGTACAGAGCTTCGAACGGTGCCATCTACAAGTTGGCTTGGTAATTGTTGTTGTACGAGAACTCGCATAGGGTAGGCTCTTATCCCATGTCCTCCGAAGTCCAATGTGCAAGTCCTTAGCAATCCTCCAATATCTGATCGACTCTTTCAATCTGACCATCGGTTTGTGATGATAAAGTTGTTGCTGAAGTTTAGTCGAGTTCTAGTTCTGCTTGTAAACTTCTGCCAAAACGTGGAAGTGAACGGGCTACCATGATCGGATACGATCCTCTTGGGTACTCCGTGTAAACACATTATGCGAGCCATATATAGTTCTGCCAGTCTTTTCCCCGAATATGTGGTATGCACCGGGATAAAATGAGCAACCTTGGTGAGTCGGTCCATGATCACCCAGATTGAGTCATATCCCGAAGATGTGCGGGGCAAACCGGTGATCAAGTCCATCCCGATCTCTTCCCACTTCCACTCTAGGACTCTGAGCGGCTGTAAAAGTCCGTCAGGCCATTGGTGTTCTGCTTTGACTCACTGGCAGACATCACAAAGTGCCACGAATTCTGCGATTTCTCTTCTCATGTTGGCCCACCAAAAACTTTGTTTTGAGGTCTTGGTACATTTAAGTGCTTCCGGGATGAATGGAGTGCTGCATCTCATGAGCTTCCCGCAGTATTAAGTCTTTGAGCTCCTTATTCTCCGAGACACACAAACGTTCCCCCATCCATACTGTCCTGTTTTCATCTTCCGTGAAACCCTGGGCTTTTCCAACTCTCATGTTCTTTCTTGAGTTCTTTAATCTCTGGCTCATTTGCTTCTTTGACCACTACGGCCAATTCCAAGTCATGTGTTGGATAGTTGCCCTCATGGGGGCGTAATTGACATGGTGCGTAGGCTACAACTCTGCCTTCTTGCATCAACATGCATCCTAGTCCTTGGCGAGATTCATCACAGTACACCTGGAAGTCTTTCTTGGGATCCGGCAAGATCAGGACCGGTGTCGAAACTAACTTCCTTTTGAGTTCTTCGAAGCTGCGGTTACACTCAGTCGTCCAAACAAACTTCACATCTTTCTTCAATAGTTGTTGTCATAGGTCTTGCAATCTTTGAGAAGTTCTCGATGAACCGGCGGTAGTACCCCCCAAGTCCGAGAAAACTCCGCACTTGTGTCACTGTTTTCTGCAGTTTCCAATTGGTAACTGACTCCACGTTCGTTGGATCCACAGCAACTCCCTAGGTGGTGATGATGTGCCCGAGGAACTGCATTTCTCTCAGCCAGAAGTTGCACTTGCTAAACTTGGCGTATAACTGGTGCTCTCTCAACTTCTCGAGAACCAAACGGAGGTGTTGCTCATGTTCTTCTGTTTGATTTAGAGTAGATAAGAATATCCTCGATGAAAACCACCCACAAACTTGTCCAAAAACTCCATGAACACCTTGTTCATCAGATTCATGAAGAAGGCCGGTGCATTTGTCAGTCCGAAGGACATAACAGTGCACTCGTACAACCCATACCGAGTGGTGAAAGCTGTCTTCGGTATATCCTCTTCCTGGATCCTCAACTGATGATAACCTGATCGCAGGTCTATCTTGGAAAAGACGGTGGCACCCTCCAATTGATCAAAAAGATCGTCAATCCTTGGCAAGGGGTACTTGTTCTTGATGGTGGCGTCATTTAGTGTGCGATAGTCCACACACATCCGCTTTGTTTTGTCTTTCTTTTCCACGAAGATGACTGGTGCACCCTAAGGTGATGTGCTTGGTCAGATGTAACCCTTCTGTAGCAGATCGTCGACTTGCTTCTTAACTTCTGCCATCTCGTTCGGTGCCATTCTCTATGGCCTCTTGTATATTGGCGCTGTTCCTGGTGCCAAATCAATCCTAAATTCGATTTCCCTTTCTGGTGGCATCCCCGGTAGATCTTCTGGGAACACATCCGGGTATTCCCTTACTATTGGAATGTCCTTTATTTTCCTTTCTGGCTTCGTCCCACCTTCCGACGGTTGCTCTGCTGTGGCCTGATTCAAGCTTTCTTCCTGACGCTGTGGCACCGATGACTTGAAGATAACTGCCTCTCCTTCCGAACTGGTCACCATAACGGTGCGGTCAGCGTAGTTGATCACCCCTTTATGTCGGGTCAACCAATCCATTCCTAGGATGACATCTAGGTCTTTGGATTCCAGGAGGATGAGGTTGGCCAGAAAGGGTGATCCTTGGATTTCTAGGCTCACTGAAGGGCTATAGTGAGCGGTGGTCATGTGGTTCCCAGGTGTGTGAACCCGCATGGGGATCTTAAGTTCCACTACTTTAATCCCATGTGTTCCCACAAATTTCTTGGATATGAAAGAATGCGTTGCACCAGAATCAAAAGGTACGGTTGCAGGTATGGAGTTTACCAGAAACGTACCCAGTACTACCTCCGGTGCAGCCTGCGCCTCTTTCGCAAAGACATGATTAACACGCCCCTTTATCACCTGCTGGTTGGCGTTGGGGTTCTAGGGTGCCGCAGGCCTAGATCCCATGCGCTTCGGCTTCGGGTACTTATCAGCGAAGTGGCCCGGTTCATTGCAGTTGAAGCAGGTGAGGGTCTTGCCCCCATGTCTCTCCATGGCTGACTCTGCTGCGCTGGCGCCATTGGTGGGCGCGGAGCAGGATGACGGTGGTGCTGCTCGCTATTGCTGCTAGCGGACGATCATGGTGGAAGGTCCACCCTGATGCCCCAGCCACCCATAGCCTCTGGTGCTGCCCCTGGTGAGCTGGGAACTAGGCCGCTTTTCTCTTGTGGTCCATCTTGTTGCGCTGATTTTCCTGGCGGATCACCTTATCCACCAGCTTCTCGAAGTCTGGATAGTCGCTTGAGAGGAGCTGGTTGGTCAGCTCGTCGTCCAGCCCGTCCAGGAACCTCTCCTGTCTCTACGCATCGGTGCGGACATCCTCGAGCGCGTAGCGCGCCAAACGGTTGAAGTCGTGGAGGTACTCCGTGACTGTCCTATTTCCTTGGACCAAATCCCTAAACTTCCTCTTCTTCTGTGCCACGAGTCCTGCTGGAATTTGAGACTTCCAAAGTTGTGGCAGAATTCTGCCCAAGTAACCTCAGTGGTAGCAGTACGGGTCACAAGGAAATTGTCCCACCATGCTGATGCGGGACCTTGTGTTAACGCCGAAAACCACCGGGGGCCGTTCGGCGCCTTAGGACACACGAAGACCTGGGAGATCTGCTTAGCTCCAGTGCAGGTCCTAAGATGTTGAGGTTCGTAGGCGTGCCAGTCAATTTGACCCCGCAATTGACAAGGAGATAGAAAATATTAGCTCAGTGATCCAATCGGCCGATAAGAATCCTACCAGCCGATTGCCGAAGGAATGCTTGAGCATCGGCCGTAAACCTAAGGTACTGCCCGCACCCGTGCCTAGGCCCTCGCCTGTGCCCGCGCCCGGGTCCTCGTCCGTGCTCGCGCCCGGGTCCTCGCTCGTGCCCGCGCCCAGGTCCTTGCTCGTGTCTGACTACCAACAGCACTTGCGCATCTGCTAAGAAGCCGATGATAGAATCGATGATAATATAAGCAAATAATAAGCCAGCCGACTGCTAAGAAAACACTTGGACATCGGCTAGAAGCCGATGAAAGAGTAGATATGCAGAATAATAATCAATAGACAATGCAGTCGGCTTTATCTAGTAGAAAGATAACTTATCGGCTAAGCACTCCGATAAAACATCGCATAAAACCCATCGGCTTAACAAGGATAAATCTATTATTATCAATCTAGTAGGTCAAACTCAATTGATGCAGCACAGATTAATAATAATAAAAGAACCTCGATGAGCCGATAGATCTAATGCAATTGTGATGTACGATAACTTATCGGCTATACATCCTGATAAGACGCTTGCATAAAATCTATCAACCTAATAGGAACAATTTATCGCTAGCAGTTTAGTAGGTCGGACCCAACCGATGCAGCACAAACTGATGATAAACTACCCCCGGTAAGCCGATAAAAACAATGCACGCGTGATGTGGTATATCTACTCGGACTAAGAGATCAAACTTAACTGATGCAGCCGTAGACAGAATAGGTACACCGTGGTAAGGGGTGACGAGTCTTACCCTCTCGCAGGAGTTCGGACCTAACCGATGCAGCCCGACTCGAGAAGCAAGAACCCGTCGGAAAGGGTGCCGATGCACCAAAGTTGTATTGATCGATTAGATGATTTACAAGGTCCCCGGGCGTACGTATTTATACCCCGAGTTGATACAGTCCTGATCGGATATGAAACAGGAGTTTCCTAACTATAAAAGGAAAATTAACAAGTCCTGACTGGACACAAGATCAGGTTTTTCCTAAAAATTATTAAAACTACCTAATTAACAGATAAGGTAATTAACTACCATGCCGTGGTCTTCACGATTCCTTCCTGTACTCGGCTTCTTCTGGATTAGCTTCCACTGGCTGACACAATCTCTTTCCTTAACCGAGTCCGATACGAATTGTACCAAATTTTGGCATCAACACCTTGGAGCTGGTGGGTTGCAAAAGCAACCTTCTCCTGATCGTTGCACTGGAGGAGGTTGAGCTTCTTCTCGATTGCGAACAGCTAGTCATTGGCATCCATGGGGTTGATGGTGCTGGAGAAGGTTGGCGGCCTGACCCTCAAGAACTCAGGCAGCTTTGACTGAGGGGCGATGGCCGGGACGTGAGGTTGCGGGTGTTGTTGCTGCAGATTGTTTTGCTGCATCTGCTGCATCATAATTGCCAACATTTGGTTCTGGTTGGCCAGAACCTGTGCCAGCGTCGGGTTTTCCAGTAGCGGAGGTGGCATGTGATTGGGAGCTTCAAGGTTCTAGGGTGCTCCGTCCTGTTGGTTAGTAGCGCTGCGTCGTTGGCAGCACGGTTACCATTCCTTGTGTTCACCATCTGAAGGGGATAGTAGTGGAAGGGAAGGAGAAAAATAGGTGGCTCAGAAACAGGAGTGATAATTAAGTGACTGAATTAAATTAACTGAAATTTAAAGTTGGAAACATGAATAAAAACCAGTTCAACTCCTAATTAAGGCGGACACACCACATAGACGGTATGCCACCAACTAACCCTAAACAAACATCCTAACATTACAACTAATCAAGAAATCAAACTAAGAAAAATGACAAAAACTAAGGACGGCGTGTCTAGTGCTCTGAGCGGCTCCTGCGGTCGTCCGAGTTGTATTCCGGCTCCTGCTCGTCACCCACCTTGTCGTCGGTGCGGCTCCTAGATCCGCTCACGTAATCCACACTACCGTGAGCCGAGGAACTAGCCTCATGCGGGTGCAGGATCCACTGAAGGAGCTACTGTCGTCGGTGGAAGTGAAGCTCCCGTGGATGCTGGTGCCTCCTTGAGAACTGCCATCTCTCAACGACGCACTAATCATGCCGCCCGTCGATGCTGGTGCCGGTGCTGGGATTGGAGCGGGTGCTGGTGCTGGAGCTGGTGTCGGTGGCGATGTGTGTGGCCCGTTCCTGGGGGCCAATTGAACCCTCACCGGAGGAAGGGTCCTCTTCCTCAGGGTCAGATGGATCCTAGCCCCACCGGGTGGTGGCTGTCCCTTCAACCCTGTGACCTCCTTCTTCAGGCGGTCGATCTGGTTCTAGAGACCCATAATGGTCATCCGATTGGCGTCCTCTCGGTCATGGGCTATACGCACACAATTGGCGTGCATGTAGTCCAAGGCCCACATCGCCCGCCTCATGTGGACGATGGTGGTGTCGTTCTCGTTGTCAGCCGGCTGAAAGGTGCTGTAGACCTGATAGTGAGCCCGGTAGGGGAGGTAGTGGTAGGCGGCGGTGCGAAGGATAGAGTAGTGCCTCCGGCGTAGCTCTCCGATTAAACAAAAAGCTGCCTCCTAGCAGGCGTGGTCGTAGGTATGCCCGCCGATCTTGACCTCCATAGCTGGTAGGAGGTACATTTCGCCTAGCAGCTCCAAGTGAACCCGGTGCGGGAGCTCATCCTGCATGGGCTCCACGGCAGTGTACTCTAGGGCATGGCTGTACCCCAACGTGAAGCTCATCATACGAAGCTCTTCGACAAATCCGCCCATGTCTGCACCACGTTGGTTGGAAAGACTGTCTATCTATAAAAGGCAAGGAGGGAGAATCAATGTATGCTCAGATCCAAATAAGTGAACAGTAAATAATTTTGGAAATAAACAACAATGTTATGCATGAAATAATTTTGTATGTAAACTTGAGACCGACGAAATAATACAGCAGAACCAAATAATACCGAATAAATTTTAGATAATAATTGCAAAGCACGTAGAAATATTTTATGCATGCCTTAAATCATGCATCACCCTGATAAACCAATGTTTTCTCAAAATTTGGACACCTATGCCATAACCCTTGAATAAAATTTCCACCCCAAACTTGACCTGACTCAGAAATTTCAGTCAAATAAAAGGTCAAGATTTTATCCCAATCCGAGAACAAATTTCTATTTTTCCCGAAATAACTCCAAGTGCAAGAAGCATATGCAAATGAGAATTTCAAAGGGCTCTTAGGGTTTCCATTTGGCTGGTCCTACGGTCAAGCTCAGCTCTGATACCAACTTGTCACGCCCAGAAATTCACCACTGAAATTCTAAACATTCATGTGTAATAAATCCCTGTCCAGGAAAGCCAGGGTACACAATGCCAAGTTGCCATACAGAGTGCATCTTACAAACAGGAAAAAATTATATTACATAACTGCAGCGGTAAAAGAAAATAAAGTCTATGAGCAACTAGCCAAGCAGCAGCTTCCATCCCACAAGCATCTTGACGGCAGAGCTAGCCTAGTCCTCCAGTTGATCATCCTCAGACGCGTACTCCACCACTGAGAGGGGGAAAAGGAGTAAGGCTAAGTACCACCCACAGTACTCAACAAACCACACCCACAATTATGCACCATGCACAGGAGCAAGGATAGGCTAGAGGTTTATTTGCGTAAAAGCAATTGTAAACAGTAGTAGTTCGCAAACAGTAAAAAGGTCGCTTAATTGAATAGTATTAATCCTTCACTGATTAACGTTACACCACGTTAACCAGGCCCAACCATCCATAAGAATTATACCAGTTCCATTAAGTCAATTTAATTAAGTAAAGGTGAGACTAATCACGGAGAGTCTTGACCAATCGCTCATGACCGCGGGCGCGACTATTCGAATAGATTTAACTCTAATCGAAGGTGTACAACTGTACCCACAAGACACAGCCGCACACACGTTCCCGTGTGCCGATGTGTCACCACGACACCCCGGGAGAGGCTGTGACAGGACCGTTCACCCAACCTCTCCCTAACCATCCACACCATGCTGAGGTTGCACCTGCTGACAGGGCACACCATTTTGGCCAGGCTACCCCCCTTGCGCCACAATGGATCCGGAAGCCGATCAACCCTACCTAGGGCCGACCCAACTCCATCATGCCCATCCTCACCATCGGTGCCTAGGAGAGGGAGAAGAGATGCTACAAGTCCAGCCGTTGCCCACGCTGGCTTGTGGAAAGTACGAGAATTTGCTCAAGGGGTTCCCACGAACCGGTCGTTAATTGCCATGGGTGTGACCAGCAAAACCATGCACCAACAGCCCACCATTGGAGACACATTTTAGTGATTTAATAGTAACATATCCAAAGCTCTATTTTTCCAACATTGAGTCGAACCAAGAATGTAATTAATAATATTTAATTCCCAGATGAACTAAGTTGCTAAGCATGGCTAAGCATCCTAAGAATAGTATTCTAATCATGTTGTTACCCAGGTGACAAGGAACAAGGTTTAAATACTAACGCATAGTCCTATCTATATAAAGGTTATAATCCCTCCACATGAAATAATGAAATTATGCAGTTTATTTAAATAAACAAAACATTTTAGCAAAGAATGGGTACAAAATGATCAAGATTACAGTGCGACTTGCCTTGCTCCGGCTTGACATACTCGGCTACAACCTCGTAGTACACGGAAGAGTCACCGGTGTCGAATTCTATAACAGACAATGCACAAACAAGTAAAAACAGTACATGTGGCTAGTTAAACATGAGTTGAAAATATTTTTAATGAATTCTTGGCATTTTTATTGATTTAATGGAATTTGAATGGACTTAATCAAAGTTCGTATGAATTAGTTATGAATTTCTAAAGTTTTACTGTGTTTTCCAATAGAAAATTAATTATTAAACAATTTATTCCGCAATTAACCGATTTAATAGTTACCAAACCCGGGAGTCCGCACTGACAGGTGGGCCCCACCATTCGGCGACATAGAGGAGGACGGCGCACGGTGGACTGAGTCCACCGCGGCGTAGCGGGAGGTGGCCACGTGGCTGCCACGCGGCAACCACGGCGGGCCAAGGAGCCGACGCGGCGCCCGAGTGGCACCAACATGGTGGGGAAGCGGGCGCCCGCGGGGTGCCATGCGGCTGGTCCGGATCTGCCCAGAGGCAGATCGGACGGCCCTGGACGAAAGGGGCTCGCCCCCGCCAGCGCGGCCGCGCCACGGCGGGGCGAGCGGCCCGATGGTCACCGCCGGCGACCATCTAGCCCCAAGACAATGGCGGAGAGCCACGGGACAGAGCGAGGAAGACGAGGGAAAGCTCACTGAGGAGTGGCGATGATCGAAAGGCGGCGAATGGCGGTGAACCGAAGAGATAGGCGGCGGCGGAGGTATGGGACGACGGCAAAGACGGTGTTCCAGCGAGGATCTCTGGCAATAGAGGCATGGATGAGGTTGAGGGGGTTCTGGCGAAGGTATAGGAAGGATTTAGAGCTGAAATGGCCGAATGAATTGACGGGGCGAGATAGGGCCTCCGGCGGCGCAGAGGCTCACGGATGCGGTGGCCGGGCTTCGCATGAGTGTGGCGGAGCTGGTGGTGGCAAGCACGTGGTCTGGCGGTGGCTACAGCGGCGGCGGCAGACGACTGGAGACAGTGGAGCGCGGCGGTGGCTCTGGATTACGTGGCACGAGGTGCTAGGGAGCTCGAGAGGCGTCGGTGTTTGAGGGAAAAGGAAGAGGAGAGGATGGCGAAGAATTTAAGGTGCTCGGGTGAGGGAGGTCGTGGCCGAAATGGCCCAATTGCTCACTGGATTGAGGGCGGCGGCAGTGTGTGCGTGATTCTCGTGCGAGAGGGAGCGACGGCGCCGGAGATCATGGGGAGTGAGCGTGGACCAAGTCCTCTGCCGTTTGAACCAAAGACAGGCATGCGAGGAGCCGAGGCGGGGCGCCGATCGGACGGCGGAGGGAAAAATTTCCCCTCCGCCCGATCTGGACGGAGGAGAACGAAGGAGCTGACAGGCGGGCCCGACCCATCAGCGGGAAGAGCGAGCGAGATCTGACGGGCAGCCCCATGGCGCAGCGAGAGAGGAAGCGAGGCAAGTCGCTGGCTGGTCAGCCCGAGGGAGAGGCGTAGCGCGCGGGCCGCGCGCGCAGGCCGGGAGCAGTGATGGGCCGGCGGCCCAGTGGGAAGGGAGAGAAAAGAAAAGGAAAAAGAGAAAGAAAAGGAAAGGAAAATGTCTTCTAGTGAAATTTTAATTCTGATAATCTTTTTTGATTTATTAAAAATACTTTCTTTGCTCTGAAAATTCCAATAAAAATCTTGTTAATATATTTTGGCAAAAGGAATAAAAGAAAAATACTCCCAGCCACAATGATTTATTATTTTGCATTCTCCACCTTTAATTAATTCATTTGGCCATTTTAATTTATTTTTCTTGGGCATTTTCAGGTATTATTTTTGTGTGGCTAATTTTAGGGTGTGACAATTGGTACACCTCTGGCCAGAATAAAACTATTCAAATAGCCGTGCCTGTGGTTAATGGGTGGGCCTAGCAATGTTTTCTATGATTAGTCTCACGCTATCTTAATTAATTATATAATGGTGAAATATTGTTAGCTGTAGGTTGGAATAGTTGGGCCTATATCGCTCGAAAAAGCGGTATAGAGTTGATTAATGTTGGTTAATGATTATTATTTAATTACTCTTTTAAATGTTCTACTAAATGCTATTTACGCAATTTGAGCTATATTATGCCATTCCTTTGTTATCCTGTGCACTTGCATATTTGCTGTGTGGCTTGCGGAGTATTTCATGTACTCACATTACAATCAACAATCATCATCAGAGGAGTACTACAGCGAGGAGGACTTCTTGGAGGACTGAGCGGGAGCCTCGTCAAGTGCGTGTGGAGTGGGAGTCGTCACGTTATTAGTAGGTTATTCCGCTATTTAGACTTTATTATTTGGAGAGGTGCCATTCGGCTCTGTAATAAATACATTCGTTTTGTAAACAATTACTTTGTTATCAACTTTGTCATGTGTCCTCGGTTGATTCCTAGACGAGGATTTCCACACAATAAAGTACCTGAATTTTAGATGGAAATTCCGGATGTGACAAGTTGGTATCAGAGCCACCTTGACCTAGGATAAGCCCCTTGGTACCCCTAAGAGCCTTCTGAAAAAGATTTTAAAAATTAGAACTGTCATCTCCTCTTTCTCTTATAATTAGGGAAGTTAACGGTTTAAAAAAACTCTTTGATTTAGTTAACTTCCTCTTTCAAAAAAAACTTTTGATTTTTTTATAAGAAAAAAAATCTTGTAAAGCCTCTACCTATTCAATTATGCAAATTTCTTTCACCATTCTAATAATTAGTACTTTACATCCATTACTGTACTAGTTATGAACATTTGATTTTACATTCTTCCTCTTCAACCTAAAAAAAAAACTTTTCCTGTTTTATGGTACTTCAATTTGCTCTCAATTTTCCTTTGGAAACTTTATTACCCTTCTTTTTCCCCCTTTATTTAAATCAAACTTGTTCTGTTAACTTAGTTGAAATCAATTATCTTCCTTTCATGCTCTATAGATGACAAACCGAGAGACAGTGTATCTGTTTGGAGTTGGTGGATTCGTCAAGGAGCTGCGCGACATGGCCTTCGCCATAAGGTATAATCCAGCCCTAGAATACAGACAGGTCATTCACAACCCCTATGAAGAGAAGTGTCATGTTCATCTTACAATTTCAAGTGAACGAGAAGGAGTCCCATCCATGATTTTTGGAGCTGGAGGAAGGAACTTTGAGCATGCATGTCAAGAAGTGGCATTGGAAGTCATGGGAGAACTTCATCACCGCTACGCTGCTCGCTTGAGGAACACCTCATATCGCTATCATCCCTCTAGAACCCACAATGATGAGTACAGCAGCTACCAGAATCTGAAAGCAGAGAACAGTGCTACCACGCAACGCTTAGTAAGGATGCTGAGTGCTATGGACAACACTCGTGCATTAGTGGTGATCGCAGCTCATGAACGGGAGAATGAGAACCGCACTAAGATCTGAAGGGTACAAAACCAAGTGGATCGCTTGAAGAGAGAGCTAGCCCTGGCCAAAGGAGAAGCACCCTTGGAGGAGCCAAGATCTACACTACTGCAAGAAAGAGGGTTCATCTTCCACCTATTCAGCAAGCACAAAGGACTCACTTGCATAATGATCTGGTCCCACTCAGGGTAGTTCCACCTATGGCATATGCTGATGATGCAAAAGAGGACTCGGAGGAATCAGAAGCCAATATGCCTTTAGAAAGGTCAGGAGACAGTGGAGCTCGCACTCACTCTGAAGTGGAGTGGGGTGATACTCAAGATGATGAAGAGGAACCCGAGTACAATTCTGATGCAAGAAGAAGCCCTTCGCCCCGTTGAGAAGCCCCCTAGTTGCACCTTAGTAGGAGTTTACCTTAGAGCGTTGTGTTAGCAATTGTATGCTTAGGAGATGCTTGTGTGTGTGAGGTTTAGTTGGCAGTTTAGGTCAGAGGATGGTGATGTAACTGCTTAAGTTAGGAGTTTCTTGTTGGTGTGAGTTTAAATTACATAAATGTTAATCATTCAGTTCAAATCAATATAAGAGAAAGTTTAAGCAATATGAATTGTTCTAAGGGCTCTTTCTCTTTTTCTTGTCTTTGTGCTGATCCTTTCAGATGGTGAACACACATAACGGCAGTAACCAGGATGGCAACACTGGAAACAACAACCGCGGAGGTGCTCCTAATGGACCGCCACCTCTAGATGACAGCCTCACCGTAGCCCAAGTCCTAGCGAACCAAACTCAGCTCATGAACATGATGTTCCAATAAATGCTAAATCAACAGAACCAGGGACATCAGCAAGTGCCTCCTCCTCCACCCTAGAACAAGCTTGCCGAGTTTTTGAGAGTGAGGCCTCTCACCTTCTCCAGCACAACTAATCCCGTGGAAGCTGGGGACTGGCTGCATGCCATTGAGAAGAAACTAGACCTACTGCAATGCATGGACCAGGAGAAGGTCCCTTTTGCTTCACATCAACTGCATGGCCCCGCATCAGAGTGGTGGGACCATTTTCACGCCAACAGAACTGACGACTAGCCTATCACTTGGGCTGAGTTTGCCGTCGCCTTCAAGAAGACACATATTCCCACAGGAGTGGTGGCACTCAAGAAGCATGAGTTCTAGGCTTTGAAGAAAGGAAACCGGTCGGTAACCGAGTTTTTGTACGAGTTCAACCGCCTAGCCCGCTATGCACCCGAGGACGTCAGCATGGACTCAGAAAGGCAAGAGAAGTTCCCAGATGGACTAAATGATGAGCTTTCTATTCAGCTGATCTCGGGCGACTATGCAGATTTCCAGAAGCTAGTTGACAAGGCCATCCGTCAGGAGGACAAACATAATCTATCGATGTTTTACACCGGCAATATGAATATAGGGCTACTCGTCGGATCGAAACTTGGTGGATTGCAAAGGAACACAAGGAGATTTTATAAAACTCATGACTTGGTTCCTTGCGCGAAGTCTTCATTCCTTGCTGACGGCATGACGACTTGGACACGAGGATCTTCCTTGACGCTTGCTTGATGCTTGAGACGACTTCTATCATCTTCCTTGCTGTAGCCACCAGGTTTAACAACTAGAACAATTGAACGAGGAAGGGGGATAGATGAAAGCTTTGCAAAGAATTCCATAGATAAGAGGAGAATTTTTTTCGCAAATAGATTTTTGGAAAAGATGTCCTTAAGGTCTGACCGTTTGGCTTATCCTACAGTCGGCATTGGCTCTGATACCAACTTGTCACGCCCAGAAATTCACCAGAATTTCTAAAGCTAATTTGTGCAATAAATCCTCGTCCAGGAATCAGCCGAGGTACACAAATTGACAGTTTGATAAACATAACCAAAACGAAATAACGATAAATACTTACAACAGAGGCACTTAGTCCTCACACAGAAGAAAACAACAGCGGAACGGCAACTAGCGTAGCTTCAGCCCCAAACCACAGGCAGCTCAACTGGGGTATAAGCCAAACACCATCTTCTCCTCCACGCAAAACTTCACTCTAAAGATTGCAATAATGCAAGACTGAGTACCACCCACCGTACTCAACAAGCCACACTAGGGAATGCAATGTAATGCAACAGGATACCAAAGGAAAGGCATAATATGGCTTATTTGCATAAAACAGCATTTAAAACATTTGCATTCGAAATCATTAAAAACAGTATAGTTTAATTATTAATCAGTATTGAATCAACCACTGAACAGCGCTCCAACGCAGTTTAGGCCCAACCAAAACTCCTCCAAACAGGAGCTATCAATATTCCATCATTTATCATCATTATTAAACAGTGTGGGACTAATCACAGAAACATTGCTAGGCTCACCCTTAACCGTGGGCACGGCTATTCGAATATTTTTACTCTAGCCAGAGATGTACCAATTTACCCACAAACGACATAACTCCACAACACATCACTGTGCCCCTCGATACCACCACGGTACCTCAACACATCAATGTGCGCCTAAGTACCACGGTACCTTGGAAAGGAATTGTGATAGGATCATTCATGTAACTCGCACAATGAGAGCCTCCCGCCGAACTCCGGTCTCCGGTAGGGGTGATCAATGCCCTCCCGCAAGACGGTCCGACGCCCGAAGCATGGTCTTATTGTCACTGCCATGTGTGGACTTATACCAGCCACAAACACGCCCTGGAGCCTCCTATTGAACTCGGCACACTTCAAACTCCTGCTAGCCCATACTAGCTTGTGGTTAGCACGAGTGTTGCTTTGCAACAAGTAGTCCGCAAACCGGTCCTTAATTGTCATGAGCACCGCTAGCAACAAACACAACCCTGGTGCTCAAACCACCATTCAGTCAAGTTTTAGTTGATATAGTTAATTAATCAACCACGACCAAGCGTCGTGAAAATATCACCATTAATCATTAATTAATCAGAATGAATGAATAATTTCCCACATATAATGATACTATAGTTTCTAGGCATGGCTAAGCAACTCCTAAATAATCTAGCCAGATAAATACTTAAACATCCAGCTAGTCAGTATTATTCACCCAAGGTATAAAGGTATAGATAGCAATAACCAAAATGGCCATAATTATCAAGGAATATTGGCTATTAAATAATTACCCGTAATAATGTCATTCTAAAGCATTTTATGCAATAACTTTAAAATAAAATAGCTTTCGCAAACGGGATCAACATGCTCAAGGACATTATCGTGTGACTTGCCTTGCAATCGCAAAAGTCTTCAAATACTCTTCCGAACTCTTCCGTAGACTCTGCAGTCTTCCGAAACGGCAATATACGTAACTACACGTAAAACGATAACAAACCCTAAGAAACTCCAAATAAACAATACATAAAAATACATAAACAAGTAAATTGTGATTTTAAATGAATTTAGGAAGAAACGGGTCGATTCGGACTTCAAACGGAAAAGATACGGCTTTTGGAATATTGAATTCGGAGTAATTCCAAAAAGAAATAGAAAAGAATATTCTCAAGAATATTCTCTCAGAAATTGATTATTGAAGGAATTACTATTGTATAGGAAATTGAGGTAGGACCCACTATCATGGATTAGGTTTTGGATGGACTAAGTCCATGGGACCGAAGAGCAAATGGCTATGAAGGACTGATGACTTGACGACACGTGGCGATGAGATGGCTGTTAAGGCTGAGGTGGCATCCGAATCGGGTTAATGAAATCCGACGACTCGGATTAATCTCGAGGAAAACAGATGAATGAGATTGTTTGGAGTAATCAAGGGAACCCAATGGCTTAGGTTAGATCCAGAGGATTGGATGGCTTAGGATGGACCTGACGGTTTCAATGGGGATTGAGCCGCTTAGGTTTGACCTCCGGAAGTGGACGGCTGATATGGAGTTGGGGATATACGCAGGCCCCATCTATCATACGCAGGAGAAGGGCTACCGGTGGAGGGCAACGAAGACCGGCGCAACGCCTGGCGGAGAGGAGGGAGCTTCGTTGGTCTAGCCTTAGGCGACGACGCCGAGCAAGGAAGGATGGCGGCGGCTACGGCGTCAGGTGCGAAGGTGCTCACCGGCGACGGACCGGGGCGCAGAGACGGCGATGCCGGTGGGGATAGATGACAGACGGCGGCGACGGGAGTAGAACACGTCGGCGATGGTGCTTCTGGACGGGCAGCGGCAGAGGCCGGGAGGGGAGGCGATGACATCGGGGCGGCGTATTGGCGTCGGGACGACGGACGGCAGCGGACGCCGAGTGGCGCCGGAGGGGAGGGAGATGAGGAAGAGGGGCGGCAGCTTCGAGGCTCACCGAGACAGTGCAAGACGACGGCGACCAACTGGTGGCAGCAGGCGTCGGCTACTGGATGCGAGAGGCGCCAGAGACGAGAAGAGGCGACGGAGGACGAGGCACGACCTTGGAGCTCACCGGCAGGAGGATGAGGACGACTTGGCGGCGGATTTGGATGCTCACCGGTGACGGAAGGGAGGCGGCATCCGATGGCTTGCCGATGTGGGCAGAGATGAAGACGGCGACGACGCACGGCGGCACGGCAGCGAACTGGCGACGACAGCGGCTCGATGCAGCGGCGGCGCTGGGGATCGAAGACGACGACGGCGGGGTCGACGGGGCACAGGGGCGGCAGCCTTGGCAGTGGCGCCTAGCGGCGGCGACGGGCGAGCAGCTGTGCGGCGATGGCTACGATTCCAGCGACGGCGGCGCACGGGGCAGCAGGCTAGGGCTAGGGCTACTGGGGCGGCGGCTATATGTATGGGGCGACTTGGCGGCGGATTCGGCGGCGGCCGTTGCGGAGAGGAGGCGCAGGCGCTGGCCTAGGCCAGGCGGCGGTGACAGCGGCGGGCCAAGGGAGCGGCGGTGGTAGGCCGAGCGCAGGCCGGGCCTGGAGGAGCTCGGCCGAGGAGGGGCTCGGCCCAGGCGGCTCGGGGTTGGAGCAGGCCGGCTCGGGCTGGACGCTGAGAGAGACAGAGGAAGGAGACGAGAAGAAAGAGGAGGCCAGGCGAAGAAGGTAAACAGGGAAAAGGGATAAAGGATAAAGGGAAAATAAAAGAGGAAAGGGAAAAAGGAGCGGGGTTTTCTAGACTATTTTTGGAACTCGGGATTAACAAGACATTTTCAGAATCGGAATATTTATTTAGAATAGAGGAGACCAAGGGGTTTTAGGATGAAACGACTATTCTGAATATTGAGGGTATATACATTCATACATATATATACATAGGTATAAATATATATATATATATATATATATATATATATATTGGGAATCGAACAGTATTTGGAAGTAAATAGAAAAAGAATATATGTAGTGGGGATCCAGGAGACGGAATATATTGTGGGATTCGGAGAGCACTTGGAGGAGATTAGGAAACGAAATATACTCTGAGAGGTTCGGGAAACAAAGGGTATTTTATCAGGGAGTATTTGGGGAAACCGGATCTCGGAATAATTCGGGAATCCGATAAAATTGGAAATTATTTTGCAGAGATCAATAGTTCGGATTATTCGAGCATAATTGAACTTCCCAAGATATGTGGATATTTTGGAGATGCGGGAAATTATAATATTTTCCCGGGAACTGGAAAATGGAATATTCCGAATAAAATATTTTGGGATTAGGGAATTGACAAGGGTGTTTTATTGGGATGGAATTTGGAGAAATCTCAGACGATTGGGGATTTGGATTCATTTTGACCGACAAGGGGTTTTAGGGAATATCTGGGATTTATCTCAAAGGGGAATATAGATGTTTCGAATACAAAGGATCTCAGATTGGGAGTCCAAAAGAGTTCTAGAGTTTCAATAATGAATAAATCCGGTAACTACGAATTTAGGTTTTTGAGGTGACTTTAGGGTTCTGGGAACGACACAAAACCCTAGAGGAAAAAGGGAGTCAGAGTTCACGATGAACGGGGAGACTTCAAAGGACTGAATAAGGAACGACCCAAATAGGGAAAAGAAAAAGGAATTTATTTTATATTTATTTAATTACTTTAGTGATCTTTATAGCATTAAAATTAATTCTGTAGCTCCAAAAAATCCAAGAAAATTTCAGAGAGTTTATTAAATCACGGGGAATTTACCAGAAGTAAATACCACCACGAAACATGAAGGATTTATTATTGTAAATACTTAAACGCTTAAAATACTCCGACAAAACCCCTGGAATATAAAAGCATCCAAGTATTTATTTAAAATTTAAACTTGGGATTTTTAATATTGGAGATTTCAAAATTTTATTCAAACTCTTTTCTCAAACAAAGATTTTCTAGTGTATTCTTGTATTTCCATTTACCCGCGATAATTTTTAATTACGACGATTTTCAGGGCGTTACAACTAAATGATGAGCTTTCTGTTCAGCTGATCTCGGGCGACTATGCAGATTTCCAGAAGCTAGTTGACAAGGCCATCCGTCAGGAGGACAAACACAATCTATCGATGTTTTACACCGGCAATATGAATATAGGGCTACTCGTCGGATCGAAACTTGGTAGATTGCAAAGGAACACAAGGAGATTTTATAAAACTCATGACTTGGTTTACCACGAGTTGAGAGTCTCCGCGCACAACCAGTCGACGAATGCCGAGTGATATAGCGATGCAGAGCCCGTGGATGAGTGCCTCGTACTCAGCGACATTGTGGGAAGCCAGGAAGTGGATCCGTAGAACGTACTTAAGTTTTTCGCCGATGGGGGACATAAGTATGACGCCGGCCCCGGCGCCGCCGATCCTTAGAGAACCGTCAAAGTACATTGTCCAGTACTCTAGCTTCGCTGTTGATGTGGGTATTTGGAATTTTGTCCACTCGGCCACGAAGTTGGCTAGAGTTTGTGATTTGATTGCTATCCGTGGCTCTAAAAGGTGATGTCGAATGCCATCAACTCGAGCGCCCATTTGGCGATTTGGCCGGTGGCCTCACAGTTATGCAAGACCTTCCCGAGTGGATACGATGTGACCACTGTGAGTTTATGCGATTGGAAATAGTGCACCAACTTCCGGACAGTGATGAGTAGGCCATAGAGCAGCTTCTAGACCTGTGGATATCTCATCTTGGAGTCAGCAAGGACCTCGCTGACAAAGTAGACTGGCCATTGAATCTTCTATATGTGACCCGGTTCGGATCGCTCGACCACCAACACCGTATTGACTACCTGAGTGGTTGCCGCCACATATAGCATTAATGGCTCTTGGGGCATGGGTGACGCCAACACAGGTGGTGATGTGAGAAATTTCTTGAAGTCTTCGAAGGCTTGCTGGGCTTCGGGAGTCCATTGGAAATTGTCTGCTTTCTTCAATAACTTGAAAAAGGGCATGCCTCGTTCGCCTAGTCAGGAAATAAACCGGCTAAGTGCCGCCATGCAGCACGTCAACTTCTAGATGTCCTTCTGGCTAGTCGGGGGTGCCATGTTCATGATTGCATTGACTTTCTCCTAGTTGGCCTCGATGCCGCGATGCGAGATGATTGAGATGCCCGTGGGGCTAGTGCCTTGTGATGAGCGATTGACAACACGGTGTGCGTGTGACGTGTCTCTTGGCAGGCTGTGGTTGCAGGTGACAGGTGGAGACTAATCATGCGGCAATCTGTGAAGAACGGGGATAGGATGCCATGCTGATGAACCGCGGGGCGGTGAAGGGTGGTTCGACGCTCGCGTTAGAGGGACGGAGATTGTGCGGTGTACATCTACTGTATCTGGCTACACGACGGGAGGACGTCGGTGGACGGTTTCTTGGTTGAGCCATAAAACCAAGGACGTACCGGGACGCTCGTGCGGCGGGCGTGGCCGAAGATGGAAATTTCCGGCGATCGCGATATGATTTCGGATGGTCGTGCGGCGACATCGCGAGGATCACATCGTGGAGATGGAGGGATCGCGAACATCGCGGAATTTGACATGGAGGACGTGATTGATTGGATATGATTATCATGCCATTATGTGTCGTTTACGTCGCGTAATGACAGTTTTGTAATTTAGGTGGGCCACCTTTTTGGAGATATAAATATGTGGCACCTAGGGTTGAGAGAGGTGGGGGCTTTTGGGATTTTTGGGGCGAGATACTGTTCACGTGAACAGTACCCGTGCCTAGGGTTCCAAGGAACACACCTTCTCTCTCGATCTAGCCTAGGTCTTCAAGTCTAGAGAGAGATTTTTATTGATCTCTCCAATCAAGAGAGGGAGGACGATCGGGCGGAGGCTAGATGCAGTTCTGTAGAACAATTACTGGAGTTAATCATTCATCTTGGTGAATTGTTCTTTTTTGTTTGCATCTACTTTTCCTACTGTCTGCCGCCAGTGACCTCACGCGCGCCGTCGCGGAGTCCAGTTTCTGCCGTCCGCTGGGTGTCGTTGCCGTTCCCTGCTGCTGCTGGTCGAGCACGCCAGGACGGGAGTTCAGCACCTGCTATTTGCCGGCCACCAGCAAGCTGCTGTCAGGGTCAAGCCATTGGCAACAGATCTTGGCTTCCGGTTAAATCCATACGTTTGCCTATTTACTTGTTTTATTTTTCTGCTGATAGCTTGCAGGTTGTCGCTACGTATGTGTGATCTGGACATGATTATATACGATGACTAGTTGTGTTTTCTGTTGCTCTGAATCAGAGAATTGCTTGCTATTTGTTCAGTGCACGCAAGGTGTTTGAGGAATTCTTTACAAGGCAGTTTTGAGCTGTCTTTATTATTTTTGCTTCTGCCGGCTTGGAGAACTTGTTTAATCGTTCCTAAGATTATTACACCACTAGTTGGGGTAAGTAATCTTGACGATTGATTGAGAGGGGCGTTGGGTTGAAATTTGGGACATAGGCCGAGTTTCTTTTTGAAAGAAATTTTTATCGGCTCCCATTCACCCCCCCTCTAGTCGCCTGTTTCGGTCCTTCAATGATGAAGCTGAGTAGCTTGCCGGATGGCACGCCGAAGGCGCATTTTTCCGAGTTCAACTTCATCTTGAATCTTCGAAGATTTTGGAAGGTTTCTTCCAGGTCAGCAATGAGGTCTTCTTTGGACTTGGTCTTGATCACCACGTCGTCAACATAGGCTTCCACGTTGTGCCCGATCTGAGTGTGTAGACACTGCTGGATTGCTCGTTGGTACGTTGCTCCAGTGTTTTTCAAACCGAACGGCATATTGATGTAGTAGTAGGCGCCAAATAGCGTGATGAAAGACGTCTTTAAGCAGTCTTTCTCCTTCAGGCTGATTTAGTGGTATCCCAAGTAACAGTCGAGAAAGCTGAGAAGTTCGCACCCTACGGTTGAATCCACCACTTGATCTATTCTTGGTAGACTGAATGGATCCTTGGGGCTCGCCTTGTTTAGATCGGTGTAGTCGATGCACATGCGCCATTTACCTTTTTCTTCTGGACCAGAACTGGGTTTGCTAGCTAGTCCGGGTGGTAGACCTCTTTGATGAACCCGGCTGTGAGGAGTTTGGTTATCTCCTCCCGAATAGCATCCTTCCGGTCTTGTGCAAAGTGCTGTAGTCATTTCTTGACTGGCTTGGCATCTGTCTTGACATTGAGGGCGTGCGCGATCACCTCCCTTGGTACGCCCGGCATGTCAGACAGTTTCCATGCGAAGATATCCTTGTTGGCTTGAAGGAAGGTGACGAGCGCGTCTTCCTATTTGGGGTCGAGTCCGGTCCCGACTAGAGCAGTCTTGGAGGGGTCGGAAGGGTCCAAGGAGATCTTCGTGTCAGAGTCCGCTGAAATTCCTGACTTTGCTGCTTTTTTCGCCAGAACTTGGTCTTCCTCGACTTCAGTTGTGACGGCTTGCCGAATGCTGTTACGTCTGACTGCCGCCTCTTGTGATTGAGTCAACTCGCAGCTCTCCTTGTCACAGGTGAAGGCTTTCTTGACGTCGCTGCAGAGGGAGAGGACTCTGGCTGGGCCGGGCATTTTGAGCACCATGTACGTATAGTGCGGTATCACCATGAATTTGGCTAGCGCCGGTCGTCCGAGTATCGCATGGTATGCAGTTTCGAAGTCGGCGACCTCGAAGCAGATGTTTTCTGTGCAGAAGTTATCCCGCGTGTCGAAGGTTACTGGCAATGTTATCTATCCGAGAGGGGTTGAAGACAGGCTGGGAATTATCCCATGGAAGGGCGCCGTACTCGGCCGCAGTTCTGAATGAGGGATCTTCATCTCGTCCAGAGTCTTAGCAAACAAAATGTTGAGCGCACTGCCTCCATCTATGAGTACCTTCTTCAGCTTAATATTTTTAATGACCGGGTCTAGGACGAGTGGGTAGCGTCCCGGATGTGAAACCCGATCTAGATGATCTGCGTAGGTGAATGTGATGGACATCTCTAACCAGCGCAAATACTGGGGGGCGTCTGCCGTAGAGACTGCGTTGACGTCGCGTGTGTTAGCTTCTACTTCCGCTTGGACTTATACGCAGACGGCCCTTCGAAGATGTGGTTGAGCTTGGCCTGGGGATCTTGAAAATCGTCGGCCGGGCCTGAATCTGGCTTATCTTTGTCCTTGTCGGTGCCAAACGATGAAGCCTGCTTGGAAGCAAACTTCTTCAGCATGAAGCAGTCTTTGGCCGCATGCTTGCCCTTAGGGTGGAAGGGGCAAGGCCCGTTCATGACTTTCTGATAGTCATTGTTCCGTGGGGGCCGTGACCGAGTTCGCTCCATGTTGGCCACCTCGTTGTCCGACTTCCGCTTGCAGCTACCGGACTTGTTCTGTGATGGCTCGTTGTCGGCTTTCACCTTCTGGTCCTTCTACCGGGGCTCTTTCTTCTCGTCAAGGGCCTCTGCGACTGCTTCGGCCGAGTTGGCGTATTTATTTGCCATATCGAGAGAGCCCGGACAGAGGCTGGTGGCTTCCGAGTGAACTTCGCGATGAACATAGGGATGACGACCTCGTCCTTGATCATAGGGATGGAATTGCACTTCTCAGAGAACCTTTTGAGGAACTCACGGAGGGACTCGTTCTTCCTCTGGTGCGGCTAGTAGAGATCGTGCTCGGAAGATGGTCTTTTGTAAGTCCCATGAAAGTTGGCTATGAAGCGTTCCCGGAGTTCCCCCCAGGAGCCGATTGATCGCCTCGGGAGCCCTGTTAGCCATGTCCTCGCTGAGTCGGCCAAGGCGACCGGGAGGTAGTTAGCCATGGCTTTATGGTCACCCCCGGCGGCTCGGATAGCCAGGGTATATACGGTGAGCCAGAACTCGGGGTTAGTTTTGCTGTCGTATTTCTCGATTCCCGTAGGCTTGAAGCCCGACGGCCAGTCGACGTCTTGTAGTTCCTGGGTGAAAGCGGGTACACCTTCATCTTCGTGAGGGCTCCGGCTCCTACCGCGACGGTTAAACCGCTCGTGGTGGAAACCGAAATGCTCGTGCTCGTCCTCCAGTCGGCGGCGCTCGTCCTCTTCGCGTTCGCGGCACCGAGCGTTAATGTTGTGGCGGAGGTTGCGTTGTAGGCGTCCTCGGAGATCTTGATTATCACGGCAATCGTACTGGGGACACCGCCGGTTGTTGTTAGGATGGCCGAGGGATGTTTGTCGTGACCCCGCATGCGGCTGACTTGAGCCGGTTGCCTGGCGTCGTGCTGATGTAGACGATCCTGCCGCCGGAGAACCCGACCGGTTGGTTGGTACAAGTGTGTCACCCAACTGTTGGTGTTGCTGATAGGCAGCAGCTATAATCATCGCCTTGATCTTGGCGATAGTCGGGGTGGCCTGGTGATTAGGCCCGAGCTGGGGTGTGTCCAGCAGGGTTGCAGCGGCCACAATGTTTTGTTGTGGCATGACGAAGACGTCGTGGTCGCCAACTTTGGTCTGGAGAATTTGTTGCTGAGCAGTTTGCCCAGCCCTGCGTAGCTCGTCGTTGCGAGCCTCATGATCAGCCTCTTCCTGTTGTCGTAGTCGGTGTGCCTCCTCTTGTTGCTCCTCTTGTAGTCAGCGCACCTCCGGTGGAGGGCTTGAAGCCATGAAGATCTCTCGGGGCAAAAGGAAACTCGCCAGACTAGTGTCCAAACTGGTGTTCGAACCGTTGTCCAACTTGGAGTCGGAATCTGAGTAGTTGATCGGAGTAAGGACGACTCCAACCTCCCTAGATCCAATCTGGATCGGCTTTGGGCCGTGTCCAAACTGAATCGCAGGGGATCGGGTCTGCCGCGTGAGATGTAAATCCGTGGCGTCACCGAGTCTGCATGGGAGATTGACGATCTCTCCCCTTCCTAGCCCGACCCAGGCTGGCTCAAGGCCAAGCGCGAGTCGGACACGGAAGGAGAGAGTTGTCCCAAGACTCAAACAGGTGGTTGATCACCGCAGTAGATTGAAGGAGGTGGCTACAGCGTCTTGTGGGCCGACTGGCGCGGAGTCGGCTGGTTCCTCGGCCGGTTGGATTGGATCTGCGTCGGCCAAGGTGAGGTTGCCGAACATGTCGGTGATGAAGTCGAGGCTTCCGAAGGAAATTGTATCTCCGGGAGAGAATTTATCGCCGTCGACTCCTGTTGTTAGATCCATCGAGCTTGTAGATGTAGATCTTGCCGAAGCCCCTACCTAGCGCGCCAATTGTCGATGTTTTACACCAGCAATATGAATATAGGGCTACTCATTGGATCGAAACTCGGTGGATTGTAAAGGAACACAAGGAGATTTTATACTGGTTCAGGCCCTCGATGTGAGGTAATACCCTACGTCCAGTTATGATGGTATTCCTTTGAGGATGTGTGTTTGCTTCTATGAGCTTATGCCCTCAGGGGGCGCCTTGCGCCTCCCCTTACATACTGGGGGACAGGGGTACAAGGTAAGAGTCCCGGCCAGATTATAACTAAGGGATCTCCTCTTAGAGATATAATCTACCCGACTAGGACTGTATATTCCTTATCATACAAGGCAAAGTCTACCGGGTACTACCATATCTCTAATTACAAGGCTAGGCCTATCCTCTTTCTAAATGGCCCATATGGTTGTGATGAGGTACCCGGGGCCCATGGCCTCCACACAATCGGATGGAGCAAAGGAAGCGCAAGATCGCCAATTTCCGAGCTCAACAATCAAGCAACCAGAGACCGCGTATGGCGGGACCTCCTCAAACTCAATAGGGAGGATCCTCTTTGGCACCGCGCCCACAGCGCCAGTTCTACAACAACAATACTGGCGGCAATGTTGGGGCAAACCATCCTCTTCCTCACCCAGCTACTACACCCACATAGAACCAGCAACCCAAGAGGGAAGCTAGAGGCAAAGTGCTGAACTGCTACAACAGTGGAGAACCTGGACATTATGCTTCCCAGTGCCCGAAGCCTAAATGTCTCAAGCCAACCGTACCAGGACAAACCCCCAGCAATGTGGTCAAAGCCAGGGTAAACAACGTCACAGTAGAGGAAGCTCAGGCTGCACCAAATGTCGCCCTTGGTATGTTTCCTGTTAACTCAGTTCCTGCTATAGTATTACTCGATTCTGGTGCTACACATTCATTCTTGTCAATGGGGTTTGCTAGCAAACATGGGATACCCACCAGGAAGTTGAGAATGCCGATCTTAATAAATACACCTGGCCACCAAACACCCACCACCCAGAGTAGTCCCTCTGTGACTATAGAGATCATGGGCACCCCTTTTCTAACCGACTTGGTCTTGATAGAATCAAAGGATCTAGACGTTATCCTAGGGATGGACTGGTTAACCCAGCACAAAGAGATAATTGATTGTGCCACTAGAATTGTTACTCTGACCTCTGATCTTGGAAGGAAAGTAATATTCCGAGCTCTCTCTACTTCACCTTCTTCGGTATCTCTAAACCAGATGGTTATAATAGAAATCCCTGTTGTATGGGATTATCCTGATGTCTTTCTTGATGATCTACCTGGGATGCCACCCAAGAGAGACATTGAGTTCAGAATAGACCTAGCCCCAGGCACTGCCCCTATCCACAAGAGACCATATAGGATGGGCACAAATGAGTTGGCAGAAGTGAAGAAGCAAGTTGAGGAGTTGCTTGCAAAAGGTTATAACAGATAGTACGCCACCTTGCAGAGCACCAGTCATTTTTGTGGAAAAGAAAGATGGAACCTAAAGGATGTGTGTGGATTATCGTGCACTCAACGAAGTCACCATCAAAAATAAGTACCCTCTACCTAGAATTGACGATCTATTTGATCAGTTGGAAGGAGCCACAGTGTTCTCCAAAATAGATCTTCGCTCTGGTTATGATCAATTGAGGATCCGGGAGAAAGATATTTCTAAGACCGCTTTTACCACTCGGTATGGGTTATACGAGTGCACCGTCATGTCTTTTGGATTAACAAATTCCTCTGCCTTCTTCATGAACCTGATGAACATGGTGTTCATGAAGTACCTGGATAAGTTTGTGGTAGTTTTCATCGATGATATCCTCATCTATTCCAAGACTAAGTAAGAACATGAGCAGCATCTTCGTATAGTTCTAGAGACCCTTCAGCAGCATCAGTTGTATGCCAAGTTCAGCAAGTGTGAGTTTTGGCTTCCGGAGATGAAATTTCTAGGACATGTCGTCACCGCCAAAGGAATTGTGGTAGACCCAACCAATGTGAAGTCAGTGACCAAGTGGAAGCAATCGCAAACAGTTACGGAGATCCGGAGTTTCTTAGGATTGGCAGGATACTACCACTGGTTCATAGAGAACTTCTCTAGAATTGCGAAGCCCATGACCTGTCTACTCTAGAAGGATGTGAAATTTTCATGGACTCCAGAGTGTGAGCAGAGTTTTCAAGAGTTGAAGAAGAAGTTAGTATCTGCTCATGTGTTGATCATGCCAGATCCCAAGAAAGGGTTTCAAGTTTACTGTGATGCATTCCGGCAGGGTTTGGGATGTGTGTTGATGCAGGAAGGAAGAGTGGTGGCGTACACCTCACGGCAGTTGCGATCCCATGAGAATAATTATTCTACCCTGTTGACGCCGAAAACCACCGGGGCCGTCCGGCGCCTTGGAGACACGCGAAGGCCTAGGAGATTTGCTTCACTCTAGTGCAGGTCCTAAAATCTTGAGGTACGTAGGCGTGCCAGTCAATTTGACCCTGCAATTGACAAGGAGATAAAATGTTAGATCAATGAGCCAATCGGCTGGAAGCCGATCTAGACTCGTCTCATTGGCCGATAGCCGATATGAACTGTAGCACTTATACACCGGCTGGAAGCCGATGATGGCATGAACAACTAATGATAATAAGCAAATATTGAGCTAGCCGATTGCCGAAGGATACTTGAAAATTGGCTATAAATTGATAAAATAGATATGCAGAATACGTAAATAAATGAATTTGATAAACTTCAGCCGATTGCAATAGTGATTGTTCGTGTAGTACTGCCCGCGCCTGTACCGGGCTTGCTCGTGCCCGAGCCAGATCCTTGCCTGCCGCCCATGCCCGCGTCCTCGCTTGCTGATCATGCCTGGGAACTTACCTGAGCTCGTGCCCGGAAGCCTACCTATGCTCGCGCTCGGATCGGCAGAGTAAACTAATCGGCTAGCCCTTAGCCGATCGTAATAATAATGCAGACAAGAATGTATAACAAAGCAAGCAGTATAATCGGCTGTATTTAAAGGATAACTTATCGGCTAAGCACTCCGATAAAAACACCGCATAAAACCCATCAGCTTATTAAGAATAAAGTTATTACCGTCAGTCTAGTAGATCGGACCAACCGTTGCAGCACAAGACTGATGATGATAAACAAGACTTCGATAGGCCGATAGATCTGATGCGATCGTGATATAAATATGATAACTTATCGGCTATATACCGATAAGACGCTTGCGCATAAAATAAACCTAGCAGGAACGATTTTATCACTGGCAGTTTAGTAGGTCGGACCCAACGATGCAGCACAACTGTGGATAAACCGCTCCCAGTAAGCCGATACGATCTTACGCACGGTGATGTGATATACCTAATCAATCTATGAGATCAAACTGAACTGATGCAGCCATAGACAAAATAGATATATCGTGGTAAGCCGACTACCATAAACCGACTAGAATATCGGACCTAACTGAGGAAGTCCTAGCCGATAGGTAGCCGGGGTGACGAGACTTACCCTCTCGCAGGAGGTCGAACTTAACCGATGCAGCCCGGCTCGAGAAGCAAGAACCCGTCGAAAGGGTGGCGATGCGCCGAATTTGTATTAATCGATTGATGATAGATTACACAGCACCCGGGCATACGTATTTATACCCTGAGTTGACATGAGTCCTTATTGGACACGGTACACGGTTTCCTACTTATAACAGGAAACACTAACAGGACCCGACCGGACACGAGGTCAGGTTTCCTAAAGATAAGCACTTGCCTAATTAATAGATACAATAATTAGCTGCCATACTGTGGTCTTCACGGCTTCTTCCTGGACTTGGTCTCCTCTGGATCAATTCAATCATAATCCCCTTCTTAACCGAATCTGATACAGAGCCATACCAAATTTTGGCGTCAACATACCCATGATTTGGAACTTGCAGCCGTAGTGCATGCTTTGAAAATCTGGAGGCACTATCTCATCAGCAATCGTAGTGAAGTTTACTCAGATCACAAAAGTCTAAAGTATATCTTCACCTAGCCAGATCTAGAGGCACTATCTCATGTGGCTGTTTGTGATGTATGCCAACGTGTGAAGGCCGAGCATTAGAGACCAGCAGGATTACTGTAACCCTCAAGGTTCCAGAATGGAAGTAGGAAGAAGTGGGAATGGATTTCATCACTGGATTGCCAAGGACTGCTCAGGATTCGACTCCATATGGGTAGTGGTGGACAGACTTACTAAGGTAGCCTACTTCATACCAGTCAAGACAACCTACTCCGGAAACAAGTTGGCAGAATTATATATGGCCCGGACTGTGTGTTTGCATGGTGTGCCATGCAAGATCGTGTCAGACAGAGGAAGCCAGTTTACCTCCAAGTTTTGGCAGAGACTCCAAGAGGAGATGGAAACGTAGTTAAACTTCAGTACCGTATACCACCCACAAACGGATGGTCAGACCGAGCGGGTCAATCAGATTTTAGAGGACATGCTAAGAGCTTGTGCCATAGAAATTCGGTGGAAGTTGGGACAAGAGCCTACCGTATGCCGAGTTCTCTTACAACGACAATTACCAAGCAAGTCTCAAGATGGCCCTGTTTGAGGCTCTATACGGACGAAACTGTCACACCCCTACTTTTGGATCAAACTAGAGAACGGGAAGTGTATGGGACGGATATTTTTACAAGAAGCAGAAGAGAAGGTGAAAATTATACAGGAACGACTACGAGTAGCTCAGTCACATCAAAAGAGTTATGTGGACAATCGTAGGAGAGACATCAATTTTGAGGAAGGTGACTATGTGTATTTACGAGTCACGCCACTTCGGGGAGTTCATCGGTTCCAGACGAAAGGAAAGTTGGCACCACGATATGTGGGACCGTACAAGATATTGGGACAAAAAGGAGAAGTTGCCTATCAGTTAGAGTTGCCTCCCACCTTAGCGGGGGTACACAATGTTTTCCATTTGTCTTAGTTGAAGAAGTGCCTATGGGTACTGACAGAAGAAGCTGATCCGAAACAGATAGAGATACATGAAGACCTAACATATGTCGAGAAGTCTATCCGTATCTTGGAAACTAGTGAGAGGAACACTCGGAACCAGGTGATAAGGTTCTGTAAAGTACAATGGAGCAATCACTTGGAAGAGGAAGCAACATGGGAACGCGAAGATGAAATAAAGTCCGCTCACCCGCACCTCTTCGCTTGATCTTCAGAATCTCAGGGCAAGATTCTGTTTAAGTGGGTAGGTTTGTAACACCCTGAAATTACTTAATTAAAATAATTATGGGTAAAAAGGAATTTTTAGAAAATACTATAAAAGCCTCAAGGAGTGAAATCATAAAAATCAGAGAAAACCCCTAACAAAAGTTGGCCTAGAGATAATTTTAGAAAATATTTTGCTTAATTATCTACCTTCTGGAATTTTTTAGGATTTATTTGAGCAAGGAAAGTATTTTTAATAATTGGAATAAGCATTTTAGCAATTAAACAAAAGAAAAAACCTTTTAAAAACCCTTTCTCTGTGCTTGGGCCGAATCTGGCCTGTCACCGTTCTCTCCTCCCTCTCCCGCGCCCACGGTCTACTCGTGCCCGCGCCTCTCGTCTCCCACTGATAGGTGGGGACCACCTGTCAGGGTCATCTTCGACCTCGGGTCGGAGAGCTCTTGTGCAATACGACGCCGCCGTGTGAATCTCACTCCAATCCGCTCGCTCCAGTTGACTTTCCCTCCAATTGGTTGAAGGGTTTTGATCCCCTTAACTCCTTCTCCTTTTCCCTCAAGAATCATGGCGAGAAACTAAAGCAATCGATGTCGACTCAAACTCATGAAGCTTCGGGACTCCGCGGGAAAACCTAATCCTCCACCGCAACCACCTCCCCACTGTTATAAATAGCATCCCTAGGCCTTCCTCTATCCTCTTCTGCCGTCAATCGAGCTCACCCAAGTCCCTATCGCCCTAGCGCCGTGCCAATCCAATCCGCCGCCGTCGCTGCCTTCCAACCGAGCTCCGCCGCCGCTTTAGCCACCGCCTGTGCTTGCCATCACCGTCGGGACACAGGACCAAGGAGGACCCCGGCCAGCCCTTCACAGCCGCCAAAGACCGCCAGAGCAGTGTCACCGCCGACGACCCGAACATCTCCACCGCTTGAAGCTCGCCGCCAGTCGTTCCCACCTCCGTTTTTGCCTTAGTAAGCATCGTCATAGTCCCCTCTACCCATCTGTGCTGTCGCCGAGCTCCGCCGCACCACCGATCGCTATCGACCATCGGTCCCTGAGCCACCGCCATCGCCAGTCACCGACGTGGATGCCACGTCGGTGCCAGATCAGCGCCACCTCGGCCTCGTGGGTCCAATCTCATCGGGATGGATCCCAGCTGTCGGACCGGGTTGGTTAAGTCCCAGCCATCTGATCTATCCTCCGTTGAATCTCGGCCATCCAAATCCACTATAAACCCAAGATCGAATCTGGACCATCCAATCTCCTCCGATCTGATCTAGACCGTTGTTTCTCAGTGAACCAGCTCGGTGGACTTGGTCTACCGTGGACCGAGCCTCTCCTCTCTCTGACTCGTGGGCCCCGATTATCAGCCGCCCTAATCCAGTGCTGACACCATAATCCATTTTTCCAGTATTAAAATAAATCATAAATGACATAATAAATTGGTTTAATCTTTTTGAATAAACTTTAAAAGGATTAAAACTTCTAAAAATTCATAACTAATTCATCCGAACTATGTTTGGGGTGATTCAACTTGCAAAATTCTTTAAAAATCAAGATCTATCCATTAAAAATATAATATTATACTGTTGATGTGTGCTTATGTACTGTTTTGCTTATTTTTGTTTATTTCCTTTAGCCACCGACGTTCCAGAAGAGTCGGGATTTCTCGAGGAAAGTTCAAAAGCGTGTGTAGAGCCGCAAGGCAAGTCACTCAGATGTCTCAACAACTTTGAGCATTTTGTACCTACCTTTTAAGCTACCTTTTCCTTCAACTATGCACTTATTTTCATAATGTCATGTGGAAGGGAAACCTTTATCCTTGATTATCCCTGATTATGGCCTTGTTGATTTGAATACCTGTCATTGTACCTATGAGAGTAATGGGACTAGCTAGCTTTAATTATTGGTTTGCTTGAATAATTCTAGGATCCTGCTTAGCCATGCTTAGAAACTATAGCATAACATATGGACAATCATTTAAACCTAGAATTATATTGTTCAGTTCACATGAAATGATGATTCAGTTCACGACTGTAGTCGTGTGAGGATAACTTAATGGTCCACTAAAATTTGACTACATGGTGGGTTGTGAGCACCAGGTTTGTGAATATGGCTAGCGGTGCTCATGACAGTTAAGGACCGGTTCACGGACTACTTGTTGCGAAGCAATACCCATACTAATCACAAGCTAGAATAAGTAATGGTGGGAACTGAAGTATGATGAGTTCATTAGGAGGCACCAGGGCATGTTGTGGCAGTCATAAGTCCACGCACGGCAGTCATAAGACCATAGTTTGGGCGTTGGGCCATCTCCCTGTTAGGTGCTTGATCAGCTCCTGCCGGAGACAGGTGGCTCAGCGGGTGGCTCTCCTATTGTGCTGGTTACATGGAAGGTCCTCCTGTCACAACTCCTTTCCAAGGTATCATGGTGGTATCAAGACGCACAATGATGTGTTGTGGAGTTGTGTCTTGTGGATAAATTAGTACACCTCTGGCCAGAGTAAAACTATTCGAATAGCCGTACCCACGGTTAATAGGCGGGCCTAGCAATGTTTTCTGTGATTAGTCTCATGCTATCTTAATTAATTATTGAATGGTGAAATATTGTTAGCTCCAGGTTGGAATAGTTGGGCCTATATCGCTCAGGAAAGTGGTATAGAGTTGATTAATGTTGGTTAATGATTATTGTTTAATTACTCTTTTAAATGTTCTATTAAATGCTATTTATGCAATTTGAGCCATATTATGCCATTCCTTTGTTATCCTGTGCACTTGCATATTTGATGTGTGGCTTACAGAGTATTTTATGTACTCACCTTGCAATCAACAATTATCATCAAAGTAGTACTACAGCGAGGAGGACTTCTTCGAGGATTGAGCGGGAGCTTGGTCAAGTGCGTGTGGAGTAAGAGTCGTCATGTTATTAGTAGTTTATTCCGTTGTTTAGACTTTATTATTTGGAGAGGTGCCATTTGCCTCTGTAATAAATACATTCGTTATGTAAATAATTACTTTGTTATCAACTTTGTGATGTGTACCTCGATTGATTCCTGTACGAGGATTTCCACACAATAAAGCACTTGAATTTTAGATAGAAATTCTAGGTGTGACAATAGCACTCGAGAAAATCTGAAAAGTTATGGGTTTTTGACTCTACGTTTAGTTGCTTCACAACTAAGCATAGAGTCGGGGGATGCACCTAATAGGTGCACCTATTCAGTTGACATTATTCAATATTATTATGAAGCCCTTCATAGCCTCACAGCCAGCTAAAGCAGACTCAGGAGAAGAGCACTCGAGAGACGAGCACTTGGGGAAAACAGTACTCAAGAATTTCTTCACCATGGAAGAAGGAGGTGCCGCCGCCGGCGGCTTCATGGTTGGCAGTGGGGGGCTTGGGGTGTCATCTCCTAGGTCATCCTAGGAGCTGAGACACGGGAGCTAGAGTGACGTGACGCCTTTGGGTATAGCCCATGGGATTAACTACAAAAAGCAATACATCATGTGAGATATATAGGATATTTCACTAAAAAAAAGAGATATTGATATGAGAAAATTTCACAAAACTATAGGTTTTGACGCATGTGTAACACAAAACCCTAGGTTTTGAAATTTTTTCAAGGAATGCTGGATTTTAGGGAAAAATGCTTCATACTGTAATACTCTGATTTTGCTCTTTACAAAAAAAAAATAAAAACATATTTTCTGCAAAATTTTAAATTCAAAATTTGGAGGTTATTCAAATTTTGTTTGAATATGCCATGATGATGTCAATCCATCTATCCAGAATCTAATTAGTTACAAATCCCAAGATTTGAATTCAAATTTTCCTCCAAATACCCTCCTGAAAAATCCCCTTGAAAATTGTGAAAGGTCACTATTCACAATGGGCCACTACCCCCCTTCCCAACTAGCCCAGCCCCTCCTCTCATCTCCCTCGGGTCGGCCTAGCCTCGGCCACCTCCTTTTTCCCCTCCTCCCTCTTTCCTCGTGGCCCACCGCACCGCGCTGGCCCAAAGGCCATGTCCTCCCCTTCCGCATGGCCCGCACATCGACACTAGCCCACGGCCTCTATCTCACATGCCCACAAGCTGCCCTGGCACGAACGCCCATGGCAAAGCACCGTACCATGGGCCAACCCGTCAGCCCCTCGCGTTACCCCACGGCCGCCTGCTCGCCCGTGGGCACGCGGCATCTCCCACCCCACGCCGTATGCCACGTGCTGGCGTACTCGACAAATGCCGAGCCGGGCCATGGCGCAACCGAGCCCACACCATGCCGCACGCTACCCGGCAGCATTTCCTATCTCGCCGCCACCCCGACGTGACCGCCTGCGGCCCAGTGACATCGCCCCGCTCGTCACGTCACCATCCAACACCACCCGCGCCGGCTTTTTCCTGCCGTGGTGTCGTGAATCTCGTCGGCCGCCTTTCCCCACCTCGTGTCATCGTCATCACGCCGACCTGACGACCGCACGCCACGCCAATGGCACCCACGCGGTGACGTCCACCAGACCCTGCCAACCACCACCCGACTCGACAACTCCTCCCATGCCCTGCGCCGCCAACGCCCCGTCGCATCTGCCTACCAAGCACATGTTGCGCCCTGTCACACCGCGCCGCCCTCGTCCCGTCACACCAATTGCGCCTGCCCACCGCGAATCCCGCGACCCCCGTCCTCGCTGCGCTGCCTTTTGCCCACCGGACCAAGCGCGTCGCCGCCAAGTCAACTGTCCACGCCTCTAGACCACCGATAAACGCCGCCCTGCCATGGCTATAAAGGCCGAGGAGCAAACCGTCTCAACCCCATCCACCCCCGCTCCCGCCCGCCAAAACCACCGCCGTCAATCCCCTCCACCGCTACGCTTCCCGGCGAGCCTAATCACCGCCAGCACCTTTTCCCCTTCGCCTCGGGCCACCGCCCGCCGATCTCCTCGAGCCGCCGTGCCCCAAGGCACGCCGCCCTCCCAACCGCCGCCCTAGCTCCACCTCCGCCGCCAACAATCCCAAACCAACCCGTCGCCCGGCTCGGCTTCGCCTACACCACCCAAGTTCCTTTTTCCCACTGCCGCCGGCCGCCGTCGCTCCCCGAGTCCCTCCGCCGGCCTCCGCCTCCTCGCCGCCCCACATCGGCATCACTTCGCCCTGACCCATGCAGCGGGAGCAAGACGAAAGAGGAGAAGAAGCAAGAAAAAGAAGAGCGATGAACGAAGGAGCGAGGAAGAAGAGAAAAGAAAGAAAAAGAAAAGGAGCAGCTGCACGCTGATAGGTGGGCCCCCATGGTTCCACCCCCAGATTAACAATCCCTCCGTCTATGACAAGCGGGCCCCACCTCCCTTCGGCCTGCTACAAGGCATATATCTTTTCGGGCCTCCGGCTTCGTGGGCTGTCTCGCCGGCCCGAGCACACCGGTCCACCACTCCACTCCGCCCACGTCTCGGTGGACTCTGTTCACCGTGGACCTGAGGCCTGACCTCACTGACAAGTGGGCCCCACTTGTCAGCCTGAGGAGAATATTCTTCGGAATATTTCTCCTCTAATTTTTATAAATCTTTTTCCTATTTTCATAAATTTATTTAAACTTTAAAAATTCATATCTTTAGGGCTGAAAACGGTCGGAAATGATCGGAAAAACCCTGAAATCATTTCCATTTCCATATTTTTTATTCGGAATCGGAATCGGAAACGGTAATGTCGGAAACGGAAACGGCTTCGGAAAATTCGGAAACATCGGAAATGGAGTTGTTCGGTCGGAAATTCATCGATATCGGTCGGACATCCATAAATTCGGATCGGAAATAACTTTACTTCACATGTGATGTCTAGAGTAACACATATAATTATTAAACATAATAATAGCAATGTCACATAATAATCACTCATCACAGAGATGAACATAATAATAGCGATGTCATATAATAATAGCAATGTCCAACATGACAATATATAAGATTATAATGTGACAATGTCCAAGACCAATATTCAACACAAATGACAAATAAACATAATAGTAAATATCATGAAACACACAAAACAATCATCATTCATCATAGTGTTCTAATCACTTTACGCTACTTTTTTCATGTCATCATTGATCAATTGCTCCCTTATAACATGAAAAACAATAACTAAATCATCATCTAGCCAACAACCAAATCAATCCAACTTTCCTTCCTCAATTTTCCTGTCCTCCACACCCGACTTCGCATCGGCAATTACTCACAACCAACGCACGATCCCAGAATATAGCCACGGGAAACAATCATCTCATTCTCATCCACCCAACTGTGCTCACTGCTCTCACCTTGTCTGAGAAGCCGAACATGACAGAGGAGCCAACGTCGAAGGTGAACCCGTCGCGTTGGTAGTACCCGGAGCTTCCCCCTGGGATGACGTACTTCTCAAGCACCAGCACCCGCGCCCCCTTCGCCACCAGCTACGTCGCCGCCACCAGCCCCCCGATCTCCGACCCCACCACGATTGCGCCGGTCCGAGGAGGCCGAGGGGGCGCCGGCAAGCGGGCAGGCAGCCGAGCAGGCAGAGAGGCGCCCCAGAGCGCCGCGCCGTCGGGGCGGTGGACGGGAGGCCGGCGGGGCACCGAACGGGAGGGCAGCGGACGGGGTGGGGCACTGGGCGGCGGCGGAGGCCGGCGGGGCGGCGGACGGGAGGCGGCGGCGGACGGGGTGGGGCACTGGGCGGCGGCGGAGGCCGGCGGGGCGGCGGACGGGAGGCCGGCCGGCGGGGCAACGCGGGTGGCTGAGTGAGAGGCAGAGAGACTGAGCGAGGGGATAAGGTTAGGTGAGAAGCAGTGTAGGTAAATTTCCGAATAAATTTCCGAATAGTATAATCGGTAAATTTCCGAATAAATATGGTAAACTTCGGAAATGGTCGGTAAGCTACTGAAATCATTTCCGATACCGTTTCCGAGACCTCAGTACCGTTTTCCGGATCATTTCCGACCAGTACCGAAAAAAACGAAAAACGGTCGGTAAAATCTGGAAAACGGCGTCGGTCGGTTCGGAAATTTTACCGACCGTTTTCAGCCCTACATATCTTTCTAATCATAACTCCGTTTGACTCTGTTCAACTTCCAAATTTTTTTCTAAAAATAAGATCTACCTTATGGAACTACTATTTCTTAGTGTTATGTTTATCTTTTTGGCCTTTTGTGTTTGATTTTTCCCTTTTCGCATGTAGTTCCTAAGTCCGCGGAAGATCTAGGTGTCGCACACGAGGAAGAACCCTTGCAAGAACCAGGCAAGCAACCTTTGATCATATTGCTCCTATATTTATGAATTATGTTTTGCGAACATGGATACTTAGGCTACACATTACCATGATCGGTCTCAGATTACGAGCGCAACCGACGGACCTACCTAGTAGTCACACTTACTTCCATAGGATGTTGATTCTTCCTACCTTTGTTAACCCCACATATTGAACGCCGGTGTCGTGTCCATTTGGGCGCAAACACCGAAATAGTTTGGCTTAGGCGTTACGTTGAGATGCCATATGGGAAAAACTGTGGACTTATCTATCCAGCATTTTGAAACACCGACACTTTGTGAAATAAAGCTGGTTGTGAAATCCTAATGATATGTAGGCTTTTCCTTAGTGGTTTGGCTATGTATCGTTATTAAGGACCGATTCTTTTGAAAATTCCATCCAAACATATGACAGTGCAACCACGCGAGTATTATGGGATACTCCTGGATGAGTACTTAGTTAGTCCAAGTTTATCTTGTATGCTAGTAGTTGTGGAATGCCGGGATGTAGGAGATGGAGACGTATGCATATGGACTTATGCACTTACGTGGCTTTTATATTCTATTGACGGTAGAAGTAGGAGACATTACTAGTATCCCTGAGTAAATGAAGCATAGACTTGTCGGATGCTTGGCCGTGAGACTCGACCCAACTATATGGCATGAGCTTTTCATGGGTTAGCTTTGAAAAGACCTTGTCACGAACTTCTGATGCCGACGGGTAACCGGTGTCAGATTCGTGTCGTGTGGGTAAAGCGTGCAAGCTCTGTAGAGTTTAATTAAACTGTTCAAACAGCCGTGCCCACGGTTAAGGGCAAATGTAAGGTGATTTTTATAGCGTAGTTTTGTTTTGTCCTTAATTGTGAAAATGGTTTGTGGGATGGTGTCACACCTTAAAATTTTCCTAAATAATTAAATTTTGAGAAAAAGCATTTTGAGAATTTATTTAAAATCCCAAGTAGTGAAATCATAAAAATCAGTGAAAATTTTCAACAAAAATTAGCCCAGATAAAATTTTATAAAATACTATGCTCAATCCTTTAGCTCTTGTAATTTTCTAGGAATTAATTGAGCAAGGAAAGTATTTTTAATAAATGAAATAGCATTTCAGCAATTAAATAAATTGAAAAGCTTTTAAAAAAATCTTTCCTAGGCCACTGGGCCCAATCCGGCCCAGCGCCTCTCCCCTCGCCTCTCTCCCACGTCAGCCTGATAGCCTAGCCCGACAGCCACTCCTCTCCTCCTCTCTTTCCGCCGACAGGTGGGCCCCACCTGTTGGGTCATCATCTACCTCCAGTCGGAGGTAGAGTCCGAATATGCACCGAACTGCCGCCGTATCCACATCTAATCCCTCCCCCTTCCCCTGTGTTCGCCCTTTTTCCAAATTAGTTGAGAGGAATTGTTTCCCTCATCCTCCTCGTTCTTTTCCCCCAATTTTCGCAGCAAATCTTGAGGAGTTTGCTAGCCCGCGAAGCTCAGGATGAGCCCAATCCCTTCCGCCGCCGTTGGAGCCGTAACCGAGCCGGTCTCCTCCCCCTTTCTCCTTAAATAGCAAGCCCCAAGGCCCCTTGATCCTTTCCGAGCATCACCTGAAGCCGTCGTGAACCCTAGCCGCCTCTTCACACTCGAGTTTTCTCCGCCACCGCCGCCAAGCTCTCGGCTGCGCCTATAGCCGTCGCCGACCATCGCCGCTTGCACCGTTGGGTCCGCAGGTTTGCGAGGGATTCTCAGCGGCCACTTCCCCGACACTGAAGCTCGCCAGAACAGCACCACCGTGATGACCCGATCCTCTCTACCGCTGGAAGCTCGCCGCTGGAAGCTTGTCATCGGTGGTTTCCGCCACTGTTTGCCGTCATGCAAGTAGGGGTAAGGTTCGCCTCAATGCCCTCTTCCCTTTAGTGCTATCACCGTCCTCCCTCGCGCCGCCGTTCACTGGGACCAAAGGGTTCCGTGCTGCTGCCCCTCGCCGGCGAGCCGTGTCGACGTGGTTGCCCCATCATCGCCTCATCATCGCCTCGTCACCGCCACCTTTGCCATCTCATCCCGGCCGTCCGATCGTTCGCGGTTTATCTCGGCCATCCAAACCAATCCTTTAACCTAGATCGAATCTGGACCATTCGATCTCACTTGAGTTGATCTGGACCGTCGAACCTGTATGAACCCTCTCAGTGGACCCGGTCTACCATGGACCGAGCCCTCTCTCCCTCTATGACTTGGGGGCCCCTGTGTCTAGTGACTCAGCCTCCCCTTTGATCCTGGGCTGATGTCATTAATCCCCTTTTCCAATATCAAAATAAGTAATAAATGACGCAATAAATCTGTTTAACCCTTTTAAAAAGGCTTTAAAGGGTTTAAATCTTCTAAAATTCATAACTAATTCATCTTAACTCCGTTTGGGGTGATTCAACTTGCATAATTCTTTAAAAATTAAGATCTACCTATTAAAAATATAATACTATACTATTGATGTGTGCTTATTGTATTGTTTTTCTTGTTTTTGTTTATTGCCTTTAGCCGCCTATGTTCCGGAAGAGTCAGGATTTTACGAAGAGAGTTCCAAAGCTTTTGCAAAGCAACAAGTCAAGTCACACAAATCCTAAACACCTTTGAGCATATTATACCTATGGTTTAAAGCTATGTTTTCCTTCAAATATGCATTTATTTTATAATGTCATCGGGAGGGAAAACCCTGATCCTTAATTATGGCCCTATTACTTTGATTACCTGTTGTTTGTACCTATGGGAATAATGAGACTAGCTAGCTTTAAATATTAGTTAGCTAGAATAATTCTAGGATTCTGCTTAGTCATGCTTAGAAACTATAGTGGAACTTATGAGCTATCACTTAAACTATTACTCATGATATCAGATTAACATAAAATGATGATTTAGTTCACGACTGAGGTCGTGTGTGGATAATTAATGGTCAACTAAAACTTGATTAAATGGTGGGTTGTGAGCACCTGGACTGAGGTTGATGATAGTGGTGCTCATGACACTAGAGGACCGGTTCGCGAGCTATCTTTGCGACGCAATACCCATACTAACCACACGCTAGAATGGGTAATGGCAAGATTTGAAGTGTGACGAGTTCAATAGGAGGCACCAGGGCCTGTCTGTGGCTGATATAAGTCCACACATGGCACTTGGTACGTCCATGAGTTCAGGCGTCGAGCCGTCTCACAGGAAGGAACTTGATCACCCCTACCGGAGACTTGGCGGGAGGCACTCCTATTGTGTGAGTTACATGGATGTTCCTTGTCACAACTCCTTTCCGAGATATCATGGTGGTATTGAGGTGCACGGTAACATGTTGTGGGATTGTGTCTTGTGGGTAAATTGGTATTCAAATAGTCGTGCCCATAGTTAATGGGCGGCCTAGCAATATTTTTCGTGATTAGTACCACACTATTCATTATTAATAATAAATGGTGGAATTTTGGTAGCTCCAGGATGAGAGTGGTTGGGCCTGTACTGCTTTGGAGGGTTGTACAATGTTGAATTAATACTGTTTAACGATACTCATTTTTATTATGTCTTAAATGCTTTATTAAATGATGTTTATGCAAATGAGCCCTATTATGCCTTCCTTTGTATACATGTGCACTTGCATCTTTGTTGTGTGGCTTGCGGAGTATTTTATGTACTCACTTTGCAATCTCCAATCATCATCAGAGGAGTACTTTAGTGACGAAGGATTCTTGGAGGACTGAGCAGGAGCCTGGTCAAGCGTCTGTGGACTTGGAATCGTCACGTTATCTTTAGTTTTATTCCACTGCATAGACTTTATCTTTTGAGAGGTGTAATCCGCCTCTGTAATAATACAATCGATTTATATAAGACATTTACTTTGGTAGCAACTATGTTATTTGTGTGCCTTGATTGATTCCTGTATGAGGATTTGCGCACAATAAATCACCCGAATTCTGGATATTCTAGGTGTGATAGATGGGAATTGTTGCCAGAGTCTGCCTGTGTCACCGAGAAAGACCTAAACGGTTGGGAACAGGTCTGTGTGGCCTGGGGTGTCGTGTGGTACCATAGAGATAGGAGCTGAGATGGCTCATTGGACCTTTGTGGAGCTAAGATGGTTCATTGGGCTAAGACTTCTCGATGGGCTGAGGCGGCTCGCCTAGAAGTGGTAAATAAAGATAGGAGTAAATGGTTAAAAGAAAGAGAAAGGAAAATAATAGAAGAAAAGAGGAGAAAATGGCAGAAGAGACAATCTGATTCACTAATCACCGTGACAAGTTGTTGCAAGCACTTGTGGCATGGAATGAGGCATGAGCCTCGTTCCGATAACTAAAATATGTTTTACTAGTGCTTTTGCAAACAAATCTCTTAAAAGGCTACTTTCGCAAATGAACCCCTAGCCCTCTTGTTTAGCCCAACATGTCGCTTTTTCCCTGGCTTGCTGAGTACAAAAGTACTCACCCTTGTTTCTATATAAATATATTTGGGTTTGAAGGAGTACCTCCAGGAGCAGGCAAATTATGAAGACTTTTAGGGTTTCAGGCCTAGCCCCAACCATGTCTGTGGGATAAGTTAGATGCTTAGTCGCTTAGTCTAGCACGCAATCGCTTAGTTACCTTCCGCTTAGCTTTTGTCGCTCTTCACCGCTATCTTTTGTAATGTGGTATTGCTCATTTGGGAACTATCCATGATGGCAACTTTTATAAGAACTATCCCAGTGTTGTAATGAAGTTAAGTACTTTGATCCACTATTGTTCTGTGTGTACTAGCTTGTGTATCCTAGGACTGGTACTAGTATCACAGGTATAAATGTGATGCTTCGAGCCAAGCCATCTTGTCTATCTCGGATAGCGATGTTCAGGGCGTTACACATTACAAAGCCCCACATTCATAACCTTAAATCACACTCGTTTGGCTATTAATACTTATACATAATACATATATATAAAATATAATGTGTTGTATTTTCTTAAAATATATACGTATATCGGCCACTTTCTCAACAAACATTTGATTTACCAATTGTATTAAGTTTGGCTTATGTAATTCATTCATATGAGTTATTACACCCAGGTTGGCATATTCCATCATGAATTGGGAGAGTTAGGAAGGAGATAGAATAGATGGTGGTATAGGAATGTGTATTTTCAACCTCTAATGTGTATATATGCCTAGAAATATTGTGCATTATAGTGAAATATAAGTATTTTGCATAAATATGAGGTTTAGTGAAACATGTTGACCTAAAACCTGGGGTTCCTTGAAACAAATTGCAAAAACTAGGGTTTTGTTTATACATGCCCCAAAACATGTGGTTTTGTAAAATTTACTCATATGATATTGATTAGACATATTCACATAACTATGCATCCTGAAAATTATGTCTAAAACTAGCTTTAGATGATATGGAAATTTTGGATATACCAAATGATATCTAGCACTGGGTTTCTAGGAATGACATAAGGAGGCGAGGATTCGTACATTCAACAATAAGTTTTCTATGACATTTGTATCTGTAGATGCAACTTATCATGAAGTTTTTTTAGTTAGGACACCAATGAATGACACCAGTGTAGTTATCTATGGCACATTCTTAGATACACATTGCTATATCACAACCAGCACAGTAAGGGCAAACCACCCAAGGTAAGGCACAGACCTTGTTGAAAAAAATTATCTTAGCCCATCGACTTTCCACCTCTGGGAACAGTTCTATCATATCGTAAAGTGTTACCAAGAGTGCACATGTGAATGTGTTTTTCAACATGTACACAAAACCAATATCGAGATAGTGAAGCTGATCAAATTGTGTATGCGCCCTCTTTCCCACTAATTGCCAAGACATATTCATGTTCCTTGCAAATGTAAACATACTAAATGCTTCCAACCTATATTATGGCGGATTTGCATCCAAACGTTATAATTTGATGGAGAACATGAGGTGTAAAACAAACAAACAAACAACAACAAGCAATTATTCATTTGATTGATTGAAAACATAGAAATAGTGAATGGACCAAAATAATCTTCCTTGTCAACAAGAATCAAAGATATACCATGACTGCAAGCAATCATGTCAATGGAGAACTCCATTTTAATATGTACTCCCTTCTGATGCAGCATTAACTTAGTTAAGGTGCCTGGTTGCATCCATTATCTTATAGTAGAGGACTGATAATCTCTTTAAAGCTAAATTTAAATAAAAAAAATATACACATAAAGCTACAAACCAATGGGGGAAATTAACACAACTTTTCCTCAAGAATTGTTATAAAACAAGTCCACTTTTCTGATTTAGATAAGTCATGATATATCAATAGTAGTCATACTCTTGTTCACATCAGGAGCTATTTATGTGTAAACGGATTTTTTTTCTTATCTATTAACCAATAATTAATTTCAACCGCATGAGTATCCAATGACTCATATGTTTTTTCTTGTGGTGAAACAAAGAATGTTCTAACATAGAATTAAAAAAATTATATTTTGGTGATGATCCTTCCCAATATGAAACAAGGTAATTATAATATATATAAGTAGAAGGCATCCAAACTACGCAGGATGCAAAAAAAAAAATTAAAGTAGAAGTTGTAGTTCATCTGTAGCAAATTGTGGTCTTTTATATTGTTTAGGTTTATACTATAGTTTGTGTGACTAGATAACAAATATAAAAAACTAAAGGACTGCTTATAGAGGAAAAAGTAATGTATCAAATGATTGGTTTTCTCATTTATCAATTACTTTTTAAACTTAGACCAACACTCAACAACTTATATTTCTTGGGATGAGAAATAATGTTTTACTTTAGTGTAGATACAACTAATATGAAACAACAAACAATAATTTAGATGAACATAAAAATGCTTATGGATTAATCCAATAAATGGAAAAAGACAACAAAAACTTACACTAAATTTGTATTAAAATTGCATTGTTTTTGGATTGTGTAAGTTTAGGCAATCCAATAGGTAAGTTCCGTTAAGTGATTTGTAAATAGTAAAATATAATATGACTGAAAAAAGTAAACTTCCCTGTTCAAGAAAACTTACGGTTTTAACCAGGAGCGTATTAACTTTGACCATTTAGGTTTAAATGAAAGACACTCTGTTCGTTGTATATGCCTTATAGGACGTCCTAGTACGACGCAGGAGTAAATTTTTTTACTCACCGTGTAATGTGTATCAGCTATACTTGTGAGTAAAATTTTTACTTGTGGTGTGTGATATATTTATAGCATTCATTGCAAGTGATTTAACGCTACCAAATAAAAAATTACTCTCTCTATTTGCAAATGCATGACGTACCAGTGTAAAAAAATGGAGGGAGTAGTAAAGTTACAAATCTAGTAGTGCAAGTAGTAAACAATTTGATTATTTTTTTAAAAATATTTTTGAACGGAGGGAATAAAGGCTTCTTTGGAACAAAAGGTTTTTAAGGAATCTTAGAGGAACTCAACCCTTTAGAAAATTTTTATATGTGATTCTTTGGATCAAAGGGATACCTATCCAAAAATTCTATGAAATATCTTTGGATTGGCTCAAAACATAGAAATTTTAGAGGAATTTTGATATGAGATCTAACCTCTTGGAAAAATCCTTTGTATTCTCTCTCTTCTAATTCCTATGTTTTTCCTACCCTCCATCTTAACAGCTATTTATGTAGTTTTCCTGTGTTCTTTTAACACATAGGATTTGAGGTGCTACGTACACTCTAATCCCGCACTTTTTCTATTTGTGTGTTTTAAAAATCACGCGTTCCAAAAAAAGCCCTGACTGTGGACAGCTACGGGATTCCAGAACAGAATTTTTTTTATTTTTATATTTATTTAATAAAAAATTTACAAAACTACATTTTCATTTCAAAAATTTACAAAAATATACTCCCACCGCCCTTTGGGAGGGCGATATCTCTGAAAATCGCCTCCAGAGGGCGATATGATGACGTGGCTGACGGCCGTTGGCCGACGGCCCACGACCGTCAGCCATTTCGCAGGCGGCCCCCCGGCCACCAAATAAACCGCCCTCTGAGAGGGCGGCAAGGGGCCACCTGTAAAAATCCGGCCGGGGGGGCCTGTAAAAGGGCCGGCCCCCCGGCCGGATTTTTACAGGTGGCCCCCTTGCCGCCCTCTGACAGGGCCGGCCCCCCCGGCCGGATTACAGTGGCCCCTTGCCGCCCTCTCAGAGGGCGGTTATTACTGGCCGGGGGGCCGCCTGCAAAATGGCCACCCCGAGCCGGCTATTTTGCAGGCGGCACCCTTGCCGCCCTCTCAGAGGGCGGTTTTGGGGCCGCCTGCAAAATCTGTCCGGACCGTCCGCATATACGGACGGTCCGAACAGGCTACTTTGCCGGCGGCCCAGAGTACTGTCCGGACCGTCCGCACCCTATACGGACGGTCCGGACCGGCTACTTTGCAGGCGGCCCAGAGTACTGTCCGGACCGTCCGCACCCTATACGGACGGTCCGGACCGGCTACTTTGCAGGCGGCCCAGAGTACTGTCCGGACGGTCCGAACTGTACAAATTGTTGTTTCACAGTATATAGTCCGGACCATCGACACCCTATTCGCACGGTCCGCACTGTACAAATGGTTGTTTTGCGTTATATAGTCTGGACCATCCTGATCCTGTCCGAATGGTCCGGATAGGCATATCTGTGGCGGCAAGGAAGAGAAAGTACCCACGCTGCACACAGTAGTTACATCTCTACTTGGTTATCTGTTTAAAATTCCCTAAGGCATATAATAACGATAACTAGAAACGTTTGATGTGTCGTTTGTACTCTTTGTATAGATAATTTCATTATGTTCGTATGCAATTAACGTGTGTTCGGTTGTCACCGCTCAGAATGTACTTTCGCCGTAAAATTGAAACTGAAAAATTCATGTTTTTGATCAGTTTCGTCACAAACATAGATTGTAAACGATCGACGAGCGTAAATAAAGTAAAAGGGTTTCTTCAGTATACATAGAATTAAAAAAACATGATATACAACAGACAAACTATCACTGATGCAACGTATTACGGGCCCGGACCGTAACCTCTAGCCCGGACACCCATCCTTCATACACTTTACTTCATAGACTGATTTGCTTGACTTCACGACTGAGAACTCCCTTTGAAGTGACACGGCCCATTGTTTTACTGCCTCCTTTAAATCCTCTACATATGCATATTTAGCCCCTTGGATGACCTCATTTTCCTTGTACTCCCATGACACATGATGTCCCTCGGAGATAGAAAGCCTAGAGAAGTCCTGGTTGCTCCATTCTGCAGGCATCATGGTGTCCTTGTCAGACGAATCATCCTCTCTGCTTGCTCGGTTTTCAGAATCTTCCCTATCCATTTCTCGACGATTTTCTGTTGATTTGTTCTCCCTCATCTGCCACACTGTTTGGCTGTCTATCTTCTTCATTCCCTCCGTTCATTCCTTTCTTCATTTTCTTCCATTGTTCGCTATTACCTCCATCGTACTTGACCCTCATCATCTTGTACAGGCATTGCACTAGCAGTGCTTCTTTCTCATATATCGACACAATATGCTCAGTGGCCAACCACGTTGGAATGCCATTCTCCACATACCATCTCCAAGTGGCAGTGCAATCCACCGGCATCAGTTCCCAAAAAAACCTTCAGCTGCACGACTGACTACTACATACAAGGTTATTGCGCTGAGCTCGGGGTTCAATCGAAACCCTCGCATCAGCCAGTTGTACACTGACCCAAAACTTCTCTCATGGTCTATTCAATCCCCTAGCCGTTGAACTAAAATCGAACAGATCTACCCCTTCTGGACCATATCTAACATTCCCTTGCCCGTGAAAATAACTGAAATATCACCTTATTTGACATTTTCTGTTGATGAAAAAATTCAGTTAAACTAGATACCAATATTTTCCTCACATCTCTACAAAAATTAAATTATCTAACACATTAACTAAAGACCTACAGATTTACGAGTAACAACTTATTTTCATATAGTACTATAACACAAACCAGTAAAATACTTCATTAATTTTATGTATAGAAATAGAAATTATAAATAGATAATAGATTTTACCTGCAGACAAATCAGTAAGCTGACAGAGCTTCGCTGCTTTCGTTCAGGCTCGCTTCAGCTCTCTCTTCTTTTTGTTCATGTAATACTTCAGTGAATTTTATGACATTTTTGGAGTTGGAAGGGGTTTATACTGCCCGGGCTAAAAACCGCCTTCCCGGCCGGATTTTTAATAGGCGGCCCCCTTGCCGCCCTCTGGATGAGGGCGGTTTTAGCCGAAAACCGCCCTCTGAGAGGGCGCAAGGGGCCTCCTGAAAAATCCGGCCGGGGGCCGGCCATTTTACAGGCGGCCCCCTTGCCGCCCTCTGGGAGGGCGGTTTTTAGCCGCCCTCTGAGAGAGCGGCAAGGGGGGGCCGCCTGTACTAAAATGGCCGGCCCCCGGCCGGATTTTACAGGCGGCCCCCTTGCCGCCCTCTTAGAGGGCGGTTTTTGTGTGGCCGAGGGGGCCGCCTGCAAAATGACTGATGGCCGTGGGCCGCCGGCCAACGGCCGTCAGCCACGTCATCATATCGCCCTCTGGGAGGGCGATTTCAGAGATATCGCCCTCCCAAAGGGCGGCGGGAGTATATTTTTGTAAATTTTTGAAATGAAAATGTAGTTTTGTAAATTTTTTATTAAATAAATATAAAAATAAAAAAAATTCTTCCAGAACACCTCCACAAGCCCATCAGAGCTACGGCTCCTAACCTCAACACACAACACTCCACAGGCCGAGCCGCCGGCCCAACTGCCCTCTCGCGATCACTCCAGAGTCCAGGCCGCCCTTGCCGCCCACCGGCACCACACTCCGGCCGGCTCCCGCCTCGGTGCCGCCACCTGCCGGAGGCGGCGGAGACCTGGGCAGTGGCCCGGGCAGGTCGGGCGCTCGGGTCTAGGCCTGGGGGACTGCTCAAGCGCCGGCGGCCATCGGGAGGCGGACGCGCGGATCCATCCAGCGCCGTCGGCTGGCGTCCATCCCGAATAGCAGCATCTCGCGGACCGGCGCCATCGCCATCGCCGCAGCATGGCCGCGGCGAAGGTCACCGCCTCCGCGGTGTTCAGGACCAACCAGGAGATCAAGTTGCTCGCGCGGTCGGGCCGGATGGCCGCGGCGCGCCGCCTGTTCGAGGAGATGCCCCGCCGCAACGTCGTTTCCTACAACGTGATGATCTCCGCGCTGGCCCGCAGCGGCCGCCTCGCCGAGGCGCGCAGGCTGTTCGAGGAGATGCCACGCCGCAACCTCGTGTCCTGGAACACCATGATGGCAGCGTGTTCTCAGCACGGCCGCGTCGAGGATGCACGAGAGCTGTTCGACGCAATGCCCGCCCTAGACGAATTCTCCTGGACGATCATGGTCTCCTGCTACGCGCAGGCAGGTGAGCTCGCTCTAGCAAGGGAGGTGCTCGACCGCATGCCTGGGGAGAAGTGTGTGGCGTGCTACAACACCATGATCTCTGGGTATGCCAAGAACGGCAGGTTTGACGATGCAGTCACATTGTTGCGGGAGATGCCAACCCCACATCTTGTTTCTTGGAACTCAGTGCTGGTGGGGCTCATCCGGAATGAGGACATATCTCGATCGGTGCAGTTCTTCAACAAGATGCCAGAGAAGGACTTAGTGTCCTGGAACTTGATGCTAGAGGGGTATGTGCGTGCTGGGGATTTGGAGTTGGCCAATGCGTTCTTTGCAAGGATCCCATCACCTAATGTTATTTCTTGGGTGAAGTTGCTCAATGGGTATTGTCGGGCAGGAAGGATGGGTGAGGCGAGAGAATTGTTTGATAGAATGCCTGAGCGTAATGTTGTGTCTTGGAATGTGCTGCTTGCTGGGTATGTGCAGCTTTCTCACATGGAGGAGGCCTATAAGGTGTTTATGGAGATGCCAGATAAGAATGCAATCTCATGGACAACGATGGTGAGTGGTTATGTACGTGCTGGGAAGCTCCAAGAAGCAAAGATGTGCTCAGCAAGATCCTTCCGACAGTGTCGCAGCAAAGACTGCACTGATGCATGGCTATTTGCAAAGCAACCTGATTGATGATGCTCGTCAAGTATTTGATGGAATTGGGGTTCGAGATGCAGTGTGCTGGAATACAATGATATCAGGATATGTCAAATGTGGTATGCTTGATGAGGCCATGTGTTGTTCCAGCAAAATGCCGAACAAGATATGGTTTCTTGGAACACCATGATGCTGGCTATGCTCAGGATGACAATCCGCAAGGCAGCCAGTATTCAGAAAATGAATAGGAGAATACATATCATGAATCAATTATCTCTAGATTTGTTCAAAATGGTCTCTTTGTTGAAGCACTGCAGCATTTTGTGCTTATGAGAAGGGATGCAAAGAGCGCTGACTGGTCTACATACGCATGTTGTCTAAGCGCATGTGCAAATTTGGCTGCTTTGCACCTCGGGAGGCAATTCCACAGTCTTCTTGTCAGGAATGGGTTTTTATCAGTGATTCTTTTCCTGGAAATGCCTTGATTTCTGCATATGCAAAGTGTGGAAGGATCTTGGAAGCAAGACAAGTCTTTGATGAGATGGTAGGACAGGACATCGTTTCATGGAATGCGCTCATTGATGGCTATGCTTCTAATGGTAATGGGGCTGAGGCGATTGCAGTGTTCCGGGAAATGGAAGCTAATGGTGTCAGACCTGACGAGATCACATTGGTAGGTGTGTTATCAGCTTGCAGTCATGCCGGGATAATCGATGAAGGATTGCATTTCTTCAGTTCGATGATAAAATTGCACTCGTTAAAGCCTGTCGCTGAGCACTATGCCTGCATGGTTGATCTTCTTGGAAGAGCTGGTAGACTAAGAGAGGCATTTGAACTTGTTCAGGGAATGCAGACCCAACAAATGCTGGTGTCTGGGGTGCATTGCTTGGAGCATGCCATGTACACAAGAACCATGAGATAGCATGGCTTGCAGCTGAGAAGTTATTTGAATTGGAACCTCGCAAGACCTCAAATTATGTGTTGCTGTCAAACATCAGTGTGGAGGCAGGTAAGTGGGATGATGCTGACAAGGTGAGGTTTTGATGAAAGAGAGGTGTGTATACAAGCCACCTGGATTAGCTGGATCAACATAGACAGTACTATTGGATATAGCGAGGAATCACAAGGCCGAGCCCATCAGCAGCAGGGGCGCGGCGTGGGGAAGTTGGCTGCAGCAGCAGCAAGAAGGGTGACCCCATCGTGCTACTGCAAGCCTGATGGGATTGAAGTGGGAGGCTGCAAGCAGCATAACAACAAACTGGGAACTTATCAGCTCCTCAATTAAGTACTTGCATATTTGCTTTCTTTTACCATACCAATTTTTCCTACCAACAAAGTTTTGGTTGATCATGCTTCTTAATTTGCAGAATATTACAATCATCCAATATTTATATCAGCAACAAACTGTTGGATGGCCATGATTTTGGAAATTAACATGGCATCTCGCCTGGAGCAACTGCTGGTGCGTGCATTTGAATTGCATTGAGGTATCCAGACTTCCAGAGTGATGTTCCATTCTAGTTCTGCAAAATGCTTTAGGCTTAATTCATCATGATGTCAAATATATCCTCTGTCTCAACCTGTGAGGAAGTATAGCCTGTCTGACAATTATAATTTGTGGCTCTCCCAAATTGTATGTACAAGATACAAGTATGAAGCATATTCATGAATGATTTGTCTGGTAAGTTCAGACCTGCACAAAAGGTTGTGCAACATTTCTGCAGGTAAGTTGTTTTCAGTTTTGTTCTTCTAAAAAAATGCTATGAGAAACTCTAAATGTGCTTCTTAATTCTGTGATGTGCTCCTTCTTAAAAAAAAAATGCCTGATTACAGGAATGCACGCAGTCATGCACCACCAGTACGAACCGTTCTCACCGACTCTCCATGTTCTTCTCATTGTATGATACATGATAACAACATATGTGGTCACAGTAGTCTACCAAGAACTGCAATGCTGCACTATGTTACCATAATTTCCTATTTCTTTACAAAATATCCTGCTGTAATAGCAATTATTTAGTTCTTACTTTTTGGATAGGAGTTTATGAAAATTGTTCTTTCGTCTAGGACACCCATTATTTCTGATTTTTGTCTTCTCAGTTGTTAATGATCTTGACACAAGTGAGGTGAAAGATCCTGGCTCAATCATGACTGATGTGACCATGGCCATCATAGATACAACCATTGCTCACATCAACAGGAAGACATAGAGATCAAGACATCCAAGTTGTGGAATCCAATTCGGCCTTTTGAGACAGCGTTGACTTCAGATGGCTGCCAAATTTGCATACGAGCTCCGTTTTGGGCCTGTGAGTATTTCATGGAAAGCTCTCAAATCTTCTTTCCAACGGATCCGACCTCACCTCCAAATTCATCCAGAGTCGGCCGCAATTGACAAAACAATGCTGGTCTGTCCCTGAAAACCAAGTCCAACGGTATTGCATTACCTTCACTTGGGCCTATGGGCCTTGTACGAGTTAGGGTTGTGCTCCATGACTAGGGGTAGTCCCTAGGTCTCTTTCACGTATAATTACTTAACCACCACTTAGTTTTTTCTCAGGTTTTGTTTAGGTTGTGTTTTGCTCTTTAGCTACACCCGGATATTGGCCGTGATCGATTAGATTGCCTTTTGTATCTTTAGAATCTCTTTGCTATCAGTTGCCACTTTATTATCTAGCAAATACAAGTTTGCTCTCCATATGTGTGCAATTTCCTATCAAGCAATCTGAGTTGCTTCATTCTATTTCTTGTTGCATTCTTCGTTTGCATTGCAGGAAACGTTCTTCATGAATAGGTCAACCGGGCGTGGCATTGTTGATAACTAGTAGCGATTGTGGGTGCTGACCTTGGGTTTGTAGCCAGATCGTCAACATCATACCTTGCCTCAAAATAATAGTTATCCCTTACCCAAAGATCAGGCCAATCAAAGCCACACGCTGTGGCACATCAGGTGGTATCAGAGTTTCGGTTGATCGGTGAGAGTTTCTTAGTTTCGTATTTTTTTTACCTACAGTCTAGAAAAACAAAAAAAAGTAGATTAGATTTTTGCAGTCCAAAACAATTTGAGCCTTTTACTAGTTTTGCTTAGTCGTTGCTTTTTAAGTTTTCGGTTGCATCGTTGTGTTGTGTTGCTGATCTTAGTGTTCTTGTCACCGTAAGTACCACCATCGCCACAGCCGTTTTTGTTGTTGCCGGGATCTTTGAAAACGGAATCGTCTCACCACCAGTGTTTCCTTTTTCTAGTTTCCAGAAGTTTTCGTGGGTTAGTGTTAGAGTTGTGCCAGGGTTTGCCCAGGCTTTGCCTTGCTTTCTATTTCACCTGAGGAAGAAGAATAGAGAGAGATCGGTTTTTGTTTTGTTTCTTTTGGAGTCTTGTGCCGAGGCTGGAAGGAATCGGCTTCTGTTCTAAAAATTTGGCTGATTTCTTGTCGTTTTCCTTTTGTTCATGATAGGGAGTCGAGTAATTCATTTGTTGCTGATTGGGAGAGGAAAAAAAGGAAACCGAGCCTAGGAGAAAACGCGTGAACAGTGCACCAACATTGCACGAGTCCGTCTCCTCTCACGTTCATCCTCCAAGCTGAGTTGTATCAATCACCATGGTGAAATTTTTTCGGTTGCGGATTTGAATTCTGTTTGCAAAAATGGATCTATGGGACAGGAGCTTTCCATTTTCGTGGAGCTCATATTTTTAGGTTTGCACTTTTGCATTTGAGTCCCTGTAATTTTATCTTTACGTTTGAGTCCTTGAAATCTTGCTTATAGGTCCTTGGTCAGTTTTTGGTTAGAACAAATTAAAAAAGGAAAAAAGCAGAAAAAGTGCAAAAAAAAGGAAAAAAAGAGATGCACCAAAGAAAAGCAAAAAAAAAATCTGAAGTGAAAAAACAAAGATTCATTGCAATCATTTGTGCGTAGTTTGTCGTGCTTCTACTAACGTCTTGTAGTACCGTTTGTGCGTAGGCTTGCGTCTCTAGTATGTTCTAGCCTCGTAGGTATAGTTCTTTGCAATCATTGCATTCATTGCTTAAGTCATAAGTTATCACGAACCAGCCTCTGGTTGCACCACCTGCATCTCAACGGTAAGAACTTGTAAGAATCTGATTTGAAGTTTGAGAGTTGAGTGACTTGAGGAAAACCACCATCACCTAGTAATTGTTAGGGACTTATAGAACTTCTGTGAATTTGTCTCTCCCTTTCCACTAACAATGGCAGGTCTAGAAGATGAATTAGATCAAAATGCACCTCTCACCCCATGCACCAACAACTCGTGGGACATTTCGAGCGAATGCTACAAAGCAATCATGACTACAACCTTGATGTCATGGAGAAAGCGAATGCAGCACATCCACAAGCCATGGATATGATGGCACAACATGCTCAGGTAACTTTTGATCGCATTGATAATTCAATTGCACAACTAATACATCGTGTAGGTATTTTGGAGCAACAACAAGAAGATCACGCTGCTGCTGCACATGTTGGTCATGCTCGCCATGCTCGACACATGGCTCGTTCATGGGCTAGAGAGGTGGAAGATGAAGAAGAGGAAGTTGGCGAAGAGGAGTCTAAAGCTGATTCTGAACTTGCAAGTAATGCATATGACCATCGAGAATGGCGCCATGGTAATGCACGAAATGAGGTACAATCTTATCCATTGGCCAAAATTAAGTTCACCATATCACCCTATGTTGGCCGCTTTGCTCTAGATGCTTGTTTAGATTGGGAATTAGTAGTTGAACAAAAATTTCATTGTTATAATTTTCCTGAAGACCAAAATGGTTAAGCTAAGCAACAATGAATTTACTGATTTTGAATCTATTTGGTGGCATGAGGTTAGCAAATGTGGTAATATGGATGAGAAAAGGTGGGATGATCTGAAACACATGATGCGAGCTAGGTTTGTTCCATCATACTATGAGCAAGATATACTTAATAAACTGTAGCGTTTGAAATAGGAGAATAGATCGGTAGAGGAATACTATGAAGAAATGCTCACTGCTGCAACGCATTGTGGTTTAGAGGAGTCTGAAAAAGCAAAGATGGCCAGATTTTTAGCAAGACTTGACCATGAATTCAGGCTATATTAGATTACAAAGAATATTAGTATTTTACTCACTTATTCCACTATGCATGCAAAGCTGAACGTGAAGTGTAGGACAGGCATGGCACACGTGCAAACTTTTTAGGTACATCTTCCGCAAGGATGGCTCCACCCAAGGCAACCACTTCTTCTAGTTGCATGGGGACACCCATGCTCCTGCTGTCTCCATTGTTGCACCATCTCATGTTCAAGAGACAAGCAAGACTAGCTGGGTGCAAGCCCGTACTAAGAGTGCTTCTTCAGTTGCTTCCACCAGACGTGCACGTGATATACAATGTCATTGGTGCAAACTATATGGATATTTCATGAGAGATTGTCCAAGTCAACGTGTGCTAATTGCAAAGGATGATGGTGAGTATACTTCTACTAATGAAGACGAATGTCAATTAGATGCAACTGACCATGCAGGTGTTGAGAACACTAATTTGGAGGTAGAGCATATAAACCATGATTTATATGACCACTTGGAAAGCCTCTTCGTCGAACGTGTACTTAGCGCTGAAATGCCACAAGCGGAACAACACCAATGACACAACTTGTTTTAGTCAAAGTTCTTGATCAAGAATCGTGCTTGTCGGATCATCATCGATGGTGGGAGTTGCAACAATTTGGCTAGCAATGCAATGGTTCAAGCTATCACACCACATCCGAAGCCATACTACATTCAATGGCTTAACTTCTGCGGTAAGCTCAAGGTAACTAAACTTTTGAGGGTGTACTTTTCTGTTGGTTCATATCATGATCATGTTGATTGTGATGTTATGCCTATGAGTGCATGTTCTTTATTGCTTGGTAGACCATGGCAATACGTTCAAGACACTAAACACCATGGTAGAACTAATAGTTACATGCTTACTTTTAAGGACAGGAACATCAAGCTGATTCATATGCTTCCTAATTCTGCTTTTGCCATAGAAATTGCATATCATGAAAAAGAGAAAGAAGAGAAAACTAAAACTATGAAACAAGTACCAATTAAATCAGATTATCATACTCTTTTAGCTCTTCCTTGTACAACAGGAGTAAACAAACATGTTTCTTCCATTCCTGAAATTGAGCAACCTGGTAGTGAGGAGGGGGCATCTTCGACACCCTTTTTTTATAACCTTTTGCAGGACACACATGTTGAGCTGGCAGATGTAAAAGAGAGCCTATCTGACATCTTCAACACCTGCTACCACTCCATTTGATTACAATCCAAACGATGAGGCAGATGAGTTGAAACCAAGGACGGTTTTCTGTGAAGAAGGGGAGGATGATGTGACCATGACTACCATAGATGCAACCATGCTCCACATCATATACAACAGGAAGACATAGAGATCAAGCCGCCTAAGTTGTGGAATCCATTCGCCTCTTGAGACAATGTGACTTCATATGGTGCCAAATTTGCATACGAGCTCCGTTTTGGCCGAGAGTATTCATGGAAACTCCCAAATTCATCCGAAGTCAGCGCCGCAATGATAAAATAGTGCTGGTCTCCCTGAAAACAAAGTCCAACGTACTGTGTCACCTCTACTTGGCCTATTTGTCTTGTACGAGTTAGGGTTATGCTCCACGACCAGAGGGTCGTCCCTAGGTCTCTTTCACGTATAAATACTTATCCGCCACTTAGGTTTTCCACAGGTTTTGTTTATGTTGTGTTTTGCTCTTTAGCTACACCTGGATATTGGCCGTGATCGATTAGATTGCCGTTTGTATCTTCAGAACCTCTTCGCTATCAGTTCGCCACTCTATTATCTAGCAAATACAAGTTTGCTTTCTTTATATTTGTGTGCAATTTTCTATCAAGCAATCTAAGTTGTTTCAATCTATTTCTTGCTGCGTTCTTCGTTTGTGTTGTAAGAAACGTTCTTCGTGAACAGGTTAGCCAGACGTGCCACGGTTGATAACGACAAGCATGGTAGCGATTGGGTGCTGACGTTGGGTTTGTAGCCAGATTGTCAACATCATACCCTGCCTCAAAACGATAGTTATCCCTCACCGAAAGATCGGGCCAATCAAAGCCACACCCTGTGGCACAGCAATGACGGAACAAATTTCTTCTTCAAATCAAAATTCCTACTCCTGTTGAGAGGGGCAGCCCACTATCCTTTGCTCATGAAAACTTCATGAATGTGTCAGTTACTCGCTCCGTCCCAAAATATAGCTACCTTTTCACCTACTCCCTCATCTCAACCAATCACAACCATATCTCATTTAATTTCTCCACTTACTTTATCTCAATCAACCATAACCATCTCTTATTTTATTTTACCCTTTTCTTTGATACCCATGCCAAACTCTAAAAGTCCTTATATTCTGGGACGAAGGGAGTATCTTTGTGAGAATCAAACACATAATAAGATGATGGAGATCCTATATGGCACTTCTTGGATTGCATGACCATTTAGTTGAGGAATAATTAACTTTTCAATATTGAACCATACAATAGTTTGTTGTATTTCACTAGCTAGACAATCTGATATTTTTCTACCATTAAGTTTCCACTAGGTTAATTGTTACAGTTCAACTCTATTCTGTTCAGTCTTTGTAGTTAAGTCATTTTCTTTTTGTACTAACATACAGAAATGCCAGTTCTCCCCCACTTGACAGGCACAGAATTTTAGGTTTCCAAGTTAATCATGCATTCCTATCCAACCTTTCTACTGATTTATTTTGTGGGCATATTTACCTTTTATTGCAAAACTCTCTCGACCAATTCTTGCAGATTGCTCCTTTTTATTGTAGATGGTGTTCAGAATCAGCAGGTGTGCAGTACATCTCTAGCACCTGCAGGCTGGTATTTTGTCACACCCTGAAAATCACCGTAATTAAAAATCACCGTGGGTAAATGGAAATACAAGAATACACTAAAGTTGTTTGTAAAAGTGTTTGAATAAAATTATGAAATTTCCAATATTAAAAATCCCAAGTTAAAATTTTAATTAATGCTTAGATGCTTTTATATTCCCCGAGGTTTGTTCGAATATTTTAAGTATTTATAATAATAAATTTACCCATTGTTTCATGGTGGTTCTTGCTTCCGGTAAATTTCCTTTGATCTAATAAACTCTCTGAAATTTTCTCAGATTTTTCAGAGCTCCAGAATTAATTTTAACAGTGTAAAGATCATTTCGTAATTAATTAAATGAAAAACCAAATCCTTTTCTTTTCCCTTGATCGGGTCGTTCCGCCTCCAATCTTTTTCTACTTCTCTGTTCAGCCAGACTCGGGTTTCCCTTCCTTTATCAAAATTTGGTGCCATTCCTGAAGCCCTAGGACCTCCTCGAAATCCAGAATCCGAAGTTCTCGGATTTAATCAATCTCGAAACTCTAAAATCCCTTTAAACTTCCAGTCCGAGATTCTCGATATCTGAAACATCCTTTTCCTTTTTGAATTAAATCCTGATATTTTCTCGAAATTCCTTTCTGTCGAAATAAACCCAAATCCCCAGATATTCCCTGAGTTGCCCAATTTCAGTCTCCATAAAATATTCTTGTCAATTCCTGAATTCCTAGAATATTTACAGTATTTTGAATATCTCTAATATTCGATCACCATAAAATATCCTCCATTTTCCGAATCTCACAAAATATTCTCTGTTTTCGGATTCCCCGAAAATGTTCCCAATACTCCAATAATCCTGAAGTATGCCAATATTCTGGAAATCCCCAAATATTCCAATTGTCCAATATCCATAAAAATATCCTCATTTTTCTGATTCCTAAGAATATACATATATGTCCCGATATCTAGAATATTCCAAAGTTCCGAATACTTCCACAATTTGAATTCCAAAATATTCCTCAATTTATTATATCCCAAATTCCAATCTTACAAAATTGGAATTTTCCGGAGAACCCCTTTTATTTTTCCTCCATTCCCAAAATAGTCCGATTCCCAAAATGTTCCAATATTCCATATGGAGAATATTCGAAATAACCCTTCGAATCCCTAAATCCTCTAATTTTCCAATTGGGGAAAAAATTACAGAAAAGCCCTTTCCTTCTCCACTTTTCCTTTCCTTTTCTCTATTTTCCCCTTTATTCCCCTTTTTTCTTTTCTTTTCTCCCTTTTTCCTCCCTGCCTTTTCCTTCCTTTCCCTTCTTCCTCCTCTCCTTTGGCCAGCCCCAAGCTCGAGCTCCCCTCGGCTGGCCCAAGCACAGCTCTGACCTTCCTTTTCCTTGGCCCGGCCTGCGCCCGCCCCACCGCCGCCTCGGCCCCGCCCTGTGCCACCGCCGCAACCTCGGCCCCAACCCAGCCCATGTGCCCCGTGTTGCCACCGGACTCCAGAGCCGCCACATGCCCTAGCGCCCCACCCCTTAAATACCAATTGCCACCTCTCTCTCCCGTCTTCCATGCCCTAGCCGCGCCGCCCTAGCCACGCCCCGTGTGCCGCCGCTTCTACATCCTATGAGCCGCCACCGCAAGCCAAGCACGCCGCTGCCACTGGAAGTCGTCGCTCAGCTGCTTCCCATCATTCTCAGAGCGGTAGCCTCCATCACCGTCTCTGTACGCCCACTGGTGAGCGCCCTCCCGAAGCCACCGACGCTGCTGTCCCCTCCTCTTCCCCTACTCTTGGTCGTCGTCTACCCTGGTGTCTCCCCGATGCCTCTGGCTGTCCTCCAACCCGGCGCGTCGCCGTTCCTCTGTCGCCATCGCGTCACCGTCCCTCCGCTGTCCTCGGCACCATCGGCCATCGTTGCGCCACCGCAGGTCCTCGCCTCCCTTCCCTGCCCCTGTGGAAACCCCGGAAGTGCATTATGGAGAGTAATTACTTATGACAACGCGAAATATCTAGATGGATGGGATCTCGAATCAAAACCAAATAAGCGCAGTAACCATCCATCCTCATCGCAGCCTTGCCATAATATTTACCCATTCATAATACAAATCCAAAGCGCCAAATTCAGAAATAAGGAGATATTTGGAGAGTTGATTCACCAGTCCGAAATAGCGAAGTGTGCCCGTCAAACCATACGAAGGTGGCGACCAAACATGATACACACTTCTGGGGACATGGTCTACGGTTGAATCAATATCCATGCATCTCATAATTTCTAAATTCTTACTAATGTGTGACTAGCCCAGGAAAGCTCTAGTCCCACACGTTCATCTTAGCAATTGATAAACATCACAAGTATTCTAAATATGGATAAAAGTGCAGTAGGGTTATATATATTACATAGAGGGTTCACACACCCTGATTCATCACAGAGTAGCGCAAAAGATAGTAGCGGAAATGTAAACATAAAGGATAAAACCAGTGGTGCCATACCAAACCCCACAAGGCAACCGATTGGGGATAGAGCTTAACTCCAACTACACATTATTCTCGTCACCCTCCGCGGGATAATAGTAGACCACATCAACGTCGTCGTTATCCTCACCTAAACAATATGCAGTGTGAGTACGGATGGTACTCAGCTAGACTTATACAATATTAATAGTACAAAGGAGTAATGCTGGTATCTACATCAAGGAACATGGCTATGTTGATTTGAGTTTGCATAAAGCTAAGTTTATTGAGCAAAATAATACCTTGAAACTATAAGCATTTGCGAAAAGTAGCAATCCGAAATTTTAGGACAGCAAGTAATATGTTCTGAAAAAGAGGTGAAACTAAGCACAATCCCGTGCTCTAACATCAACAATGGGCCACCATTGCCCAAATAAATATGCTACACAAGCATACCATCTTTCATGACTAAAACCAAGTCATATTTAACACCAAAGCCTTTCACATAAACCCATCCATCCATGACTATCCTAAGTCATGATATAACCACATAATCCCATAACCACATATCCTAAGTTTGATGCTAACATGACTGAGGAACACATCAAGCGGTCATCTGTAACCGTGGACACGGCTATTCGAATAGTTATTACTCTGATCAGAGGTGTACATCTTTACCCACACGATGTGATAGAAGCCAAACGGTTACACTCTAGTTTGATCCGTACCCGTCGGTACCCACACTCTACACATTGAGTGCGGACTAGAGGTCACAACAAAACCTTTCCCACGCTTAGCTCCAACCACCTAAACCACGTCTGGGCCCCCGACGACTTACTCACGTGCGTGCGTGGTGACTAAGGTGGGCTCACCGTCGTGGGAGGCATCTCCGGCCAAAACCAGGCGCGCACGAGGCCCTCCAAAGGAAAAACCATCCTCACGACTGACTGACGGGCGTAGATGGCCACAGCCTCCCGTGCTACTTAGTTAAGCCGTCCCATTCCCAGCGTGTGGAAGTATGTAGGGTGCTTGAATAGACGTCAACATGTTCGGTCCTTAACGACCCAGACGGAGCTACATGCATCGGGGAAACACCATCCCGTCATCGCCCTATCATCCGTCCAAGTCAAACATATTCTCAATTATTAATTAGAGGTTATTCTTGTCAGATTTTAACCCATCCTTTCGTATTAAACTAGTTTTGAACCGATAGCTCCATCTATCGGATTTTTCTAAGTCTAGAATTAAGCATGGCTAAGCATTCGATAAAATAAAAGTATCCCAAAGTCCTTAACCAGGGGTGACAAGGTAAAAACATGGAATCAACAACCAAGGAATAGAAATGCATACAAATGGGCAACATTGACTCTACCCGTTTTCCCATTTTAAGAAGACCGTAACATGCATATAGATATTGTTTTCGCAAGCAAATCAATTTATTGAAAACATAGGTTCAATATGCTTAGATGCTTGCCTTGCTGCTGTGGTGGTTCACACTCAACCTCAGGTTCTTGCTCCACGTACTCCGAATTGTCTGAATCTACCGATAAAAAGCGAATATGTAAATAAGAATCAATTAAATATGTCTATGCAAAAATGATCAATAAGTGCTGAGATAAAACCAATAGGTATTTAACATTTTAAAGTGAATTTTAGCAAAAGAATCATTTCAAAATCTTTTACAGTTTATGAGTTACAAGAATAACGAGATGAAAAGGCTGAAAATGGCAGTTTTGTAATTATTTATATTGTAACCTTAAGTTATTATATTTGACTGACATTTTCTATTAAGATTTCAAGAAGGCATGTATATATATATATATATAAAAGAGCATAACCTACTGGTCCTAACAAAGTTGAGTTTACTATATTTGGATTTATAAGCAATTTATTATAAATTTTGGAAGTTCCTATACATTAATGATTACGGAAATACATTTTAGTATATAAAAGTGTTATAACTTTACAGAAGTGAGAATCATGCCAAGAAGGAGCCTACTGATTCTGAGTTGGAGAATATATGGAATTTGAACATATTTATCAACTTTATACATAATTCATGCAATAAATAACATATATATAAGTAATATAATTTTTAGGGCTCATTTTCTCTACTCTGTGTGCCACTTTTTAATTTACAGAAATAAAGTACATGTTTTACTGAATCCAACAAAATTTGGTTCACTCAAAAAGGAGTTAAAATGGCAAAGTTATGGATTCTCAAAGTTTGGCCATTTTTCAGTTAGAAAATAAATCAGTTCATCTTTTCTTTTCTTTTCTTATTTCTCTCCAGTTCGGGCCCACCTGCCAGCGAGACAGAGTAGGGGGAGGCGCAGGCAGCCATGGCTGCCGGCTCTGTTCGCCGGCGCTAGGGGTGAACGGTGGCTCGGATGACATTGCAGCCAACAGAGAAAAGGTAGCCGAGGTCCCTGTGAACCTAACGGTGCTCGCGAAATCGCTGGTGATGGACCGTAGCTTGCCAGCAGCAAGCTCGAGCAGCGGCTGCATTCGGGTCGCACGTGGATGTGCCAAGGCAACCACAAACCAAGCCGGGAAATGCATGGAACGGGTGTTAGGGGTCCTCAGGAGACTCACCGAGCTCTGGGATAGGCTGGGCGAGCTCGCGCGAGGCCCGGCGACAGTAGAGTACTCCCGGCGGCGGCAAAAACCTTCGAGTTCACGTGGTTGGCTCGATTCGTTGCTTGCGCGGTGGAAAAAAAACACATGCAGGAGGTTAAGGAGGTCACGAGGATGCTACCAACGCAAGGACTCGACGAACGGCTCACCGGTTGAGGCGAAATCCCGCGCGGCGGAGCTCGGCCAGAGACGAAGAAGACGACGGCCGATCTCTGTGCTTGGTTGATGACTCTTGCGATTTCTTGGGGCATTCTGCTCCTAGGGTCGGGGCGATGTTCTTGGTGCCGTGGCTCGGGCGACGACCTACTGTGCCGGCCGGAACGGTGAGGCGACGCCGGCGGTGGCGCTAGAGCACGGCCACAGACAGTAATGGCGAAGCTCGCATTCCCAGGGATTGGCTGCAAGATAGGAGACATGATCAGGTCAGGAGCTATGGCATGCGGAAGGGATCTTGGAACGTGGACAAGAAGAAGAATTCACCGGAGGGATGTCCGACAGCGGCAGCGGTTTTCCTTCGGCCGACGACGGGATCGATGACAAGCTGGTCGAGGTAGTCTCTCCCTCTCGGTGTTCTGCACTCTAGGGCACAAATGGTGGTCGGTCGATGCAGCTGAGGGAGATATAGGGCGAGAGGAGAGGCGGGACATGCCGGCATGCAGGGGCACACGCGTTGGCCGAGCTGCAACCAGGCTGGCGAGCTCACCACTTCGTGGGATGGCTGGACAGAGGGCTGGGCGAGCTAGGGGCACTGCCAGGTGGGTCCAGGGCGTGGAGGTTTAGGAATACCAGAGATGTTTGGGAAGAAAAACTGGTGAACACTGTTTTTGGAGGGATTTTCTGGATTTTTCTCTTCCTCTCTCTTTAAAAAATCAAATTAAGTAAGTAAAACTGGTGTTAAAAATATGGGGATTTTTGTGTAGCTAGCCTAGACTATCTAGGTTCCATTTTCGAAAGTTTCACACAAAAATTCAAAATGTCTTGCTCACAGAAATTCAACAAAAAGGACCCAGGCTGAAACTTGTTTGAATTTTTAATGGGTCTAAACTAATGAAATAAATTCTGAAAAAAATATATTAATTCATGATAAATAAACTAATATTTGAATAAATTATCTCCCATATACACTTCTGTTCAAAAAGATGCACTTTTTGGTAATGTTTGGTTTTTGCCGATTAGGGTTTAATTATTGAGAGTTTAAAATATTGCAAACTTAAATTTTGCATGAAGTGACAATGCAAAAATTTAAGTTGTGCACTCTAATGATAGTAGGACATAACACTAATTACCTAAAATTAAATCTAGGGCTGTGACAGCCCCCGTGCGCTGGCGATGCGCCATGGGTGTACCGGTGAGCTTGGCAGCTCATCCGCGGGTGTCTAACAGGCCGACCCCACCGATGCCTCTCCTTCTGTGGCCAACATATGGGCCCCTTTACACAGCACATTGAAGTATAGTCTGATCTGGTAGATCCAATCTCCACCGTAGGATTTACCTGAATCGATTTGGAGCCATCCAATCTTTTAGATCTAACAGGAGCCGTCCGATCTCCATAACTCAAAACCCTAGATCCGGCTGGTGCCATGTCAGCCACGTCATCAGAACACATCAACTGCCACCTCATCCTCTTTGGCCACGTGGCAATCTAGGTCACTTGGTCCACCGAATTCATCCCCAAGTCCATGGACCGAGTCCATTGTGAACCAAGCCTCTGACTAGTGGGTCCCACTCCTTTTCCTATTCAAAAACAATTCCTTCATGAATTAATTTCCGAGGGGATATTCCGAGAATATTCTTTTCTTTTTCTTTTTGGATTTTCTCTGTATTCAATCTTCCGGAAGCCGTAACTTTTCCGTCCAAACTCTGATTTGACCCATTCTTCTTCCTAAATTCATCTAAAATCATGATCTAAAAGTTTATGTACTTTTATGTACTATTTATTTGGAGTTTTTTAGTGTTTTTTCTTATTTTGTGTGTAGTCACGTATTTTTGCCATTTTGGAAGGAAGCGAATGTCACAGCCCCAAAATCTAAATTAAGGTAATTAGTGTTAAGCGCTAGCTAATCCTTTGCCTTGTGCTAGTTGTTACTTTCCAAGTTCTGTATAACTAAAAATCCTAGAAAAATTCCTAAACATGTCAGGTGATGTGAGTAAGCCCCTGTAAAAAAATTTCATAATTTTATCAGTTCAATAAAAGCTTCAACCAAATCCCTCAAATCAGCAAAGCTAGGAAGCTAGCTGAAATAAATTGGTCTACTTCTAAAATTTACCACATGAACATGAAGACTAATTAGACAGAGCCCTTTTGCCAAAGTGGGTGACACCATGAACCCTACTACTAGAAATTTTGGTTTAATTTAATTCCCAAAGAAATCACATAAAATAATGAGATCAAGGCACTGGAGAAACAAGTGAAACTGCAGCAAAACTGGATCAGTGTGCCTACTTTTCTTTTTCACCAGAGATGAACCAGACCTCTTCTAACCACGAATTTTGGTCAGCAGGTTACACACATCTTTCTCTACCTCCAGTATTTTTCCCATAATTTATATCCCTTATTAACCTGCTGAAATCACAGATGCAAGACAGCTGTCCCTACAGCTCACAACACTTAGTCTCTAGAGCTTTCTTCTCTCATTTCTCACTTCCAGGTGGACCCCACAAGACCTGGCCCACTTGTCAGTCGTAGCACAACATGGGACAGAGTGTTTCACCCAGAATCATACCAGCCTCCTCCATGTCACCTAGAATATCACTACAAGGACCCACAATTCATAGACTATACCTAGCCAAAATTGTGTAGGAAAATGTGGTCTTACATGTGGGACCCACCAAGGACCACTGTGGAATGGAGCAGCTCAGCACTGCATGGCACAGGTGTCGCTGCCTCCTTCTCCTTCTCCCTCACAGCTCACAGGGACACTGAGATAAGCACTGATCTGGGAAACCTCGACCATCTCGACTCAAACTTTGCCAGAAGAACCTCCTCCTCATCCTCTTCACGCTCCCACCGGAGAAAACGACAGTATCCACAAAGATCACCGGAGACAGAGCCATTTTCCCTCACTGCCGAAGCTGTTCGATCGAGCCCGTGCTTACTCCGGTGAGCTCCATCCTTTCCCAACCACCGGAACACGATCCACCACTCCTAACCATTCCATTTTTGCACTTGGTTGCCCTGGGATCACCGGCCGAAGCCGCCGTGCTTCGCTTTCTGCACTGCAGCGCCGCCGCCGGCGTCATCTCGCCGTTCCGGCCGCCTCGGAGCGAGTCTGACCGAGCCTTCACGCCAACACCGTCGCCCTGCCCCCAGAAGACCCCTAGCCGAAGGAATCAGGATATAGCGCAGTGTACCGGGAGGTCGACGTCATCTTCCTCCCCTCCGGTCAATCTGCCGCCACCACCGATTCGTCCTCTATGGTGAGCCCCGCTTCGATTGTTTGCACCGTAGCCGTCCTTAGGAAGTTTGTAACCTGGTAGACACCGTGTCCTAGCCGCAGGCCGACTGAAGTGAGCTACCGTCGTGGAGCCGAAGGTTTTCGCCGCCGCCGAGCCATCCTCGACGTCGATGCTGTTGCGCCGACCCTACTAGACCCTGCGCAACCTCTGGTGAGCCTCCTGGAGTCTTTTAGGAACACCTGCATGCACTGGCTGGACTGAAACCTGCCCGTAGCTCGGTTCGCCACAACATCCCGAGAGCATCCGCCGCATATCCTCGCCGCCGGCAGGATTCCGGTCACCCGAGGTGTCAAGAAGACCACCCTTAGCTCCGCCGTGAACTCCTCTACCTTTTCTGTTTTGGACCCGACCACAACCGAGCCGCCATTCACCGTCGCCGCCGCCGAGAAGCCCGCCGGCTTTGTCTGCCTGTGCCCTCCTCTGTTCGCCAGGCTGGACCATACACTCCCGGAACGGACGGTCCACTTCCCTTGTCCCGCGTCGCGCCCTCGCGCTATCGCGCCCTGCTACCGCGCCCTGCTCTGCTTTGTCACGCTGGCCTGCGGGCCCGGGCTGTAAGGGAAATCAGAAAAGAAGAATGAAGGAAGAAATAGGAAAAGTAATTAAAAGATTTATCTTACAACAGAAAAATGGCTAAACTTTGCAAATCCATAACTTCTCCATTTTGACTCCAAATTGAGTGAAACCAATTTTGTTAGCTCTGTAAATTTGTGAACTTTATTACTGTAAGATAAAATATGACAACTTCTGTACAGAAAATATCCATAAAATAATATGAAGCAAAATTGACTTATTTTGGGCTTAATAACTTGAAATATTCCCATAAAATTCATCCTATTTGCTAAAAATGTGAAACCACTTCTGTTAAACCCAGAAAATTGTAAAATTACTGTGGAAAAGTTGTATTTGATAAAAATACCTCCCAAAATAGGCCTAAGTAATTTTCTAACCTTTCTTTTTGTTAAACTTGTAAAATTCATATCTAAATCATTTTAAATCGGATTTCAGTGAACCAACTTTTGTCGGATCTAGGAAGATAGGTATTTTCACATAAAAATGCTCACACTCATAAAATCCTACCAGAGAAGGCAAGCACATATTTTCCACTTAGAGTTTTCCTATAGTTTCGGCTTTTGCCGTTTTCAGCCCTTCTACCTTGTTATTTTTGTATCTCCCAATTCAGGGATGCAAATGACTTGGTTCTTTATCCTAAAATCTTGTTAGGACATGCCATACCTACTGTATTTATCTCATAATTAATTGATCATGTTGCATAGACATGTTTAATTGCTTCTTATTTGCATATTGCTTCTTATCGATAGATTCTGAGGATACGGAGTACGTGGAGACTAACCCAGAGCTTGAGTGTGACTCATCGCTGCAGCAAGGCAAGCGTCTAAGCATATTGAACCTATGTTTTCAATAAATTGATTTGTTTGCGAAAACAATATCTATATGCATGCTTCAATCTATTTAAAATGGGAAAACGGGTAGAGTCAATATTACCCAATTGTATGCATTTCCATTCCTTGGTTATTGATGCCATGTTTATACATTGTCACCACTGGTTAAGGACTTTGGGATACTTTTATCTTACCGAATGCTTAGCCATGCTTATTCTAGACTTAGCAAAATCCGATAGATGGAGCTATCGGTTCAAAATTAGTTGAATGCGAATAGATGGGTTAAAATCTGACAAGAATAACTTCTAATAATTAATTGAGAATATGATTGACTTGGACGGATGATAGGGCGATGAAGGGATGGTGTTTCCCCGATGCACGTAGCTCCGTCTGGGTCGTTAAGGACCGAACATGTTGACATCTATTCAAACACCCTACGTACTTCCACACGCCGGGAGTGGGACGGCTTAACTCAGTAGCACGGGAGGCTGTGGCCATCTACTCCCGTCCGTCAGTCGTGAGGAGGGATTTCCATTGGAGGACCTCGAGCGCGCCTAGCTATGGCCGGAGGTGCCTCCCACGACGGTAAGCCCGCCTTAGTCATCACACACGCACGACTAAGTTGTCGGGGGCCCAGACGTGGTTTAGGTGGTTGGGGCTAAGCGTGCGAAAGGTTTTGTTGTGACCTCTAGTCCGCACTCAATGTGTAGGGTGTGGGTACAGATATGTACGTATCAAATTAGAGTGTAGCCGTTGGGCTTCTATCACATCGTGTGGGTAAAGATGTACACCTCTGATCAGAGTAAGAACTATTCGAATAGCCGTGTCCACGGTTACAGGACGACCGCTTGATGTGTTAGTTACTCATGTTAGCATCCAACTTGGGTTATGTGGTTACCATGACTTAGGATAGTCATGGATGGATGGGTTTATATAAGAGATTTTTGGATATTAAATATGACTTGGTTTAGTCATGAGAAAGAACATGCTTGTGTAGCATAATTGTTTGGGCAATGGTAGCCCATAGATGATGATTATGACTTGGTTTAGTCATGAGAAAGGATATGCTTGTGTAGCATAATTGTTTTGGGCAATGGTGACCCGTGGGTAATGTTTAGAGCACGGTTGGTGCTCATTTATATTTCATTTTCAGCACTATAAGCTTGCTGTCTTAAAAATTCAGATTGTGTTATTTCTCAAAATGCTTATAGTTTCAAGTATTACTTGCTCAATAAAATCAGCTTTGTGCAAAATCAAGTCAATATAGCCTTCTTCCTTGATGTAGAAACCAGCATGCTTCCTTTGTACTATTATTATGGTGTAAGTCTTGCGGAGTACCATTCGTACTCACGTTGCATCTTTTCAGGTGAGGTTACCGACGAAGATGGTGTGATCTACTGTTATCCTGCCGAGGGTGGCGAGGATAATATGTAGTCGAAGTTATGCTCTATCCCCAGTCGGTTGCCCTGGTTGGGTTTGGCACCACTGGTTGTTCACTTGCTGTTTATGTTTTCCGCTACTATCTTCTGTTTACTCTGTGATGATTTAGGGTGTGAACCCTATATGTAATATTTATAACTCTACTGCTCGTTTATCCATATTTAGAGTACTTGTGATGTTTATCAATTGCTTGCGATGAAAGTGTGAGGCTAGTCGCTTTCCTGGGGACTAGCTGAACATGAGTATGAGTTGTGTATAATTGAGATGGTTGGGGGATAGCTATTGTGGTTCGAGTCCTTTGGGGTACGTATCGTGTTTGGTCGCCACCATCGAGTGGTTTGACGGGCGTATGACGGGGAGGACTGGCAAGCTATCCTTATGATTATCTCTTTTGTACACTTCTCGGCATTTTGGATTTGTATTGTGAGTAGGTAAAGATTATGGCAAGTCTGCGATGAGGATGGATGGTTACCGCATTTATTCGGGTTTTATTTGAGACCCCATCCATCTAGATAGTTCGCGTTGCCGTAATAGTTACTCTTCATAATGCACTTCCGGGGTGCCCACAGCGAAGTTCGCGGAAGAGTTCGGAAGACTTATTGAAGACTTTTTCTATTGCAAGGCAAGTCATACAACAATCCCCTTAAGCATGTTGATCCTAGTTGTGAAAATTATTTTATTTGAACATTGTTGCATGTGAAGTTTTAGAATGTCATTATTATGGGAATTTATATTATTATCCAATATTCTTTGATTATGGCCGTGAATTGATGTTGATACCTTTACTTTGATACTCTGGGTAATTTATATTGACTAGCTGGATGTCTATTTAATGATCTAGCTAGATTCCATGCCTAGCAAACCTTAGTGTCATTTTATGTGGGGAAGCTATTCAATCACTTATGGATAATTAATGTTTAATAGCTATATTTTCACGACAGTTGGTCGTGATTGGTTAATTAGATATGACAACTAAAACTTGAATGGATGGTGGGCTGTGAGCACATGAAATGATGATGTTGCCAGTAGTGCTCATGACAATTAAGGACCGGTTCGCGGACTACTTGTTGCGAAGCAATACCGTACTAACCACAACCTAGAATGGGTAATGGCTTGATTGGACGTGTAGCGAGTTCAACAGGAGGCACCATGGTGTGATGTGACTATTTCAATAAGACCATCATGCTTGTGTCAATAAGTCCATACTTTGGGCGTTGGACCGTCTCCCTGTTAGGTACCTGATCAGTTCCTGCCGGAGATAGGTGGTTCAGCGGGTGGCTTTTCTGTTGGACGAGTTGCATGAAAGATCTTGTCACGGTTTCCTCTTTGCAGTACCATGGTGGTATTTTAGGGCATGGTGACATGTGTGGAACCGTGTCTTGTGGGTAAATTGGTACACCTCTGGCCAAAGTAAAATTGTTCGAATAGCCGTACCCGTGGATAATGGACAACCTAGCAATGTTTTTTGTGATTAGTCACACATTACTCATTAATGGTGAAAATGTTGGAATCTTGATAGCTTCAGTTTGGAGGGTTATGGTTTAGGCCTGAACCGCATTGAACTGCATCAGAGTGAAGATTTGCGAGGAGGAGAAGTTTGGTGTTTGGCTTATACCCCAGTTGAGCCGCCTGCGGACTTGGTGCTGAAGCTATGCTAGGATTTCCGTTCCGCTGCTGATTTCTTCTATGTGAGGACTAAGTGTCTCTTTTGTAAGTATTTATCATTATTTCGTTTTGGTTATGTTTATCAAGTTGTCGATTTGTGTACCTCGGCTGATTCCGGGACAAGGGTTTAATACACAAATTAGCTTTAGAAATTTTGGTGAATTTTCGGGTGTGACATATTTTAAACTTTCCTGGCTAGAGCTATCTATTCTTCTATTTTTAATGAAATATTCCTTTGACAAATAAGCTCAAATATCAATTTATGTCTCATCAATGTTACTAAAATTTTTATACTGATTCTGAAGTCAATTTTGACGCATCTTGAATTGGATCGATGCAAAGAAAGAGATTTATTCTTAGCCTTTGCAAGTTTGCATCATTGAGAATTGGTGGACATGTTAAGTTTAGATATTATGGCGATACCTGTTGGTGGCCAAAATTGGCACAAGGCCAATCTGGCTGGGAAAATCGGTCTGACCGGTTTCCCAAACCGGCCTGGTCGGTTTTAGCACTGTAGCCGATCCGGCAATACAAACCGGCCTGACCTGTTTCCCAAACCGGCCTGACCGGTTTGGATCCAATTCGAGTAGAATCAAGGAATCCATGTAGATCACGACTTGTAATTAGAATTCCTTGCAGGGGCAAGACCTCCTCACCCTATAAATATAAAGGGCCACGGCCGATTGAGTATCTATCCAATTGATCAATCAAAATACCTTTACCTTTTATTTTCTCCTAACCCTAGCTTTTCCAACCCCCTTTGCTTCTCCTTCTTCGTCTCCACGGCGATTTGGGATGTTCTGAGTGGCCTGCCGATCTCAGAACAACCCTAGGCGCATCATCCCTGACGGGGTCCCTCCTGGGGTGGTGTTTCTAGGTTTTCACGGCCAGCTTCAGGAAATCGGCCTGACCGGTTTGCGCAGGGGCTTCCCGTGAGGTGATTTCGACGACCGCGCGTTCTAGTGCAATTCGGTGTGTTGGCCTTAAACTACGTCAACACATTTTTGGCGACTCCGCTGGGGAAGAAAGATCTGGTTGCTAAACTGTTCTATCAAACCCTAGCTAGATGGGATCTAACAAGGAACTCGACAAGAACAACATCATCACGGCTTCTATCGAGGAGATCAGTGAAGAGGAGCGTCAGAATTATTTGGCGGCCGAAGCTTATTTCAGATCTCAATTCTTGATGGGTTCAGGAAAGACCGCCAGGGCACAGTCACAAGAGTGCAAGATTTCGTGATGCCCGCGTTCAAGATGAGCGACAACAAGATTGAGGTAATAAGCAATGTAAGCAATTTACCCCCCAACCCATCTGTACCTAATGTCAAATCTAATACTATTACTAAAGGTATGGATGAACTTGTTGCGATATTGATTGAACGAATAGAAAGATTAGAAAAAGGGAAGTCTATTGAATCCCATATTAAACAACATGAGGTCATACAACCTAGTACATCGGCTACACCAGGTGCAATTCCTGAAAATCCATAGTATGGTATGCCGTTGAACTTTTTTTAGGGTCAAATATCACCAAGTCAGCCACAACTGCCGAACACGGCAGAACCGGCCAGACCGGTTCATCAAACCGGTCAGGCCGGTTCTCTGGTGGTGGTGCCCGAGCAGCCTGAACCACTTGCTACCATGCCTAGTTCGGACGCTTATGGTCGTACTAATGAAATTGCTAATTTTGTGCCACCTTATACCACATTCGCGTACACTTCACCTCCTATTCCTAATGCAAATACATCTTATGGGGGGATACCGAATGATGTATATGATAGCTATTTAAGGCATGCTCATGGTAATCATCGACCTTATGTAAATCAGAGAGTAAATACTGCTGCTGCAATGCCACAACAGCCAAATAACTCTAGTTGGAATAATGAATTTTTTAAATTTAGGGAGGATTTGGCTAGTGTAATGAAAAACAAGCTTGGTGTGGATATTGGTAACTCTAAGTTGTATCAAAAACCATATGCTGCTGAGTTTGATTTTGTTCCTTACCCTACTAGTTGGCGTGTTCCTGATTTTGTTAAATTTAATGGTGAAGATAATAGAACTACTTGGGAACATGTTAGTCAATACATTGCTCAACTAGGTGAAGTAAGTTCCATGGATGCGTTGAAAGTCTGTTTATTTTCTTTATCTTTGACTGGAACTGCTTTTGCTTGGTTTTCATCTTTGGCTCCTAATTCTATTTGTTCTTCAAGTCAATTAGAACAAAAATTTCATGATCATTTCTATAGTGGGAATCCCGAATTAAAATTGACAGATTTAACATCGGTTAAGCAAGGTAGAGAAGAATCTGTTTCTGATTATATAAGATGATTCAAAGAAACCAAGAACCATTGCTTTAATTTGTCAATTTCTGATATGGATCTTGCTGATATTTGTTTTAAGGGATTGAGATCTTCTATTAGGGATAGAATAGAAGGTGGTGATTTTCTTTCGGTTGCTCAAGTGCAAATAAGAGCTTTAATTCAGGAAAACCGAATTAAGAAAGCAGAGGAAAGCTTTAAGCCTCATCGATCTAATGTTTATGTTGTTGAGTATGAATCTGATAGTTTAGATGATGAGGACAAAGATGTTTATGATGCTGAATTTGTATGGCCTTCGAAGGCTAAAACATATTCTTGTTCATCACTTAATCCGGCTCATAAGGGTCGGCAAGAAGAAATGCGATTTACTTTTGATGTTTCTAAATGTGATCGTATATTTGATGAATTATTTAAAAACAGAAACATCAAAATATCTCATGCTATGCCTTTACCCGAGGAATTGAAGAAGCGTGCATATTGTAAGTTTCATAATTCTTTTTCGCATGCTACTAACGATTGCAATGTTTTCTGTCGACAGATTCAATCGGCTATTAATGAAGGATGATTGACTCTTCATGAGATGCAAGTGGACAAGACACCTTTCCCTGTCAACACCATAGATTTGTAGCAGCCCAAGGTACTGGTTCGGCTGCATCAAGCCGAAGCAACCAAAGGGAAAAATGTGGTCATTGGTGAAGCCAAGACCGAGAGCTTAAAAGACAAAAAGTTGATGAGGGAAGTGGTGTATGAAAAAGCTCCTGATGGCAGAGAATCCTTTAAAATCACTGTGAAAACTTCTGGACACGGGGGGCAAGGACCGTCTTCACAAATCGAGCAGAGACCGTTTGAGCCTGCTATGCAGGACAAACTGGTCAGACCGGTTTGCGAACCCGGTCAAGCCGGTTTTAACCAGGGCCGTCCCGAATGCTGAAACCGAAGCGTCTAGAGATTGGCACATGGAAATTGAATTCAGCAAAAGATCAGGGGAATTTTATGAAGCAGAAACCTACTTTTGATCAGTTTTTGTCTAAATATGTCAATCAAAAGGCCGTTACATGTGATCGGCCGGTAAAAAAGAGAATGAGGTCACCAGTGCATCAAGGGAGACCCAATTCACCTTCAAGGGCAGCTATAAGACAGAAGAGTGAGGTTGTGACTTTGCATCCTCACGAAAATTAGTATCCTATCATGCTGTGGGCTTCTTCAGCATCAAACTCGCAATATCCGGTATTGGAATATAATGGGATGATGTGGATGCCTTGCTATCCTATGCCATATCAATCTTTTCATCCAGGATGGAAGAAGTCAAGGAAATCAGCTCTTGATAGGATTTCACGCCCTACACATTGAAAGCCCGTTGATGTCGCCTAGAGGGGGGGTGAATAGGCGTTCCTGAAAAATTCTCCAAAAGCAGCGGTAAAATACTGGTAGGAACCTCCGACCAAGCTGGTAGGAGGTTCCGACCGGCTCTCTCGGTCTGGCCGAGAGGGCTAGTCGGAGGTTCCGGCCTAGAACGCCGGAAGTTCCGACCCTGGAGTTCAGACTCTACCAATATACTTCTATAAAGGATAAATCTGACAAAGATCAAGTAAAGTGCAAGTAATGGAGCAAGAGATAAATGCTGGCAAGTTAATATACAAAATGAGGCAATAACGAGAAAAGACAACGGAGGCACAAAGATTTTTCCCGAAGTTCGGATCACAAAGATCCTATGTCTCCGTTGAGGAGCTCCAAAGAACTGGGTCTCAATTGACCTCTTTCCTCACCAAGTGACCACAAAGATCAAACTTGGTTTCCACTAGAATTTACCTCCTTTCCTTGCGGAGGTGAGATGAACCTTCACAAACTTTCTCGGGACAATCCACAACAAAAGGAAGCTCGCGGGAGACGCCTAACCGTCTAGGAGGTTTCCCTCCAAGAGAAATAAGCCCCAAGCAGCCAATCCGCGACCTCCACAAGTGCACAAGATCCTCCTAGCCTTCTCTCAACAAAATTCACCCAATTTCCTACTAAATCCTCACAAGAATCACAAAGAATGCACTAGGATTAGTTGGGAGAGATCAAAGCACCTTAGGAGAGGCTAGGGAACAGTTGGAACAAAGTGGAATGCATCAGCAACGGCTAGAATCCAAGTTTGGGTTTTATAGGACATGGCTTACGTCACATAGCCGTTACTCACAGATTTTGGCCCGGAGGTTCCGACCCGGTGGATCGGAACCTCCGGCCAACACTTAGTGTGTGGCCGAAGGGCCTGGTCGGAGCTTCCGGCCCCGTAGGTCGGAACCTCCGACCCTGACACTGAAAATAGCCCACCCAAGTGTATGTGTTGTGCCAAAGTGATGAACTCTCAGCTATTTGGAACTTAAGCACTTGAGTGGTCTTGGAACACTGCTTGCAACCCCTCTTGATAGAACGGTTTTCCTACGACTCCAAAGAAAATTCAAATGAATTTAAAATAAACTCCGAGTCGGTTCGCCGTTTTGCATCATGTCTTTGTGGGGGGTCTCCATGCACCACACTAAGCAACCTGGGACTAATTCTCTGCACAAATCTTGATAAACTCATTAGTCCCTTAACCGCTTTGTCATTAATCCACCAAAACCCACTCAGGGGATAGATGCACTTTCAATCTCCCCCTTTTTGGTGATTGATGACAACACGGTTAAAGCTTACAACAAAATCAATATATAAACTTGATTTTGAATGAATGTAGATGAATTTGGCTCCCCCTAGAAATATGCATATATTAGTAAGAGTGAAGTATATATGCATATTGAGTTTTGTGAAACATGACAAGCCTTTTTCATCTATTTTCATCCGTGGGGTGCAAGGTGTGACATGATGAATAGAATATCAAGTGCATATGACATGGCAAACACACAAAACATAAGAAGTAAACATCACATCACATTGTATGGCATTACAAGAATAGATTTAAATGCTAAATTTTATCTAGATCCATAATTAAGCATTCATTACATCGCAAACAATTAGTCAATACATGTCCAATGGCCGAAAAGAAGTCTAGGAAACCTAAAGACAGAAGGGGGTCGGAACCTCCGGCCACAGGGTCGGAGGTTCCGGCCATACTGCAGATCATGCCACAAAAGTGTAAGAGGAGGCCCCTTCATTCTGAATTTTCTCCCCCTTTGGCATCAAGGCACCAAAAAGAGAGGAAAGACAGGGGAAGAAAGGGCTCAATCGTCGTCAGAGGGGATAATCTCAGTGTCGCCGGACGCTGTACTGCCTGCAGTGCCGGTCTCATCATCCGGAGCAAAAACCTCTGTATCACCACTGGCAGCATCATCATTTCTCTCAATGATAGGAGGAATGTCGTAGACTGGCTGAAAAGAGGGAGTAAGATGTGTAAAGCCAGGCTGTACTGGTGGAGGTGCTGCGATATACTCATCATCCTCATCCCCATTTTCCTCACTGCTGTCCCCATGCTCTCATCATCCTTCCCATTCTTATCATCATGATATGAGTCCTCCTCTGTGTCTTCCTCAGAAGCAGCCTCAGACTCAGAATCTCCAAAAGGTCTTCTGGAAGGGCCGACCCCACTGGCAATGTGCTGAGTAGTCTCATAGGCGGCAAAAGGATCCACAAAGACCTCATCTGAAGAATCATTTGAGACTGTCTTGCCGGCATCCCTCAACATCTCCTTCTGCCGGCGCTCCATCTTCTTTATCTTCACGGCATTCTTGGTGCAGATGTTGAAGATGGCCTTGAGTGCCTTCCTGATAGGTGACTCGGAAGACTGAGAAGAAGAGCCGGGCTGAGAAGTAGCGGAGGGAAACTTCACTGCCGGCGGAGCTGGTGGACGGTAAGCCTTGTGCTTCACCTCCTTCTCAAACACAAGACCAGATACTTCCTCTATCATCTTCATAATATATGGAGCATAGGCGCATCCTCTTTTGGGCTCCACCACAATGTTGAAGATCTCAAACCAAATGTACTTCATCACACTGACAGGAGGTTGATTTCTCCTCAGCCTGGCAAGCAAAGTGTAGTGGCGAGCGGGAAGAGCTATGGCATCGCCAGCCTTAGGAGATAAAGTTGCCCTGATCATGTTCAGAAGAATCTTGTAAGGGGGAAAAAGACCCTTGGTGGTGCCCATGCAGTTTCTTGGCGCCCCATCGGCATAGAGAAATATGGTCCTCTGAACGGGCAAAGGCTTCTCACTGTGCAGGTTAGGCCGGTTCAGATCCTCGGGGTCCAATTCCAAGATGGCGGCGAACTGAGAGATAGTAACTGTATATTCCACGCCCTGAGTGCACCACCTCCTCTGATACTCATGTTGTGGGCTCTCCTCAAAGAATACGGTCGCATAAAACTGACCGATCACCTCCTCACTCCAATCATACTGTAATCCCATGATACCTCCAATATCCTTATCCAGGCAAAGCTTGATTACATCCTTGAATATCTGCCCCTTCTGGCGCTGCATGTACTCCCAGTCTATATACTTCATTTCCACGACCGACTTAGGTCGACTCATGAAAATTGAGTTGTACCAGTCTACCTAGACGGCGGTGACAAAGCGAGGATCTGCCAACTCCTGAGGAAGGGTATCTGGGTTCAGCTTCCTGTCTCTACCTCCTCTTGCTACATCGTGTAGATAATCAAAGCGCTGTCTGCCAATGTGGCCAAAAGGAGTAGTGCTGACAGCTCTGTGCTTCATTGCTCGGATTGGATCATTGACAGTCCCACTGCCAGAGCTGCGAGTGCCGCCACTGCGAGATCCACCACGCCTTGGTGGCGGCGGCGGTGGTGCATCCGAATCCCGAATAATCAAAGCAGAGCTGCGAGTTCGTCTTGTAGACGGAGGCTGTGTAGCAGGCCGCTTGCCTCCCCCTGCCCTCCTGCTGCTGCTAGCACGAGCCGGTGCCTTTCCCTTGTCAGCCCGTCTAGGAGGCGAGTCCTGATCACTTTGGGTACCGGAGGTGGAGACATCTTGTCTAGCCTTTTGACGCTTCTCGTGACCCATTGACACTAAAACACAACCAAGGAATCAAAGGAAGTATTGAGGTCAAGGATATATTGGAAGATCCAAGGTTACAAAGGCTAGCAGTAATAGCCGGTCGGAGGGTCCGACCCAGGGGCCGGAGCCTCCGGCCAGCCCTCTCGGCCAGGCGGAGAGTGCTGGTCGGAACCTCCGGCCACGAGGACCGGAACCTCCGGCCGACACATGGTTGCGACTTGATCTACAAAACTAGCCAATGCATTTTATTCAAAACTATAGATCGGTATTCTAGGGATATTCAGGAAGGTTTTTCACAAAGGGAAACTAGTCCTAGGTTTACATATTGAGAGATTGGGTCAAAAATATGAAAACCTAGGAGAAGAGATCGAAATCAATACCTTGAGATGAGGAAGCACAAAAACGTCGACGGGACGGAGTTTCTGACCACCAAGGAGGAGGGAAACGAGAATGCCCGAAGATTTTTGTTGGTTGGAGTTGAAAATCGCCCACAAGAGAAATGGGAACGAGTTAGGGCTGGGAGGGGATGAAATGAGGAGAGAGAGAGGAACTCCCAGCCGCCCAGGGGTTAAAACCGCTGGTGGGCCGGAACCTCCGGGATCAGAGGCCGGAGCTTCCGGCCTGATTTTTTTTTGAGCAGGGAAAGTAGGTCGGAGCCTCCGGCCCTATGGTCGGAACCTCCGACAGTGTTTTTCTGGAAGGAAGGAAAACAAGGTATTTTGGCCGAAAGGAGATGGATATGATTTTCCGTTGACCCATATGTGACCAGCAGCAATCAATAAGCACATAACAATAGTCACAAATGAAGATCAATAATGAAAAGAACCAAATTTTCGCAATGTAAAATTATCACACAAGGATTTTCGCAATATTTTTGGAAAATGAGTTTGGGAATGTTGGAGCTCCATTCTCAGTGTTAAGACCAATTTCTATACGAGAAGTGGCCTTAAAAACACAGAAGCTCACTTTGATTGACATCCTTTTGACCATTTCTTGACTATTGATTAGTCAAGCACTTAGTCATGCAATGTTTCGAAAATCTAAGATATTGAGCTCACTCCTAAGCTCGCAAAACCTCTTCTCATCTAAGGGCTTGGTGAAGATATCGGCAAGTTGGTGTTCGGTTCTCACATGGGTAATGGTGATATCTCCTTTGGCTTCGTGGTCTCTGAAGAAGTGGTGGCGTATGTTAATATGTTTGGTTCTTGAGTGTTGGACAGGATTATTGGCTATTTTGATGGCACTCTCATTGTCACAAAGAAGTGGGATTTTGGTCATTTTGTAGCCATAGTCTTGAAGGGTTTGTTTCATCCAAAGGAGTTGAGCACAACATGAGCCGGCGGCTATGTACTCCACCTCGGCAGTAGATAGGGCAATGGAGTTTTGCTTCTTGGAGGCCCAAGAAACTAGAGACCGTCCAAGGAATTGACAAGTCCCCGTTGTGCTCTTGCGGTCAACCTTACACCCGGCATAATCGGAATCGGAATATCCAATTAGCTCAAAATTACAACCCTTAGGGTACCAAAGACCGAAATTAGGAGTGTGCACCAAATATCTTAGAATTCTCTTAACGGCAATAAAATGACATTCTTTAGGTGCCGCTTGAAAACGAGCGCACATGCACACACTAAGCATAATATCCGGTCTAGATGCACAAAGGTAAAGAAGAGATCCAATCATGGAGCGATATACCTTTTGATCCACCGGTTTGCCGTTGTCGTCGAGGTCGAGATGCCCATTAGTTGGCATTGGAGTCTTGATGGGCTTGGCTCCATCCATCTCGAACTTCTTAAGGATGTCCTTGAGATACTTGGATTGCGAGATGAAGGTTCCATCCTTTTGTTGCTTGACTTGAAGCACGAGGAAGAAGGTGAGCTCCCCCATCATTGACATCTCGAACCTCCTAGTCATGATCTTACTAAACTCTTCACTAAAAGAGGGATTAGTAGAGCCAAAGATTATGTCATCGACATAAATTTGGCACACAAATAAATCATTCTTGAATTTCTTAGTGAAGAGAGTAGTGTCGGCTTTGCCTATTTCAAAGCCATTCTTTAGTAGAAAGTCGCGAAGACATTCATACCAAGCTCTAGGGGCTTGCTTGAGCCCGTAGAGCGCCTTATGAAGTTTGTAGACATAGTTTGGATATTTGGGATCTTCAAACCCGGGCGGTTGCTCCACATATACCAACTCAGAGATTGGTCCATTGAGAAACGCACTCTTGACGTCCATTTGATAAAGCTTGAAATCATGGTTAGCGGCATAAGCTAATAAAATTCGAATGGACTCAAGGCGAGCAACCGGCGCAAAGGTTTCACCGAAGTCGAGGCCCTCGACTTGAGTGAACCCTTGAGCCACTAACCGTGCTTTGTTGCGAGTAACGACTCCATTTTCGTCTTGCTTGTTGCGGAAGACCCATTTGGTGCCGATGACGTTTTGCTTGGGTCTCTCCACTAATGACCATACTTGATTGCGGGTGAAGTTGTTCAACTCTTCTTGCATGGCCATCACCCAATCCGGATCACCAAGTGCGTCCTCCACCCTAATTGGCTCCAAAGATGAGACAAAGGAGTAATTCTCACAAAAGTTAGCTACCCGAGAGCGAGTAGTTACCCCTCTTTGGATATCACCCAGAATGTTGTCGACGGGATGATCTCTTTGCACGGTGTGGTGAATTCTTGGATGGTGCACCGAGGGGACTTGAGCTCGCACGGTGTCTCTTGGTTCACTAGTGCCCTCGGCATCGATCCCATCCACTCGTGCTAGATCGTCCTCTTGATCAACTCTTGTGCTTGGAGGCGTCGCTTGAGTGAAAGGAGCTTGTTCGGTCTCTCTTTGCTCTTCCGACTCTTCTAGCGGCCTCACTTCTCCAATTGCCTTTTTCTCGATGTCGTGTCCCGTGACTCCTTCACCTAGCATCTCAAGCTCAACTTGCTCCACTTGGGAGCCATTAGTTTCATCAAATGTCACATCTCTCGTGGTTTCAATAATTCTGGAGACTTTGTTGAAAACACGATAGGCGTGAGCATTTGACTCATATCTGAGTAGAAATCCTTCATCCACTTTAGGAGCAAACTTGGATGAGTGGGGTCTCTTACTCAATATAAAACATTTGCAACCAAAAACACGAAAGTAGGAGACATTGGGTTTGTTACCGGTGAGGAGTTCATATGCCGTCTTTTTAAGAAGTTTGTGGAGGTAGAGGCGATTTAGTGCATGACACGCGGTGTTCACCGCCTCCGCCCAAAAGATATCCGGGGTCTTGTATTCATCTAGCATAGTCCTTGCCATCTCGACAAGAGACCGGTTCTTCCTCTCCACTACTCCATTTTGAGGTGGATCATATGGAGCGGAGAACTCGTGCTTAATCCCCTCTTCATCAAGGAATTCCTCCACTTGAGTATTCTTGAACTCCCCCCCATTGTCGCTCCTAACTTTCTTGATCTTGAGCTCGAACTCGTTTTGGGCCCGCTTTGCGAATTTCTAGAAAATTCCTTGGGTTTCACTCTTATCTTGCAAAAAGAACACCCAAGTGAAGCGAGAAAAATCATCAACAATTACGAGCCCATATTTGTTACCTCCGATGCTTAGGTAGGCCACGGGACCGAAGAGATCCATATGAAGTAGTTCTAATGGCCTTGAGGTAATCATGATGTTTTTCACGGGGTGTGGGTTCCCAACTTGCTTTCCGGCTTGACAAGCGCTACATACACGGTCTTTCTCAAATGTGACATTAGATAGTCCGAGGATGTGTTCCCCCTTTAGAAGATTCGATAAGTTCCTCATCCCCGCATGGGCTAGCCTTCGATGCCAAAGCCACCCCATTGAGGATTTTGCTATCAAGCAAGCCTCCGGGTTCACTTTATCTAGGTCAAAGTCCATTAGATAAAGATCCCCCTTCAACCTTCCCTTGAATGCGACGGAATTATCATCTCTTCTAAAGACGGTAACATCCTCGTTGGTAAACAAACAATTATAGCCCAATTTGCACAATTGAGACACCGATAATAGATTGTAGCTTAAGGACTTGACGAGAAGAACATTAGAAAGAGATAGATTGTTGGAGATGGCAATTTTACCTAGACCCATTACCTTGCCCTTACCGTCATCTCCAAATACAATATTGTCGTGATCTCTTCCATTCTCGTCAAGAGTTGCAAACATACTCCTCTCTCCTATCATGTGGTTGGTGCATCCGCTGTCAACAACCCAACTCGATCCACCGGAGGAGTATGCCTACAAAAGGAATCAAGCTTGGGATTTAGGTACCCAAACTTGTTTAAGTTTGGGTCCTTTAACATTAGTCACGAGCGCCTTAGGCACCCACACACAAGCCCTGTACTCATAGTAGTTACCAATAAAATGAGCAATCACTTTACCGCGGTGATCCGTGGTAATCTCATATGACTCATAGTACAGTTTTTCTGGTCGGAGCCTCCTACCATTCGGGTCGGAGCCTCCTACTAGTCGTCTCGGTCTGTCTGGGTTAGCTGGTCGGAACCTCCTACCGTTACGGTCGGAGCCTCCTACCGGACCTCTCGGTATACCGGAGAGAGCCGGCCGGAACCTCCGGCCTGATCGGTCGGAACCTCCGGAAACTATGGTCGGAGCTTCCGGCCCCCAGACTGACCAAGGAATTTTTTACCTCCTTGGCTTGCGACGTAGCTCCTTTCACAAACTTCAAACATTGCTTCCCATTGACTATAGACCTTCCGGATGGTCTACTTTCATGGAGAGAGAAGCCAAGACCATAGCCGTTCTTGTTGGAGTCGGTAGTGAGGGTTTTGTAGAGGGCATCCTTGGATTGAAATGTTTTCAAATATCCAAACTTTTCCAAGGTGCCCAACCGCTCATTCTCCTTTTTGAGCGCCTCCAAAGCTTTAAGGTTAGTAGCATATGCATCCAAATCATAATTATAGCATTTCGCACAACCGTTGCTTGTGGAGGCATTGGAGATCTTGGTGGCCTCATTAGAGGTAGAGGCGCTATTCCAAAGAGTGTCAAATTGCACCTCAAGAGCCTTGTGATTTTGGTCCACTTTCACAAGATTCTCTTGAAGTGATTCATTCATACTCTTTAGATTAGCCATTGAGTTATTGACCGAAGAGAGCTCTTTGGTCAATTCCTCAACCTTCTCCATCTCCTTAGCCAAGTTCTCCTCTAGGGCAAGGTTTCTCTCCTTCTCAAGGATGAGCAAGTCCTCTTGCCGTTCGAGGGACTTCTCTTTGCACTCCAATGCCTTCATAAGCTTTGCCAATTGTGACATGGCCGGCTTGCTAAAACCCTTAAGCATCTCATCCATATCATCCTCACTTTCATCATCACTAGAATCATCATCATCAATTTGAGGAGATTTGGATGTGGAGGTTACCTTTCGCCCTTGTGCCATGAGGCAAGTGGGCTCATAGTGATCGTCGTCGCTCAAGTTATCGAAAAGATGCTCCTCGAAGCCCGACGATGACTTGATAGCAATTGAGGCAACTCCTCCTTCATCACTTTCTTCCTTGTCGTCATCCTCATCATTGGAGAACCACTCCTCTCCAATGTGAGCACGCCCGGTCTTCTTCTTGACCACCTTGGACTTGCCACCCTTGTTTTTGAGCTTGGGGCAATCGGCGATGAAATGGTCGTACTCCTTGCATTCGTAGCACGCCCGCTTGGATTGCCTCCTTCCTTTGACATCCTCCTTCTTGTCCTTGCCAAAGCCGCCTCGACGAAGAAAGTGCTTGAACTTCCTCACCACAAGAGCGAAGTCTTCATCTTCACTCTCGGAGTCGCTTGAGGCTTGCTCCTTCTTTGCCTTCAAAGCAACTTCCTTGTTCTTGATGATTGCGGCACTCTTGGCAAGTTGCTTGACTTCCTTGGCTTCCTCTTCGAGTAGCTCATGTGATATGATCCTCGAGAGAACGTCTCTTGGAGTGAGTCTCTTGAAGTTCTTCATCTCCCGGATGAGAGTCACCAAGGTGGGGTTCCTAGGGGCGATTGCGCGGAGAAGCCTCTTGACCACCACATAATCGGTCATGTCTTCACCACCAAGACCACGGATCTTGTTGACAATGACCATCATGCGATCGTACATCTCTTGTGGTGTCTCGTTGTCTTCCATCACAAACCGTCCAAGTTGCCCCTCAAGCAACTCGATCTTGGACTCTCGTACGCCGGGGGATCCTTCATGCGCTAATTGAAGTGTATCCCAAATCTCCTTGGCCTCCTCGAGTTGGTCCACCTTGTTGAATTCCTCGGGGCTCAAGGAGTTAAGGATGACGCTTGCGGCTTGAGCATTGCGGTGGATAAGAGCCTCTTGAGCCGGTGTAGGCTCCTCTCCTTCCTCCGGAGCATCCGTCACACCTGTGCACACAATTTTCCAAACACTTGGATGCAACGAGTTTAGATACAATTTCATCTTGTGCTTCCACGCGCTATAGAAGGTCCCGTCAAAATAGGGAGCGCGTCCGGAAGGCACAGAGATGAATTGCTGAGGAGGAGGGATAAACTTGTTGTAGTCAAGGTCAAAAGCAGCCCCCTTTCTTCCACCCGACTTGCTAGTCGAGCCATCTCCGTCTCCTAGAACTCCGGTAGAATCAACCACCTTCTCGGTCGACATCTTTGGATCAACTCCAAGCGGTTAAGCTTCTTTAGGAGTTTAGGCTCTCATACCAATTGAAAGCCCGTTGATGTCGCCTAGAGGGGGGTGAATAGGCGTTCCTGAAAAATTCTCCAAAAGCAGCGGTAAAATACTGGTAGGAACCTCCGACCAAGCTGGTAGGAGGTTTCGACCGGCTCTCTCGGTCTGGCCGAGAGGGCTAGTCGGAGGTTCCGGCCTAGAATGCCGGAAGTTCCGACCCTGGAGTTCAGACTCTACCAATATACTTCTATAAAGGATAAATCTGACAGAGATCAAGTAAACTGTAAGTAATGGAGCAAGAGATAAATGCTGGCAAGTTAATATACAAAATGAGGCAATAACGAGAAAAGACAACGGAGGCACAAAGATTTTTCCCGAAGTTCGGATCACAAAGATCCTACGTCTCAGTTGAGGAGCTCCAAAGAGCTGGGTCTCAATTGACCTCTTTCCTCACCAAGTGACCACAAAGATCAAACTTGGTTTCCACTAGAATTTACCTCTTTTCCTTGCGGAGGTGAGATGAACCTTCACAAACTTTCCCGGGACAATCCACAACAAAAGGAAGCTCGCGGGAGACGCCTAACCGTCTAGGAGGTTTCCCTCCAAGAGAAATAAGCCCCAAGCAGCCAATCCGTGACCTCCACAAGTCACAAGATCCTCCTAGCCTTCTCTCAACAAAATTCACCCAATTTCCCACTAAATCCTCACAAGAATCACAAAGAATGCACTAGAATTAGTTGGGAGAGCTCAAAGCACCTTAGGAGAGGCTAGGGAACAGTTGGAACGAAGTGGAATGCATCAGCAACGGCTAGAATCCAAGTTTGGGTTTTATAGGACATGGCTTACGTCACATAGCCGTTACTCACAGATTTTGGCCCGGAGGTTCCGACCCGGTGGATTGGAACCTCCGGCCAACACTTAGTGTGTGGCCGAAGGGCCTGGTCGGAGCTTCCAGCCCTGTAGGTCGGAACCTCCGACCCTGACACTGAAAATAGCCCACCCAAGTGTATGTGTTGTGCCAAAGTGATGAACTCTCAGCTATTTGGAACTTAAGCACTTGAGTGGTCTTGGAACACTGCTTGCAACTCCTCTTGATAGAACGGTTTTCCTACGACTCCAAAGAAAATTCAAATGAATTTAAAATAAACTCTGAGTCGCTTCGCCGTTTTGCATCATGTCTTTGTGGGGGGGTCTCTATGCACCACACTAAGCAACCTGGGACTAATTCTCCGCACAAATCTTGATAAACTCATTAGTCCCTTAACCGCTTTGTCATTAATCCACCAAAACCCACTCAGGGGATAGATGCACTTTCACACATAACCGTTTGGCACCTCGCCGATCAGGTCGGGATCAGTAGGTGAAACCAGTCAGACTGGTTTTGCCAAACCGGTCTGACCGGTTTGAGCAGAGACGCAGATCATCTCCTCCAAAGCAAGTGTATCGGCCCAAGAAGAAAGAAGAGGAGGTGCAGAAGGTTAATGTTGATCTAGAGAGGACTATGGCCGATGATATTATGCAGGTTGGAAGCATGTTAGTCCCTAATAAGGATGATGGCAAAAGACCGATTGTCATTCGCGATTCAGTTGAGACATCTGTCCAAAAGGCTCCTGCAACCAATGATCATGATGCCAGCACCAGTGGTTCTACTTCTAAGTATTTCTTGCCAAGGTGGTGTCCTCCGGGCTTGACTTGTACTCAAAAGAGAAAATTACAGAGGCTTCGCTTTCAGGAGAAAAGGGAACAGGAGCTTGAGAAGCAGAGAGATGAGAACTTCAATAAATATAGGTCCATGATCCCGCAGAAGGAGTGGAAGATTAAGGTTGATGCTCACCCAGCAGTAGAACCGGTCAGACCGGATTCAGAACCGGTCAAACCGGTTTCTCCCAAGGCAGTTAGACCGGTTTCAGAACCGGTCAGACCGGTTTCACCAGAAGCAACGCCTGGTTTTGGTGTTTCTACTCCAATGGTTTGTGATGATAAGTTGTCATCGGAATCCCAGGAAAAGGACAATGAACAGCTTGTTGATTATGGTTCATCTCCCGAGCGCATGAATGTGGATATATGTGTGGTTCATCTCAATTTGGATTATCGTATTATTCCAGAGGGAGATCTTGCTCATATTGATTTTGGATCTAAGGAAGCTCTTAATGGTAGATACTTGAAAAAGTATTATCCAAGTGTATGGCAAGATGCTTGATGTAATATGGCCGGTATCTTCAAATATCACCCTTAGAATAAAAAGGCCGATGAATTATGTAACGAGCATCGCCCTTAGATTTATTTTTGTTTTAACATGATTTCTGGAACGCAAGCTTTACCAGAAAACAGGGGGCATATGTTGGTGGCCAAAATTGGCACAAAGCCAATCTGGCTAGGAAACCGGTCTGACCTGTTTCCCATACCGGCCTGGCCGGTTTTAGCACTGTAGCCGATCTGGCAATACAAACCGGCCTGACCTGTTTCCCAAACCAGCCTGACTGGTTTGGACCCAGTCCGAGTAGAATCAAGGAATCCATGTAGATCACGACTTGTAATTGGAATTTCTTGCAGGGGCAAGACCTCCCCACCCTATAAATATAAAGGGCTATGGCCGATTGAGTATCTATCCAATCGATCAATCAAAATACCTTTACTTTTTATTTCCTCCTAACCGTAGCTTTTTCAACCCCCTTTGCTTCTCCTTCTTCGTCTCCACGGCGATTTGGGACGTTTTGAGTGGCCTGCCGATTTCAGAACAACCCTAGGCGCATCATCCCTGACGAGGTCCCTCCCGGGGTGGTGTTTCTAGGTTTTCACGGCCAGCTTCAGGAAACCGGCCTGACTTGTTTCCCAAACCGGCCTGGCCGGTTTGCACAAGGGCTTCCCGTGAGGTGATTTCGACGACCGCGCGTTCTAGCGCAATTCGTTGTGTTGGCCTTAAACTGCGTCAACAATACCTTTGTCTTTTTGCGGAAGCAAGAGAAATCTGTACCCTATTTTAATTGTTAAGCTAAATAAAATTGTATGTACCTCAAGGATGCAATCTACAATATGTTAAGTTTTTACAAATTGGTCATATTACACAACATGCTTGGACGGCAGCAACAAAGAAAACCATGATTGGCCATGTTCTACACAGATGGTGAAAGATGATTTTCATTATGTCCAGCTCTTTGTTTTAAGTACAATCACCAGACCCCTGTGTGCGTTAAGATAGCACGCAGCGGAGGACACGTTTCTTTCTAGTTATCGCCAATTCACCACAACTTTCTCCTGTCCTTATGGATTCTTATTCGTTTGTTTTGCTGAGCTACTAGAAGCTGAAAGTATCATGCAGGATCTTCGTTCGTCTGCATTGCATGACCGCTTGGCTGCCAGCTTGATGTGTCGAAAGAGTTTCAACTGAACTATGTTCGTTATGTACTACATGTGCTGCTGTCTGCTACTCGCTTGCTCTTATAACATGCGTCGTTATAAAAGAGATTAATGATTAAAATTACCGTATTAAAGTTCAAAATAAAATGTTTTGCATATACATGACAAATCAATAGTTAGATTTAGATTGTACTGCCATACTATTGCTACCACTAGACGGTAAACTGCCAACTTTTTATTGAAGGCTCCTCTAGAGCAAAGGATTGGAAAAACACAGAAATACGAATAATAAAGAAGTATATGCAAAACCGAGGATTTCAAAATGTAGGAAAATTTGAAAATTAGTATTTGGGACACATGAATTCGTAAATATTGGAATCTTGCTAGTCAAGTGTAAATTATAAATAGTATTCTTCTATATTTGCTCAAACTAACTATGGTCATTTAATTAGATGCTCTACATGGCTTGGTTGCCATACTTATCCAAGGAAAGAAAAACAAGATCTAGGTCTAAATGGTTACTTAAATTTAAATGTTTACTTAAATTCCTTTGTTTCAAAGGGAGGAATAGTTGATTTTCCCATTATATTTGAAATCCTATGTTTTTGCTCCAAAAATCCTTCAAAACAAAGGTGGCCTAACGTTGAACATACTTTGAACCGGCAAAGCTCGTATGTATGTCATGCTGACCCATAATGGATGTGTTGTATTACCGGCCTTCTTTTCTCCGTTTTATTTTGCTTCCTATGTAAACTAAACCGTAGAAAACGATCCCAAAAGATATAAATATATTTGTATAAAAAGTTATGCACATATTTAGAGGTAAAAAAAGAAAAAGAGTAAACCTTTTCCAATAGTCTATTTATCTACTGTTCAATTTCAGGGAAACAACTTTGCTACCTTCACTCTCACCAAGCTCGTCTTTAGCCCTAACATCATTATTATCACAACCCAGTAGGTCGATGGATAATAGTTGTCATTGTGGATTGTTAATCTATTTGTTTGGGGAAAACATCATTGGTGTAATGGTGAAATAGTAGGTGTATGACTTCTCACATCAAGATTTAGATTCTGGTGTCTACAAATATGGTTTTGTGCATTCCTGTCGGATCTAGAGGCTGAAGTAATCTTCTATTATTTTTTAAAAAATCTATTAATTCCGTCTAAGACTTTGAGAGCAGTTTTCCACATCAACTTGTGGCCCAGCTTAGAAGGAACTGCTTGGACTGTTCCGACATTTTTTTTCTCATTCGTCGCTATTTGGACTAAGGCCCTGTTCAGCTCAAAAGCCGCACGTAAAATGAGGTAAGTCATTAACATATGATTAATTAAGTATGAATTATTATAAACTTAAAAATAGATTTATTTGATTTTTTTAAAAAACTTTTATATAGAATTTTTTTTCCAAAAAATGCACCATTTAAATGTCCGGGAAATGTGTTCACGACAACCAAGAAAGTAGCTCATCTCAAATAGCAGAAATGAAAGGACCCTAAGCATAGAAAGACGAGAAAATTACTGTATATAGATATGTGAGGACTTTTTTTGAACGAACCGGCATTGGGTGTGCCTATTTCATTGAAGAAAGCAGGAGTAAACACTGTACAAGAGTTTATGAAAGGGAAAAAGATGAAAGAGGCCGAACTAGGGGGTAATCTCAGAAAGTCATTTCGCTCCTGCAAGGGCCCATGTCTTGGCCTCTTCTTTTACTTTTGCCACAAGTGCTAGCGCCGAGGCTGCTTTATGTTGGAAGATCCTCTGGTTCCTCTCTTTCCAAATCTCCCAAGCCGTCAGGAGGATGAGGGTGCGGACACCCTTCTTCGGTAGCCCCTTACTTGTGGCCGGCATCGTCCACCATTTCGGAACCGACATGGTCGGTGCCCACGCGTCTTGTGTCAGTTGGTCACAGGAGGTCTAGACCGAGAGTGTTTGCCAAATTCTCCTTGTGTATTTGCAGTCTGTCATCAGGTGGAGGGCTGTCTCAATGCTCTGGTGGCATAGCGGGTAGTCACGGTTGTTCGGCCAACCTCAGGCCTCAAGCCTATCAGACGTCCATACTCTGTTTTGGATGATGAGCCAAGCGAATAACTTGCATTTTCATGGCGCCCAAGGTTTCCAGACGATCAACTCGTAGTTTGTTGTTGTGGAGCCAAAAAACTGCGCCTTGTAGGCAGATTCTCCATGTACTCCCTGTGTTCAGTGAGTTTCCACCTGATGGAGTCCGTGTTGCTTGCATCAAGCTGTACTCCTTGAACCGCATCCCATAACATCACCAGCTGGTCTAGTAGTTGGACGGTCATGCCTTCCTGGGCGGTGAGGTTTAGGTCTTGGATCCACGTCTCTCCCTGTATGGCTTGCTGCAGAGTCCTGCTCTTCTTTTTGGAGATTGCAAAAACTAGAGGGGCTAAGTCTTTTGGCCAATTGCCGTTCATCCAACCCAAATCCCAGAATCGGGCTGTGGCCCCGTGTGGAGACCATGGGCCTCGGGTACCTCATGACAAGCATATGGGCCACTCCGACAGAGGATGGGTCTAGCCTTGGAATTAGAGATACGATAGAGCCCGGCAGACTTAGCCTTGTACGATAAGGAATATACAGTCCTAGTCAGGTGGGTTATATCTCTAAGAGGACATCCCTTAGTCGTAGTCCGGCTGGGACTCCTACTTTGTACCCCTGTCCCCTAGTATATAAGGGGAGGCAGGGCGCCCCTGAGGGCATACAGAGATTCATCAGAATCATACTTCCTCAAAGGAATACACCATAACTGGACGTAGGGTATTACCTCACATCGAGGGACTGAACCAGTATAAACCTTTCGTGTTCCTTTATAGTCCACCGAGTTTCGATCCGACGAGTAGCCCTATATATTTATTGCTGGTCTAAAACATCGACAGTTGGCGCGCTAGGTAGTGACTTCGGCGAGATCAATCTCAACAAGCTCGATGGATTCGACAGTCGGAGTCGACGGCACTAGCTTCTCCCCTGGAGACACGATCAGCTTCGGGAGCCTTGATTTTGTCACCGACAAGTTCGGCAACCTCACCCTGGCTGACTCGAACTCGATCCGATCTGCCAAAGAATTAGCCGACTTTGCACCGGTCGGCCCACTCGACGCCGCAGCAACCTTCGTCGATTTGCTGCGGCAATCTTCTACGTGCCTGGGTCTTGGGACAACCCTTTCCTTCGACGTTCGACTCGGACCCGGCCTTGAGCCGACCGAGATTTTGCTAAGAAGGGAGGAGATCGTCAATCTCCCATACAGACTCGGCGACACCATAGACATCTACAATCTACATCCGACGCGGCAGACCCGATCCCCTAGGGTTCGACTCGGATACGGCCTAGAGCTACTCGAGATTGGATCTAGGGAGGTCGGAGTAGTCATCACCCCCATCAATTATTCCGACTTCAACTCTCAGTCGGACTCCGACTCTAAGTCAGCCAGCAGTTTGGCAAGCTTCTCTTCTCCACGAGAAGTCTTCATGGCATCCAAAGGCTCTACTCCTACTTAGGAATCACGCCGACTACACGAGCAACAAGAGAAGGAGGCCCGTCGACTGCAAGAACAACAGGAGGAAGAAGTAAGACGCCTGCACGCCTAAAAATATGATCTACGCAGGGCTGGGCGAACTACTCAGCAACAAATCCTCCAAACTTGACTCGGCGACCACGACGTCTTCATCACGCCTCAACAGAACGTCATGGCCGCTGCAACTCTGTTGGACACGCTCCAATTTGGGCCTAATCATCCGGCTACCCCGACTATAGCAAGGATAAAAGCCATGATCACTGCTGCTGCATGCCAGCAGCGCCAACAGTCGGGCGATACCCTCATACCGACCAGCCGGTTGGCTTCCCCAGCGGCAGTCTCATCCTCCTCAATGCGACACCAAGCGGCCGGCTCCAGTCAGCTATACATGGAGTCACGCCAGATGTCACGCGGCAACCCCAACAACAAACGGCGGCGTCAAAGCGACCGTCGGGACAACCAGGATCTCCGAGGCCGACTACGACGTGATCTCCGATAGGACATCAATGCTCGGCACTGCGAACAAGAGGAAGACGAGCAACGCCAATTGGAAAACGAGAACGAGAGCTTCGGTCTCCACCACGAGCGGTTTCGCTGCCGTAGTCGGAGTCGGAGTCCTCATGAAGATGAAGGTATACCAGCCTTCACCCATGAGCTGCAACAAGTCGACTGGGCATCAGGTTTCAAGCCGACTGGACTTGAAAAATACGACGGGAAGACCGACCCTGAGTCTTGGCTCGCGGTTTACACTCTGGCGATTCGAGCAGCCGGAGGAGATCACAAAGCCATGGCTAATTACCTCCCAGTCGCTCTAGCCGACTCGGCGAGGACATGGCTAACAGGACTTCCCAAGCAATCAATCAGCTCCTGGAGAGAACTCCGGGAAAGCTTCATCGCCAACTTCTAGGGGACGTACGAGAGGCCATCTTTCGAGCACGATTTGTATCAGTTGCATCAAAGGAAGAACGAGTCTCTTCGTGACTTCATCAAGAGCTTCTCTAAGAAGAAGAATTCAATCCCAGACATCAAGGACGAGGTCATCATCGCCGCCTTCTACGAGGGAGTCAAAGATTCATTGCCAAGTTCACTCGGAATCGTCCGGCTTCTGTCAAGGCTCTATTCAACATGGCGAACAAGTACGCCGACTCAGCCGACGCTATTGCTGAGGCCCTCGATGACAAAAAAGCATCCTGACAGAAGAAGTGAAAGGACACCGACGACGCGGTCCCGACTAAAGCTGGGAATCACAAACGCAAGTCGGACGGCTTCATTGTGACAGTCGGTCACAACCATCTTTGACCTTCAACAACTAGAGATTATCAGAACAATAAGTGACAAGCTCGGGGGCTCAAAAGCCCAAACACAAGGATGGCATACCCACTCCCAAATACCAAACAGCTAAGTCGCTTTCTGATAAATATTTTCTCACTTGGCCTCGCCAATGTCGTAGCCGCTTACACCTAATAGGTGTACAAGCTGCACTTTTTTTGTTTTTTCTCTTAAATGATTGCAAAAGTACTCGAGTAGCATAAATTCCGATCCATGAAATTTTGCTCCATGAAAGACGAACTCAAGTCACCCAAAAGGCGTGTCTGGGAAAGAGCCATGAGCCAACTCCCGACGCTAGGGGGCTATGACTAGTCGGGCAGAGTGCTTAAACGTAAGGGGTCAACTACTCGGGAAAATTAATATCAATAAGAGAAAGAACACGTATTTACATATCTTGTAAAAAACATAAATATTATTCGGGTGATTGTTTTCATCATCAGATGCTACTCATCTGATATGTTTATAATGCAGAACCAGTTCCGGATACGCGTGACAGGAACTTAAGGCTACGAGCCTATCTCCTACGCCCGGGGGCTGGACCAGTCTGCCAAGATACACTTGGAGTGCGACGCTTCAAGAATCACTCGGAATGCTCCATGAGGGCCACTAACCGAGTACTTGCGCCAGTCGGGACGTCATCTTCCCTGACTACACTCCATATGTGGGCTAATAACCGACCTCCGGCGCCAGTCGGGGCTCGGGTACTAGTTGGCTGGGTGAGGTACGTCCCATGAGGGTCGCCAGCTGAATCCTACGCTAATACTAGATTTGGGTACCTTATTTGGTCACAACTCTGCTGGATTAAAGTCACGCCCATGAGGGTCGCCAGCAAATCCTATGCTAATGCGAGTTTGGGTACTTTATTCGGCTAATAACCGACCTTTGGCGCCAGTCGGAGCTCGGGTACCACTCTATTGGGTAGGGTACGTCCCATAAGGGTCGTCAGCCGAATCCTATGCTAATGCTAGGTTTGGGTACCCTATTTGGTCACCACTCCGCTGGGTGACGGTACATCCCATGAGGATCGCCAGCCGAACCCTATGCTAATGCAAGGTTTGGGTACCTTATTCGGCTAATAACCGGCCTCCGGTGCTGTCGGAGCTCGGGTACCACTCGATTGGATAAGGTAGCCCCATGAGGGTCGCCAGCCAAATCTTATGCTAATGCAAGGTTCGACTACCTTATTCGGCTAATATAACCGACCTCCAGCGCCAGTCGGGGTCGTGTACTACTCGGCTAGGTAGGGTATGCCCCATGAGGGGCGCCAGCCAAATCTTATGCTAATGCTAGATTCGGGTACCTTATTTGGTCACAACTCTGTTGGGTAGGGTACGCCTCATGAGGGTCGCCAGCCGAATTCTATGCTAATACAAGGTTTAGGTACCTTATTCCGCTTTACTAAAATTAGAGAAGACTTGTATCGTCAAAGCGCATCCAGAGTTCTCATGCACTGCGTCACACCTGAGGAGGGCAAGCAGATCTTGCAATATACCTACTCGGGCGTCTGTGGCGACCATACTGCATCCAAAACGTAAGTCGAAAAGGCTCGCGGACAAAGATTCTTATGGCTGATTGAGGTTACCGACGCTGGATCTTTATTTTTTCATCCTGACATGCGAGGGATGCTACTTTTATAGGGCCGTGTTGGGTAGGTCGGTTTAGGCCGGCTTATTCGGTAGCAGGCCACCAAGATATGAGTTTCTACAGTAGCATGCTCAATTTGAGCCGCTCGCGGGCTGTGTTTAAAACACAGTGCTGGTGCTACCAATAGAGACCGATTGAGTAATCAGATATGCTTCATGAAAGCTGACTGCTGAACACATATGTTCAGATATCTGTATTATTCACCAGGTATTGGGGATATATCCTTATAAGGATCACAAGCTGGTCTTCATTAAAAATGGGGATGTAGGTATCTCTCAAGTACACCTGACCACATAATGGATTAAATTTTATAAAGTGGTGCTCGGTTTACATGCTTAGCCAACATTTTCCATGAGCAAATATTCTTCCAGCCAATATGACGCTGAGGAGTCTAACTTCTGAGTAGTGCATTACTCGGGAAAGACTATAAATATTTCTTCCAGCTGACATGAAGCTGAAGAGTCTAACTTCCGAGTGGGACGCTACTTTGGGAAGACTATAAATACCTTTTCCAGCCGACATGACGCTGAAGAGTCTAATTTCCAAGTGACATACTACTCAGGAAAGACTATAAATTATTTACGGCTGATATGATGCTGAAGAGTCTCATATACCAGTAGTATACTACTCGAGAAAGACTACAAGGTTAAAGACCTTTGACTTTATGTTTTAATTGTTTACTACTCGGCGCCATACTATTTATACTTCTACATGGAGCCCTTCAGTAGCCTTGCCTGTCAGCTGACATGGAAGCAGGACTCGGAGAGAAGAAGCACTCGGACAAAGAGTACTCGGGAGCAAGGCACTCGGGAAAACTTCACCGTGGAGGAAGAGCACTCGGCATCAGCTGTGACTTAACTATGAAGGTCTCAGGGGCTGCTGTGGAGGCCATGGGCCCCGGGTACCTCATGACAAGTATATGGACCACTCAGACAGAGGATGGGTCTAGTCTTGTAATTAGAGATATGATAGAGCCCGGCAGACTTAGCCTTGTACGATAAGGAATATACAGTCCTAGTCGGGTGGGTTATATCTGTAAGAGGAGATCCCTTGGCCATAGTCCAGCTGGGACTCTTACTTTGTAGCCCTATCCCCCAGTATATAAGGAGAGGCAGGGCGCCCCCTGAGGGCATATAGAGATTCATCAGAATCATACTTCCTCAAAGAAATACACCACAACTGGACGTAGGGTATTACCTCACATCGAGGCCTGAATAGGTATAAACCTTTCGTGTTCCTTTGCAGTCCACCGAGTTTCGATTCGACGAGTAGCTCTATATATTTATTGCCGGTGTAAAACATCGACACCCCGTCTCCTATTGCTAACGTAGTGGCAGCTGCGAAGAGGAGCTTGTTCGAGTCATCGCATGGAGTGTCCAGCCCTATCCATGCTTTTTCCAGGGCCTTCCACTCGTGCCAGAGCCATCGCACTCATAGTACCCTCGCAAAATTCTCTCGGTTGAGTACCCCCAATCCTCCTAAGGAAGTCGGCAGGCATGTGCGGGTCTAGTTGAACTTGCATTTTCCCCTCGAGATATTGTCATGACCCTCCCAAAGGAACCGTTTCCTCTGCTTGTCCATCACCTCTAGGGATTCCTTTGTTACTTTGAGCACTGTAAGTAGGTAGACTGGTTTCGACGAGAGCACAGACTTGACTAGTGTCGTACAAGCCGCTATTCCCATATTCCTTCCAAGCTATCCTGCAAGTTGGGCCACCATTTTGTCAAAGAGAGGTTGGAGGTCCATCTTTCAGAGTCGGCCGACAGCGAGAGGTAGGTCGAGGTATTTTAGGGGGAAAGCTGCCCTGGTTGCTGGTGAGTTTTCAAGCACGTCCTCTAGGTCTATGTTTCCACATCTGATTGGGGCTACTTGAGACTTTTGCAAATTAGTGCAGAGCCCAGCTGCTTGACCGAACTGCTCAAGTAAGCCGGTGAAAGCCTGCACGTCTTCTTTAATGGAATTGATGAAAACCGCTGCATCATCGGCATACATTGAAATTCTCAGGTAGGAGGATCTGCCACGTAGGTTGCTTAGGATGTTGAGATCTGTTACTTTGTCAAGGAGCGCTTTGCAGAAGGTCAAATCGCAAGCGAATAAAAGAGCATTGGGGAGAGTGGGTCTCCTTGTCATAGCCCGCGACCATGCTAGATTTTGCGCCCGGGGATGTCGTTGAGAAGAATCCTAGAAGAGGAAGTTGTGAGTAAAGCGGAGATCTAGTTGCACCATTGTTGTGGAAAACCCCTCTTCTAGAGTAGCCCTAGCAGGTAGTCCCAACGCACGGAGTCGAAGGCCTTCGAGATGTCGAGTTTAAAAAGGAGCATCGACCGATTGTTCCGATGGTATCTTCTCACCATGTTCCTGACAAAGAGGAAGTTGTCGTGGATGCTTCTACCTCCAATGGCTTTGGTTGACCGATATCAGTTTTTGCATGGCTGACCTTAGCCTAATGGCCAGAAGCTTGGTGAAGATCTTCATGATGCTATGGATGAGGCTTATTGGTCGGTAGTCCGTAATCTTGTCGACACCCTCTTTTTTAGGGATGAGGGCGATGTTGGCCGAGTTGATGAGGTTGAGGTGGTTGCATTGCAAGTTGTAAATGGAAGAGAAGGCCACAATTATGTCAACTTTGACAATGTCCCAGCAGGTCTTGAAGAAGTTACTGGTAAAGCCGTCCTCCCCGGGGGCCTTATCTGCCGGTGTTTCGTGGATCGCCTTTTTAATCTCCTCCTCTGTGAAGGGAGCTGTGAGAAAGGTCAAGTCGACCTACTCTAGGTTGAGCTCTTGCCAGTTTAGGTCTCGTTGCCTCAGGCTGGGGTTTCCCATAATCTTCGAGAAGTGATCGAGGACCGTCGCGCCCTTCTCCTCGTGCATCACTGCCTAGCCGTTCCCTTTGCGGATGCGGTGGATGTGATTCTTCCATCATCGCGCATTGACTTTTAGGTGGAAGAACTTTGTGTTCACATTTCCCTCTCTCATATTTGTTATCCTTGAGGCCTGTCTCTTCCTCGCTCGTTCAATAACCGCTAGACCCAACACTCTCCTTTTTAGGGCTGCTCTTAGCTTGAATTCCGTAGATGATAGCATTCTATGCTCTTGGGCCACGTCCAAGCGGTGAATGACGTCCATGGCCATGAAATATTTAAGCTTGGCTTTAGAGCAGATGGTCTTGGCCCAAGCCCTTAGCTTCCTGGCTGTGTAGTGCAGCTTCCTAGCCAGCCGATGGAGTGGCTCAACATGAGGGGAAGGCTGGCTCCATGCCTGAATAACCGTTTTCTTGAACCCTGGCACTCGAGTCCAGAAGTTCTCGAATTTGAATGGGCGTGGTCTATGTGGACCATTGGGGTTGGTAAGTAAAAGGGGGCAGTGGTCTGACGGGCCTATGGCCAGGGCATGTAGAATGTGATGGCTGAAAGCTAGGTCCTAGGGCTCATTACAGAAGAACCTGTCTAGTCGAACCAAGGTTGGTCATCGCCTCTCATTACTCTACATGAACCTTCTATTTTGGAGGTGGATTTCTTTAAGCTCGCAGTGGTTGAGGGCGGCATGAAAACGACTCATACGGCCTAAGGACAGGTTATTGTTACTCTTGTCCCGTGCACGGTAAATCATATTAAAGTCTCCTATGAGAGGCCAGCTCTCGTTCCCCTGTGGTTTGAGGCGTCTTATGTGGCGAAGGAAGGCATCCTTGTCTCTGTTTCTCGTGGGGCCATATAGTGCAGTAAGAGTGAAGCTTGTGCCGCAGTGGAGAAGAGATACTGTTGCAGTTAGCGAGTAACGGCCTAGGCGAATGCATTGGATGCCAATCGAGGAGCTGTTCCAAAGGAGCAGAATGCCACCTCTTGTTCCTCTGGACGGTTTGAAAGCAAACTCATTGAGCTTGTAGCCTCCGAGGTAGCGGGCCAGTTGATCGTCTATCGCGTTCAGTTTGGTTTCCTGGAAGCAAGCTATGTTGCATGCAGTTTCCTTCATCAACTCGTGGACCACCGAGCACTTGGCTAGTGAGTTGAGGCCTCTGACGTTCCAATTGAAAAGTTCAAGGCTTTGTGATGACATTAGGAAAGGAGGTTGCTCTTCACTGTGGCGGGATATGCCGCACAAAATGGGTGCCGAGTAGGCTGGTAGCAGCGGACAGCAGCACATCATTCACAAACACAGCACATGGCATGACATAGAGCGTCTTAACGCAGCGCGGCGACGTCGCGCAGTGGTTCTTACGGGTACAGGACGACTTCGCGTTGAGGGTCTGACAATGACAGAAGCATAACATGACGGGGTACAGGTATTCTCTCATGGAATACAGCGTCATCGACGCGTGATGTGGCTGCCGAGCTTTACTCCGCCGCGGCTTCATCGGCGAGGTCGGCGACACCCTCCCTGGCCACCTCCAGAAGAGCATCCTCCACGCTCGGTGCTTCGCTGTTGATGTCAATGTCGAAGATGGCCGTTAGCGCTGCGATGACATGGGACGGCAGCGGGCCATTGAACATGGCAACGTAATCAGCAAGGGTCTCCTCAAAGGAGGCGTCCTCGCGGATCAAGCCCAGTCTCTTCCAGAGCACTCTCTGGCAGCGCTCCATGGCCGCCTTTGCCGCGAGGCACTTGCTGCGGCAGCGTTCAGTGGAGATGTCGCTGCCAAGGCACAGTGCACGTGGAGCCCGTGCGCCTCCGCTTTTGGCTTTGCCGGCCATGGGAGGATTGGCGGTGGCGGCGTGCTGAATAAGGCGTCGAGGCGTCTTGCCTCGGCACTTGCGGGCGGCGAGGAAGGGAACGAGACGGCTGCAGGCGGTGTTGCAGGCCGCACTGCCCCGATGCCATGCCCCGTCTCCCTTTGGCGAGTCCGAGACAGTCAAACCGTCGGGCCGTGCCGTTCCCGGTGAAGCAGACCCAGGAGTCCCTGCTCCATACGGCTTCTGTCCGAAGAGTTTCCGCGCATCAAGGGGGACAACGGCGGGGTCACAGCCTGCAACTCTGGTTCGACCCCCAGGCTATCTGCAGTCGCCGCGATCACCATCTTTGTGAGCTCTGATTCCACCATCTGCGGGGTGGTTACTGGCTCGATGTTGAGGTCGCTCCTTAGGCGGTCGAACACCTGGCGAGCCTTGATCGTCACCTCGCTGCGCGGGGGCCGGACCAGGCTTCATTCATCCCCGCCTCACCGAGCCCGATCGCTGCGTCAATCCGGCGCGCCTTGGCGAGGAAAGCAGCGGGGTCTAGCGGCGGCGGATCACCGCCGAAAAACTGCTGTACCAGCAGGGAGGAGGACTGAAGAGCGAACAAGGAACGCAGCTCAGTCACCTGCGTGGGTTCAAGTTTGAGCGGCGGCAGAGGCGTCGCGGTCGAATCGACGGCACGTTGGTTGTCGTTGCGTCGTCGGTTCCCATCGCCCCAGTCGCGACGGCGTGACGAGCGGTCCAGCGTCCGTCGAGGCCTTGTTGGCGTCGCGGTCGAATCGACGGCACGTTGGTTGTCGTTGCGTCGTCGGTTCCCATCGCCCCAGTCGCGACGGCGTGACGAGCGGTCCAGCGTCCGTCGAGGCCTTGTTGCTTGTTGGCGTCGCGGGCCGCGCCACGTCTCCTGGTCCACCCGCCCCTGTCATCACGGCCATCGTCGTCGTCATCACGACGTCTCCAGGCCGGATCGGGGTGGTCATCATTGCAGCCTCTTCTTGGTCGAGCACGGTTGCTCCTGTCCTTCTGGTGGCGTTCGCCCAGCCTATCCAAGCCCCTGCCTGTGCGCGATTGATGGGAGCGCGGTGGCGACAGCTGGAGAGGCAACTCATCAAAGGCGCGCGCCGGCACAGGCTCTCCATCGGCGACGCCTACATGCCATACAGGGAGGCGCCTCTTCGACGGGGAGCATGAGGCTTTGTTGTCGAGGTTGACAGCTGCCGAAATGTAGTCGTGGATTTCCTCGAGGTGAATGAAGACGCAGAACTTGACGGCGTGTTGCCAGTCTTCCGGCGGCTTCTCGGTTACCACCACCGTATCCAACTTCGCGTCGCGCGCAGCGCTAGTGAAGATCAACCAGACCTTCTTGGGGATCGCGCTCGGGTTGGCCGCCCAAGCCCACACGTCCACCGTGCGCGTGTCGGCGGGGTGGAGGAGATTAGTCTCGATTGTCTCGAGCGCGGCAAACTATATGAACAATTGCATGATATTTCTATCTGCACTGTTGCCAAACTATCACATTTATCTGTTTTGATTGATGATTGATGTGAGTAGACCGAGCTATACCTAATGATCATTACTCTAAGTTTTATTCTAAATAAAAATTCTCTAACTTTAATTGAGTTTATAGAAGAAGATATCAATTTAGTTTTATTAAATTACCATGAAATATGTATTGATAATAGATTTATTTGTTATTGTTGTTGTAGATATACAGTTTTTTATAAACTCGGTCAACATGTTTGACTTATGAATAAACTAAAATAACTTAAAATATAAAATTGAGGAGTAGTAATTAAAGTTTTTCAGAAAAATCTACATATATAATTGATTAGCAAATTAAAAAAGAGTCCCAGGGTGCTTCGGAATTCCGATGTGGACCCGGGATTCTGATGTGGACAGGTAGCTAGCTTTTCCCCATCAAAAGATACGGATATGTTCTGAGTCAGAACATTTCTGACTATATACAATTTAGCAAATTTGTCAAAGAGACAAACAATTTTGTTTTCTTACAACGGCGCATTACTTTTCCAGCCTCTATATTGTGTGCACACATTTGAGTTACACTACTTAAAAATGATTTTTTCCAACACCTAAATTTCATTTTTACAGGTGGACAAAAAAAAATCTCGCTGTAAAAATAACAGGCAATATGTAGATCTAGCCCCGCCTATAAAAATTGAGTTTTGACATACAGCACATAAAGAGGACCGATTGTGTTATTCGCAGAGACCTATTAAATAGGTAAGGCGAGGAATCCTCACCTCCTCACCGACACGACTCCCATCAAACTCCCTCACCAAAACGGTAGCTTTTCCCAATTCCCCTCAAACTCCTCAAACTCCCACAGCTCAACACCACTGCAGCCATTTCTCCCTCCCCTAGTGCCCGCCGCCCTCCCTCAATCGCCTATTGCGGCGGCGGCCCTAGGCCTCGAGCTCGGCGGATCCGGCGGCGACTCGGGAGCGATGGATCTAGCGGCTCGGCGATGGTGACGATGACGGCGGCGACGGGCGGACTAGGCGGTGTGAGGTCGTCCATGGTGCTGGCGGGCAGATCCAGGTGAGCACAGCCACGGCCTTGGCTTCAGCGATGACGACGGGCGAGGCGAGGTCATGCACGGCCACACCCTCGGCTTTGCTGTGGCGGCGGGCTGATCCAAGCGAGGCAAGGTTATCCACAGCCATGGCCTCGGCTTCGGTGGTGGCGGCGGGCAGATCCAGGTGAGACGAGGCGAGGCGAGGTCGTCCATGGCGGCAGCGTGCGGATCCAAGTGGTGCGAGGTCGTGCACGGCACCGGTAGGCAGATCCTGGCGAGGTCATCGCTGGCTAGTGAGCACCCAAACCTTCGCTGCCACTGTCCTCCCCAAACCCTAGTTTATTTCCTTTTTCTTTTGCGCCAAAAAAATGTTTTCACAGGCGGGCTTCTTTAGGTTTCCGCCTATGAAAATCAATTTTCACGGGCGAATTTCTTAGGGGTCCACCTGTGAAAATTGATTCTCGTAGGTGGGTGTAAGCTCACCTTCATAGGCCTTTACTTACTGGCGGGACATCCGGCCTCCTGCAAAAATTGAATTGAGCCGCCTATACAAACTATTTTAGTAGTAGTGTTAGGAAAGCCCCCAACACACTATTGAACAAAAAGCTAAAAAAAACCTCACTAATTCACACACAACCCTGTTATAGCCAAAAAGAAACTGGTGATTAACTTCAAATATGTAGCTCCAATTACATGTAAATGAGTGATGTCCCTCCTCCTGCTGTATCATAGACCAAAAAAATGGTATACACATGTATATACACATGCAGCGGATCAAATTAGAATTCTTCTTTTTATCAAAACCAATATCACTACGGTAAAGACACACTAACCAACACAAGGCACTTGCATATCACTAATTCACTACCACAGATCCGGCCATATATGACGGCCCATCTGTGACGGGTCGCTGTGATCTGTCATGGAGGCCATCATCTCTAATGGGTAAGAAAAAAGCCCGTTTAAGATTAGACTACGCGGCACGGCCTGTCATAGATGAGGGGTCATCTGGGACGGCTCGATGTTACGAACCAACACAAAACACCAATGTTGGTTTGAAACATCAACCCGTCACAGATGACCCATCATCTGTGATGGGACATGTCACATGAACCGTCATAGGTAATTGATGTTATCTATGATGGGTTCAGCCTTACCGCCCGATAGAGACAGGTGGGTACCTATATATACTCCACTTCTTGCATTGTTTGGTATCCCCACCCTATGTATTATTCACATTTTGGGTCGGAGGGTTAGGGGGCGAATCTTTGCTATATTTTTTGAGGAAGAAAGTGATTTGAGCCGAATTGATGCTAGGTTCATGTATTATTAGTATGCATTGCATAAATTTTTTTATAACGTAAATTAATCTGTATTATTATTGGTATTTCAGTACTGCAGATGGATCGGAATTGGATGTACAATAATAACTGCTTGAGCTAAGAGTATAGAAATGGAGTTGTTGAGTTCATGAATATTGCGGAGTATGACAAATCTAGAAGGAGTAACCAATATATGATATGTCCATGTTTGGAATGTAAAAATAAGAAAATGTTTGCAAAAATAGTACAGTTACAGTCTCATTTAATACTTGTTGGACCAAGCATGGAGAGGAAGAACCTTCAACTATTCCAGTTGCGGTGGATGGATAGAACGGGGAGCTAGATGAAGATGATATGTTCGTTCCTTCTCTGTTGGGAGGTGAAATGTTTGGCGTCGACAATGATACCCTTGATACAATGTTACGGGATGTTGAGGATCCTACGTACAATGACAAGGATTATGAGAACTTCACTAGCTTGGTGACCGATTCAGAGACACCTGTGTACCTAGGGAGGCGAAGTACGTGAAGTTATCTGCTATCTTGGAGCTTATGAAGCTTAAGGCAAGTAATGGGTGGTCGGATAAGAGTTTCACAGAACCGCTTGATTTACTGAAAGACTTGCTCCTGGAGGAGAACACGTTGTCAAGGATGACATATGAAGCAAATAAGGTGTTGTGCCCATTGGGGTTGGAGGTCAAAAGAATTCATGCATATCCATACGACTACATACTATACTATAAAGAAAATGCGGACTTAGATAAATGCCCTATATGCAGTGCTTCTTAGTACAAGATAAAGAACAATAGTGTAGAAGGTAAAAAGTCCAAGAAGGGTGGTCTTTCAAAGGTTGTGTGGTACCTTTCGATTGCCGATGGTTTCAAGCAAATGTTTGTCAATCTAAAGGAAACTAAGTTAGTTCGTTGACATGGCATGGATCGGAAGGCCAACGGTAATCTAAGGCACCCTGCAGATTATATGCAATGGAGGAATATCAATTGTTTATACATAGAATTTGAAGAAGGCTCGAGAAACATCAGGCTAGGTTTGAGTACGGACGGGATGAACCCTTTTAGGGATATGAGCAGTCATCATCGCACTTGATCAGTCCTTCTTGTGAACTTCAACCTACCCTCTTGGTTGTGCTTCAAAAGAAAGTACGTCATGTAGTGCTTGCCTGTGCAAGGACCGAGACAACCCAGCAACGACATTGATGTTTTCTTGCAACCACTAGTCGATGATCTACAAACAATGTGGAGAACATGGTTCAAACTTGGGGTGTATACCAACGGGAGAACTTTAACCTTCACGCGCTGTTGTTCTACACGATTAACAACTATCCTGCACTTGGCAACCTTTCTAGTCAAACTGTGAAAGGAAACAAGGCTTGTTCAGAGTGTATGGAAGAAACACGTAGTAAGTGGCTGAAAAACTTGCACAAAATGGTTTACATGGGCTATAGGAGATTTCTCCGGCAACTTCACTCGTATAGAACTATGAAGAAACCAATGGTAAGAGTGAACAGGGTCTTGCTCCTTCAAATTTGACAGGAACAGAGGTACCTAACATGGTGAAGGATATAAAAAATATTTTCAAAAAGACAAATAAAACATGTACAACAAAAGAGAAAAGCATGTGAAAGAAGTCTATATTTTGACAGCTACCACACTAGAAAGATCTTAAGGTCTGGCATTACGTTGACTTGATGTATGTTGAGAAGAATGTTTATGATAGTATTATCGGATTACTACTGAATGTACCAGGCAAGACAAAAGACGAGCTCAATGCATGGTGAGATTTGGAAGATATGAATATACGGAGTGAACTAGCACCAACAGTAAACTCATAAACAGTAAGAGTATGCCTCCCTCCTGCTTGCTACAATCTCTCAAAGGAGGAGAAAAAGGGTATGTTAGCATGTCTCCATAGTATCAAAGTTCCTACTGGCTACTCATTAAGGATCAGTAAGGTTGTTTCATGGACACAACTTCTGCCAGTTGGTATAAGAAATATTTTACCAATTAAAGTTTGTCACACGATAATGCGTTCGTGTTTTTTCTTCAATGCCATCAACAAGAAGATCATTGATCTAGAAGTGCTAGATGGCCTCCAAGAAGGATTCGTGAAAACCCTTTGTCATATCAAGATGTACTTCCCCCCTTTGTTCTTTCATATCATGGTTCACCTTGTTGTGCATCTTGTAAAGCAGATAGAAGTATTTGGTTTTGCGTTTATGATATAGATGTACCAGTTTGAAAGGTACATGGGAATTCTAAGGCATATGTACGGAATAGATCCTGGCCGGAGGGAAGCATTGTTGAAGGATACACAACTGAAGAGGTCATTAAATTTTATGTTGACTATATGTCAGAGACCTCTTCGATTGGAGTTCCTCAGTCCCGCCATGAGGGCAGGCTTGCGGGTGTTAGTACTATAGAAAGGGAAACTATTATGCTAGATCCCGTCACATAGCTGCAACATATGGCCGAGGTGGCATCATACTTGTGGAGGCCATGGGCACCGGGTACCTCATGAGGTGCATTAGGGCCACTCGGATAAAGGATGAGCCTAACCTTGTAATTAGGAATACAATAGGGTGGAGGCCATGGACTCCGGGTACCTCATGACAAGCATATGGGCCACTCGGATAGAGAATGGGCCTAGCCTTGTAATTAGAGATATAATAGAACCCGACAGACTTTGCCTTGTACGATAAGGAATATACAGTTCTAGTCGAGCAAGTTATATCTCTAAGAGCAGATCCCTTGTCTGTAATTCGGCTGGGACTCCTACCTTGTACTCTAGTCCCCCAGTATATAAGGGGAGGCAGGGAGCCCCCTGAGGGCACGAGCTCATAGAAGAGAACATACATCCTTAAAGGAATATACTACAACTGGACGTAGGGTATTACCTCACATCGAGGGCCTGAACCAGTATAAACTCCTCGTGTTCCTTTGCAGTCCACCGAGTTTTGATCCGATGAGTAGCCCTATAATTATATTGCCGATGTAAAACATCGACAGTTGGCGCGCCAGGTAGGAGCTTCGCCAAGATCAACCTCAACAAGCTCAATGGATTTGACAACCGGAGTCGACGGCATCAACTTCTCCCCTGGAGACGCAATCACCTTCGGGAGCCTCGACTTCGTCGCCGACAAGTTCGGCAACCTCATCTTGTCCGACTCGAACTTGATCCGATCGGCAGGGAAACAGGCTGACTCTGCGCCGGTCGGCCAACACGACACCGCAGCAACCCATGTCGACTTGCTACGACAATCTTCCACTTGCCCGGGTCTTGGGACAACGCTTCCTTTCGGTGTTCGACTCAGACTTGGTCTTGAGCCAGCTAGGGCTAAGGAAGGAGGAGATCGTCAATCTCCAGTTCAGACTTGGCAACGTTGTGGATATCTTCGAACAACATCCGACGCAGCAAACCTGATCCCCTGGAGTTCGACTCGGATACGGCCTAGAGCCGCTCGAGATCGGATCTAGGGAGATCGGAGTTATAATCACCCCCATCAATTATTATGATTCCGACTCTCAGTCGGACTTCGACTCTAAGTCGGACAGTAGTTCGGCAAGCTTCTCTCCGCCACGAGAAATCTTCATGGCATCCAAAGGCTCTATTCCTACTCAGGAATCACGCCGACTACACGAACAGCAACAAGAAGAGGAGGCACGACGACTGCGACAATAGGAGGAAGCCAAACGCGAGGCTCGCAACGACGAGCTACGCAGGGCTAGGTGGACTGCTCAGCAACAAATCCTCGTAACCCGAGTCGGCGACCACGACGTCTTTGTTACTCCTCAACAGAACATCGTGGCCGCTGCAACTCTACTGGATACACTTTAGCTCGGGCCTGATCACCAGGCCACCCCAATGATAGCAAGGATAAAAGCCATGCTCACCGCTGCTGCATGTCAACAGTATCAACAGTCGGGCGAAACACTCATGTCGACTAACAAGTCGGCTTCCCCAACGGTAGTCTCATCCACCTCAACGCGACACCGAGCGGCTGGCTCCAGTCAGCCGCACACGGAGTCGTGCCAGACAACACTCGACAACCCCAACAACAAACAGCGGCGTCGACATCTAGATGACCGTCGGGACAATCGGGATCTCCGAGGCCGACTACGACGTGACCTTCAGCAAGACATCAATGCTCGGCGCCGCGAATGAGAGGAAGACGAGCAACGCCGACTGGAAGATGAGAACGAGCGCTTTGGCCTCCACCATGAGCAGTTTCGCCGTCGTAGGCGGAGCCGGAGCCCTCATGTAGATGAAGGCATACCGACCTTCACCGAGGAGCTACAACAGGTCGATTGGCCGTCAGGTTTCAAACCTATAGGCATCGAAAAATACGACGGCAAGACCAATCCCGAGTCCTGGCTCATAGTTTACACTCTGGCAATCCGAGCCACTGGAGGATATCACAAAGCCATGGCTAACTACCTCCTAGTTGCTCTAGCTGACTCAATGAGGACATGGCTAACAGGGCTCCCAAAACGATCAATCGGCTCCTGGGGAGAACTCCAGGAATGCTTCATCGCCAACTTCCAGGGAACATACGAGAGGCCATCTTCCGAGTATGATCTGTATCAGTTAGATCAAAGGAAGAAAGAGTCTCTTCGTGACTTCATCAAGAGGTTCTCTTAGAAGAAGAATTCTATCCCGAAGATCAAGGATGAGGTCGTCATCGCCGCCTTTCGAAAAGGAGTCAAAGACACCTCGTTCATCGCCAAATTCACTTGAAAGCCTCCCAACTCTGTCAAGGCTCTATTCGACATGGCAAACAAGTACGCCGACTCGGCACACGCTGTTGCTAAGGCCATCGATGAAGAACAGGCCCCCTGACAGAAGGAACGGAAGGACACCAATGATACGACCCCGACTAAAGCTGGGAACGGCAAATGCAAGTCAGACAGCTTCATTGTGGCAATCGGTCACAACTGTCTTCGACCCACAACAATTGGATATTATCAGAACAACAGGTGACATGTTCGAGGGCTCACAAGCTCAACTGCAAGGATGGCATCCCTACTCCCAAATACCGAACAGCTAAGTCGCTTTCTGATAAATATTTACTCACTTGGCCTCACCAATGCCACAGCCACTTACACCTAATAGGTGTACAAGCTGCACCTTTTTCTGTTTTTGTTCTTAAATGATTGCAAAAGTACTCGAGTAGCATAAATTCTGATCCGTAAAACTTTGCTCCATGAAAGACGAACTTAAGTCACTCAAAATGCGTGTCTAGGAAAGAGCCATGAGCCAACTCTCAACGCTAGGGGGCTATTACTAGTTGGGCAGAGTGCTTAAATGTAAGGGGTCAACTACTCGGGGAAATTAATAACAAAAAGAGGAAGAACACATATTTACATATATTGTAAACTACATAAATATTATTCAGGTGATTATTTTCATCATCAGATGCTACTCATCCAATATGTTTATAATGCAGGGCCAGTTCCAGATACGCGTGACAGGAACTCAGGGCTATGAGCCTATCTCCTATGCTCGGGGGCTAGACTGGTCTGCCAAGATACGCTCGGAATGCTCCATGAGGGCTACTGACCGAGTACTTGCACCAGTCGGGACGTCATCTTCCCCGGCTACGCTCCATGTGAGCTAACAATTGACCTCCGGCGCTAGTCAGGGGTCGTATACCACTTGGCTGGGTGAGGTATGCCCCATGAGGGTCGCCAGCCAAATCCTACGCTATTGCTGGGTTCGGGTACCTTATTCGGTCACAACTCGGTTGGGTAAGGTATGTCCCATGAGGGTCGCCAGCTGAATCTTATGCTAATGCAAGGTTCGGGTACCTTATTCAGCTAACAACCGACCTTCGACGCCACTCGGGGCTCGGGAACAACTTCGCTGAGTTGGGTATGCCCCCGAGGTTGCCAGCGTGAATCCTACGAGATTCGGGTACCCTTATTCAGTTATATTTTGCTAGGTTGGATATGGTATGCCCTATGAGGGTCGCCAGCCGAATCCTATGCTAATGCAAGGTTCGGGGACCTTATTTGGCCATAACTCTATTGGACAGGGTATGCCCCATGAGGGTCGCCAGCCGAATCCTATGCTAATGCAAGGTTCGGGTACCTTATTCGGCTTTACCAAAGTCAGAAAAGATCTACATCGTCAAAGCGCATCTAGAGTTCTCATACACTGCGTCACACCTAGGGAGGGCAAGCAGATTTTGCAATATATCTACTCAGGCATCTGTTGCAACCAGGCTACATCCAGAACATTAGTCGAAAAGGCTTGCAGACAAGGATTCCTTTGGCTGATTGCGGTTATCAAACGCTGTGAAATACTCATCCTACATTGGCGATGGATGCTACTTTTATAGAGCCTACGCTGGGTGGGTCGGTTTAGGCCGGCTTATTTGGTAATAGGCCACCAAGAAATGAGTTTCTATAGTAGCACGCTCAATTTGGGCCGCTTGCGGGCTGTGTTTAAAAACACACGCGCTGATGCTACAAACAGAGACCGATTGAGTAATCAGAATATGCTTCATGAAAAGCCGTCTGCCCCGAATACATGTGTTCAGATATTTCTGTATTATTCACACAGGTTATTGGGAATATATCCTTATAAGGATCACAAGCTGGTCTTCATTAAAAATGGGGATGTAGGTATCTCTCAAGTACACCTGACCACATAATGGATTAAATTTCATAAAGTGGTACTCGGCTTACAAGCTTAGCCAACATTTGCCATGAGCAAATATTTTTCCAGCTGACATGACGCTGAAGAGTCTAACTTCCGAGTAGTGCACTACTCGGGAAAGACTATAAAAATTTCGTCCAGCTGACATGAAGTTGAAGAGTCTAACTTCCGAATGGGACGCTACTTGAAAAAGACTATAAACACCTTTTCCAGTTGACATGAAGCTGAAGAGTCTAATTTCCGAGTGACATACTACTCGGGAAAGACTATAAAATCATTCCGGCTGATATGATGCTGAAGAGTCTCATATACCAGTAGTATACTACTCGGGAAAGACTACAAGGTTAAAGATCTTTGACTTTATGTTTAATTGTTTTCACAATTAAGCAGAAAGTTGTGGGCTACACCTAATAGGTGCGCCTATATGGCGCACACTATTCATACATCTACATGGAGCTCTTCATAGCCTCATTGCCAGCTAACATGAAGCAGGACTCAGGAAGAAGAAGCACTCGGACAAAGAGTACTCGGGAGCAATGCACTCGGGCAATCTTCATCGTGGAGGATAAGCACTCGGCATCAGCTGTGACTCAACTATGAAGGTCTCAGGGGCTGCTGTGGAGGCCATGGGCCCCGGGTACCTCATGACAAGCATATGGGCCACTCGGATAGAGGATGAGCCTAGCCTTGTAATTAGAGATATGATAGAACCCGGCAGACTTTGCCTTGTACGATAAGGAATATATAGTCCTAGTTGGGCAAGTTATATCTCTAAGAGGAGATCCCTTGGCTGTAATTCGGCTAGGACTCCAACCTTGTACCACAGTCCCCCAGTATATAAGGGGAGCGCAGGGAGCCCCCCCCCTGAGGGCACGAGCTCATAGAAGCGAACATACATCCTCAAAGGAATAGACCACAACTGGACATAGGGTATTACCTCACATCGAGGGCCTGAACCAGTATAAATTCCCTATTTTCCTTTGCAGTCGCACCGAGTTTTCTATCGACGAGTAGCCCTATAATTATATTGCCGGTGTTAAAACATCGACAAATAGGAATTCGGCATATATTTACCTTGTACGACAAAGGAAAGGATATAGTCCTAGTCGGCATATTGTATTCCTAGAAGGAAATCCTTGGTCGGAGTCCAACTGGGATTCCTACCCTGTAGACCCCTGTCCCCCCGGTAATATAAGGGGAGGCAGGGCGCCCCCTGAGGGTAGAGAAAAAATCATATACAATCTCACCAGAGAAACCTCAAAGGCAATACACAACAATTGGAAGTAGAGTATTACCTCACCCCGAGGGCCTGAACCAGGATAAATTATCTTATGTTTTCCTTTGCAATCCATCAAGTTTAGGTCTCATGAATAGCCCCATATTCTTATTGCTGATATAAAAACATCGACAGTTGTACTCCAGGTAGGCTTCGTCGAGATTATCTTTATCAAGCCTGATGGATTCCAATCACGGGAGTCCACGGCATCAACTTCTTCCCCAGGCAAACAATCAGCGTCGGGAGCCTTGACTTCGTCGCCGATGAATTCGACAACCTCACCCTGTCTGACTCGGATCGTCCGATCGGTCCAGGGACCAAGCCGACTCCGCGCCGGTCAGCCTACGTAACGCTGCAGCGGTCATCGGTGACATGCTGCGGCGATCTCCAACATGCCCGAGTCTAGAGACAACTCTTTCTTTCGATGTTTGACTCAGACTCAGTTTTGAGCCGGCCGAGATCGGGCTAAGAGAGGAGGAGATCGACAATCTTCCATTCGAACTCGGCAATGCCGTGGATAACTTCAATCAGCATCTGACGTGGCAAACCCGATCCCCTGGAGTTCAACTCGGATACGGCTCAGAGCCGCTCGAGATTGGATCTAGGGAGGTTTGGGGTCGTTATTACTACTCTCAACCATTCTAACTCCGACTCTCAGTCGGATAGCACTACGGCAAGCTTTTCTCCACCACGTGAAGTCTTTATGGCGTCTAAAGGCTCAATTCCCACTCAAGAGGCATGCCGACTACGTGATTTACAAGAAGAGGAAGCCCCGTTGAGTACAAGAAACAACAGAGGAGGAGGTATGCAAGACGCCTGTTAGCCGAGCGCGATGCTCGCAACAATAATCTGCGCAAGGCTGGGCGGACTGCTCAACAGGAAATCCTCCAAACCCAAGTCGGTGACCACGACGTTTTCGTAACTCCTCAACATAACATTGTGGGCGCTACAACTCTACTGGATACACTGCAATTTGGGCCTGATCACCAAGCCACCCCGACGATAGCAAGGATAAAAGCCATGATCACCGCTGCAGCATGTCAACAGTGTCAACAGTCGGGTGACACTCTCATACCGACCAACAGGTCGGCTTCTCCAACGGCGATCTCATCTGCCTCAACGCGACGCTGAGTGGCCGGCTCTAGTCAGCCGCACATAGATTCATGCCACACGCCACTCGGTAACTACAATAATGACCGACGACGCCAAAATCAAGATGACCGTCGGGACAACCGAGGATGTCCAAGGCCGACTATGAAATGAGATCTCTAGCAGACATCACACCGACGCCGTGGGAACGCGAGGAAGACGAGCGTCGCTGACTAGAAGAGGAGAATGAGCGCTTCGACCTCCACCATGAGCGGTTTCACCATCGTAGTCGGAGTCAGAGTCCTCATACAGATAGAGTACTGGCCTTCACCTATGAGCTACAACAAGTCGACTAGCCATCAGGCTTCAAGCTGACTGGAATTGAAAAATACGACGGGAATACCAACCCCGAGTTCTAGCTCACAGTTTACACCCTGGCGATCTGAGCAGCTGGAGGAGATCACAAGGCCATGGCTAACTACCTCCCAGTTGCTCTAACTGACTCGGCAAGGACATGGTTAACTGGACTTCCTAAGAGGTCAATCAGCTCTTGGGGAGAACTCCGGGAATGCTTCATTGCCAATTTCCAAAGAACGTACGAGAAGCCATCTTTCGAGTACGACCTGTATCAGTGCCATCAAAGAAAGAACAAGTCTCTTCGTGATTTCATCAAGAGGTTTTCTGAGAAGAGGAATTCAATCCCAAAGATCAAGGACGAGGTCGTCATTGCCGCCTTCCGTAAGGGAGCCAGAGACACCCCATTCATTGCCAAGTTCACTCGGAAACTTCCCTCTTCTGTGAAGGCTCTTTTTGATATGGCGAACAAATACGCTGACTCGGCCAATGCAGTTGCTGAGGCCCTGGACGACAAGAAGGAGCCGCCGACAGAAGGACAAAAAAGACAACGACAAGCCAGCACAGAACAAGTCTAGCAACCGCAAGCGCAAGTTGGACAACGTGGTGGTTGCTGTGGAGTAAAAAAACTTGGCTGCGACCCCCGAGGATAGACGAGTACCAAAAAGTGATGAACGGGCTATGCTCCTTTCATCCAAAGGGCAAGCACGCGGCAAAGGACTGCTTCATGCTCAAAAAGTTTGCTTCCAAGCAGACTTCAACATCTGGCAGCAATAAAGACAAGGACAAGCCTGATTCAGGCGTAGCCGGTGACTACCAAGATCCACAGGCTAAGCTCAACCACATCTTTGGAGGACTGACTGCATACAAATCCAAGAGGAAGCAGAAGCTCACAGCACGCGAAGTGAACTTGGTCTCTGCAGATGCCCCCCAGTACTTGCGTTGGTCAGAAACGCCAATCACGTTTGACCGCGCGGATTACCCCGATCAGGTTACTCATCCAAGACGTTACCCACTCATTCTGGACTCAGTCATCAGAAGCATCAAATTGAAAAAGACTCTCATCGATGGAGGAAGCGCTTTCAATATTTTGTTTGCCAAAATGTTTGACGAGATGAAGATCCCTCGTTCCAAGCTACGGCCGAGTACAGCGCCCTTCAATGGGGTAATCCCTAGCCTGTCTTCCACTCCACTCGGACAGATAACTCTGCCAGCCACTTTTAGCACACGGGATAATTTCCACACTGAGAATATCTACTTCGAGGTTGCTGATTTCGAGACTGCGTATCACGCAATACTCGGACGTCCATCACTAGCCAAATTCATGGCAGTGCCGCATTACACATACATGATGCTCAAGATGCTAGGACCAGCCGGAGTGTTTTCTCTTCGTAGCGATGTCAAGCAAGCCTTCACCTGCAACAAGGAGAGCTGTGAGCTGGCCCAATCTCAATAAGCGGCAGTCGGGCGAAACAACATCCGACTAGCTGCTACAACTACAAGTGAGGACAATCAAGTTCCGGCAAAAAAAGCAGCCAAGTCGGGAATTTCAGTGAATTCTGAAACAAAAAAGATCCCCTTGGATATCGGTGCCATGGGCCCGGGGTACCTCATGAGAAGCTATTGGGCCACTTGGACAGAGGATGGGCCTAGCCTTGTAATTAGGGATATAATAGAACTCGTCAGATTTAACCTTGTACGATAGGGAAAATACAGTCCTAGTCGGGCACGTTGTATTTCTAAAAGGAGATCCCTTGCTCGTAGTCCGACTAGGACTCCTACTTTGTAACCCTGTCTCCCAATATATAAGGGGAGGCAGGGCACCCCCTGAGGGTGGAAGAAGTCATACATCCTCAAAGGAAATACACCACAACTGGACGTAGGGTATTACCTCATCTCGAGGGCCTGAACCAGTATAAACCTTTCGTGTTCCTTTGCAATCCATCGAGTTTCGGTCCGACGAGTAGCCCTATATATTTATTGCCGGTGTAAAATATCGACAGTTGGCACGCCAGGTAGGGGCTTCGTCGAGATCATCTTCATCAGGCTTGATGGATCTAATTAAGGGAGTCAACGGCATCAACTTCTCCCCCAGGGAAACGATCACCTTCAGGAGCCTCGACTTCATCACCGACAAATTCGGTGACCTTACCCTGACCGACTCAGATTCGATTCGATTGGCCAAGGATCAAGCCGACTCCGCGCCGGTCGGCCTACGTAACGCCGCAGTGATCTTCGTCGACTTGCTATGACAATCCTCAACATGCCTGGGTCTCGGGACAACTCTTTCTTTTGGTGTTCGACTCGGACTCGGCCTTGAGCCGACCGAGATTGGGCTAAGGAAGGAAGAGATCGTCAATCTCTCGTTCGGACTCAGCAATGCCGCGGATAACTGCAATCAGCATTTGACATGGCAGATCCGATCCCCTGGGGTTCAACTTGGATATGGCCCAGAGTCGCTCAAGATTGGATCAAGGGAGGTCAGAGTTGTAATCACCCTCATCAACTATTCCGACTTCGACTCTCAGTCAGACTCCGACTATAAATCGGACAGCAGTTTGGCAAGCTTTTCTCCACCACGCGATGTTTTTATGGCGTCCAAGGGCTTGACTCCCACTCAGGAGGCACGCCGACTACGTGATTTGCAAGAAGAGAAAGCCCACCGACTACGAGAACAACAGGAGGAAGACGCAAGACGCCTACACGCCGAGCGTGATGCCCACAACGATGATCTGTGCAAGGCTGGGTGGATTGCTTCACGGCAAATCTTCCAAAGCCGAGTTGGTGACCATGACATTTTCGTAACTCCTCAACAGAACATCGTGGCCGCTGCAACTCTACTAGATACACTCCAGTTCAGGCCTGATCACTAGGCCACCCCGACGAAAGCAAGGATAAAAGCCATGATCACCGCTGCTACATGTTAATAGTATCAACAGTCGGGCGATACCCTCATACCGACCAATCGATCGGCTTCTCCAATCGCGATCTCATCTGCCTCAACACGACGCCGAGCGGCCGGCTCTAGTCTGCTGCACACGGAGTCACGCCACACGTCACTCGGCAACCACAATAATGCCCGGCGGCACCGACATCCAAACGACTGTCAGGATAACCAGGATGTCCGAGGCCGACTATGACATGATCTTCGGTAGGACATCAACGCACAACGCCGCGAACGCGAGGAAGATGAGCATCGCCGACTAGACGACGACAATGAGAGCTTTGGCCTCCGCCATGAGCGGTTTCACACCACTATAGTCGGAGTCGGAGTCCTCACACAGATGAAGGTGTACTGGCCTTCACCCACGAGCTGCAACAAGTCGATTGGCCATCAAGCTTCAAGCCAACTGGAATTGAAAAATACGATGGGAAGACCAATCTTGAGTCCTGCCTTATAGTCTACACTCTGGCGATCCGAGCAGCCAAAGGAGATCACAAGGCCATGGCTAACTACCTCCCAGTCGCTCTAGCCGACTCGGCAAGGACATGGCTAATGGGACTTCCCAAGCAATCAATCGGCTCCTAGGGAGAACTCCGGGAACGCTTCATCGCCAACTTCTAGGGAACTTATGAGAGGCCATCTTTAAGTACGATCTGTATCAGTTGCACCAAAGGAAGAACGAGTCTCTTCGTGACTTCATCAAAAGGTTTTCTGAGAAGAAGAATTCAATCCGAAAGATGAAGGATGAGGTCATCATTGCCGCCTTTTGAAAAGGAGTCAAGGATACCCTGTTCATCGCTAAGTTCACTAGGAAGCCTCTCAACTCTATCAAAGCTCTATTCGACATGGCGAACAAGTACACCGACTCGGCCAACACTGTTGCTGAGGCCCTCGATGACAAAAAGGCACCCTGATAGAAGAAGCGGAAGGACGCCGATGATGCAGCCGCGACTAAGGCTGGGAACCGCAAACGCAAGTCGGACGGCTTCATTGTGGCAGTCGGTCACAATAGTCTTCGATCTCCTACAACTGAAGATTATCAGAACAACAAGTGACATGCTCGAGGGCTCAAAAGCCCAAACACAAGGATGGCATCCTCACTCCCAAATACCGAATAGCTAAGTCGCTTTCTGATAAATATTTTCTCACTCGGCCTCACCAATGCCGTAGCCGCTTACACCTAATAGGTGTACAAGCTGCATATTTTTTTGTTTTTTCTCGTAATGATTGCAAAAGTACTCGAGTAGCATAAATTCCGATCCGTGAAACTTTGCTCCATGAAAGACGAACTCAAGTCACCCAAAACGCGTGTCTGGGAAAGAGCCATGAGCCGACTCCCGACGCTAGGGGGCTATGACTAGTCGTGCAGAGTGCTTAAATGTAAGGGGTCAACTACTCGGGGAAACTAATATCAATAAGAGGAGAAACACATATTTACATATGTTGTAAAATACATAAATTTTCTTCGGGTGATTGTTTTCATCATCAGATGCTACTCATCTGATATGTTTATAATGCATGGCTAGTTCCAGATACGCATAACAGGAACTCAGGGCAACGAGCCTATCTCCTATGCTCGGGGGCTGGACCAGTCTGCCAAGATACACTTGGAGTGTGACGCTTCAAGAATCACTTGGAATGCTCCATGAGAGCCATTGTCCGAGTACTCGCACTAGTTGGGACTCGTGTGTGGGCTAAAAACGACCTCCGGCGCTAGTCGGAGCTCGGGTACCACTTGGCTAGATGAGGTACACCCCATGAGGGTGGCCAGCCGAATCCTATGCTAATGCTAGGTTCGGGTACCTTATTCGGTCGCAACTCTGCTAGGTGAGGTATGCCCCATGAGGGTCGCCAGCCGAATCCTATGCTAATGTGAGGTTCGGGTACCTTATTCGGCTAATATAACTGACCTTCGACACCAGTCGGAGCTCGTGTACCACTTTGTTGGGTAAGGTACGCCCCATGAGGGTCACCAGCCAAATCCTATGGTAATGCGAGATTCGGGTACCTTATTTGGCTAACAACCGACCTCCGGCGCCAGTTGGGGCACGTGTGCCACTTAGCTAGGTAGGGTACGCCCCATGAGGGTCGCTAGCCGAATCCTATGCTAATGCTAGGTTTAGGTACCTTATTTGGTCACAACTCTGCTGGGGTATGCCACTTGAGGGTCGCCAGCCGAATCCTATGCTAATGCGAGGTTCGGGTACCTTACTCGGCTTTGCCGAAGTCAGAGAAGACCTATATCGTCAAAGCGCATCCGGAGTTCTCATGCACTACGTCACACCCGAGGAGGGCAAGCAGATCCTGCAATATATCTACTCGGGCATCTGTGGCAATCATGCTACATCCAGAACATAAGTCGGAAAGGCTTGCGGAGAAGGATTCCTCTAGCTGATTGTGGTTACCGACGTTGAAGTACTCATCCTGACATGCGAGGGATGCTAATTTTATAGGGCTGCACTGGGTAGGTCGATTTAGGCCGGCTTATTCGGTAGTAGGCCAAAGATATGAGTTTCTCGATAGCACACTCTATTGGGCCGCTCGCTGACTGTGTTAAAATCACAGTGCAGGTGCTATTCACAGAAACCGATTAAATAATCAGATATGCTTCATGCTAAGCCTACAGCCGGGTGTATACATTCAGGTATCTGCATTATTTACCAGGTATTGAGGATATATCCTTATAAGGATTGACAGCTGGTCTCTATTAAAATTGGGGATGCAGGTATCTCTCAAGTACACCTGACCATGTATTGGGTTAAAATCCATACAATGGTACTCGGCTTACATGCTTAGCCATTATTTGCCATGAGCAAAAATCATTCCAGCTGATATGATGCTGAAGAATCTCATATACCAGTAGTGCAGTACTCGGGAAAGACTACAAGGTTAAAGTTCTTTGACTTTATGTTTAATTGTTTCACAATTAAACACAAAGTCGGGGGCTACACCTAATAGGTGTGCCTATTCGGCGCACACTATTTATATTTCTACATGAAGCCCTTCATAGCCTCGTTGCCAGCTGACATGAAGAAGGACTTGGGAGAAGAAGCACTTGGACAAAGAGTACATGGAAGCATTGCACTCAGGAATTTTTCATCGTGGAGGATGAGCACTCGGTATCAGCTGTGACTCAACTATGAAGGTCTCAGGGGTGCTGTCGGTGCCATGGGCCTGGGGTACCTCATGAGAAGCTATTGGGCCACTCGGACAGAGGATGTGCCTAGTCTTGTAATTAGGGATATAATAGGACTCAGCAGACTTAACCTTGTACGACAGGGAAAATACAGTCCTAGTCGGGTACGTTGTATTCCTAGAAGGAGATCCCTTGGTCGTAGTCCAACTGGGACTCTTACTTTGTAACCTTGTTTCCCAGTATATAAGGGGAGGAAGGGCGCCCCCTAAGGGCGGAAGAAGTCATACATCCTCAAAGGAAATACACCACAACTGGACGAAGGGTATTTCCTCATCTCGAGGTCCTGAACCAATATAAACCTTTCGTGTTCCTTTGCAATCCATCGAGTTTCGGTCCGGCGAGTAGCCCTATATATTTATTTCCGGTGTAAAACATCGACACTGGACCCTTCCGACCCCTCCAAAATTGCTCTTGTCGGGACCGCACTCGACCCCAAATAGGAAGACAAGCTCGTCACCTTACTCCTTGCGAATAGGGATATATTTGCTTGGAAACCTTCCGACATGCCTGGTGTACCAAGGAAGGTGATCAAGCATTCCCTCAACGTCAAATCGGACGCCAAGCCAATCAAACAACGACTATGGCGCTTCGCACAGGACTGCAAATATGCTATTCGGGAGGAGATAACCAAGCTCCTTTCAACCGGGTTTATCAAAGAGGTCTACCACCCAGATTGGCTGGCAAACCCAGTCTTGGTCCAGAAGAAGAATGGCAAATGACGCATGTGTGTCGACTACACCGACTTAAACAAGGCGTACCCCAAAGATTCATTTGGTCTACCCAGAATAGATCAGGTGGTGGATTCCACTGCGGGGTGCGAACTTCTCAGCTTTCTCGACTGTTACTCGGGATATCACCAAATTAGCTTGAAGGAGGAGGACTGCCTGAAGACTTCTTTCATTACGCCGTTTGGAGCATACTGCTATGTCACTATGCCGTTTGGGTTGAAAAACGCTGGAGTAACGTATCAACGAGCAATTCAGTGGTGTTTACACACTCAACTCGGGCGCAACGTGGAGGTGTATGCCAATGGTGTGGTGATCAAGATAAAATCCAAGGAAGACCTCATCGCCGACTTGGAAGAAACTTTCCAAAACCTTCGAAGATTCAAGATGAAGTTGAATCTAGATAAGTGCACCTTTGGTGTACCATCCAGAAAACTACTCGGCTTTATTGTATCACATTGAGGCATTGAGGCCAATCCAGAGAAAATCAATGCTATCATTAACATGGCACCCCCAACTAGTCAAAAGGACGTCCAAAAGCTGACAGGCTGTATGGCGGCACTCAGCCGATTCATCTCCCGACTTGGTGAACGGTGCATGCCCTTTTTCAAACTATTGAAGAAAGCAAAAAAATTTCAATGGACACTCAAAGCCCAGCAAGCCTTTGAAGACTTCAAAAGATTTCTCACATCACCACCAATGTTGGCATCACCCATGCCCCAGGAGCCACTAATGTTATACCTGGTGGCAACCAGTTAGGTAGTCAGCACGGTGCTGGTAGTCGAGCGAGTAGGGCTAGGGCATATACAAAAAATACAAAGGCCAGTCTACTTCGTCAGCGAGGTCCTAGTTGACTTCAAGATGAGATATCCTCAAGTCCAAAAGCTGTTATACGTCCTACTCATCATTGTTTGGAAGTTGGTACACTATTTTCAGTCGCACCAAGTAACTATTGTCACATCGTATCCACTCGGGGACGTCCTACACAACAGCGAGGCCACTGGCAGGATCGCTAAATGGGTGCTCAAGTTGATGGCGTTTGACATCATTTTTCAGCCATGGACAGCAATCAAGTCTCAAGCTCTAGCCGACTTTGTGGCCAAGTGGACAGAAGTCTAGACGACTATAAACACGGACAAGCTAGAGTACTGGACGATGTACTTCGACGGTTCTCTACGGATCGGAGGTGCAGGGGCTGGCGTTGTGTTGACATCATCCTCTAGCAAAAAACTAAAGTACATTCTCCAGATTCACATTCTGGCTTCCCACAATGTTGCCGAATACGAGGCACTCATTCACGGGCTCCGCATTGCCATCTCACTTAGCATCCGCCGATTGGTCGTACGCGGGTATTCTCAACTCGTGGTCAACCAAGTCATGAAAGATTGGACATGTCTCAACGATAATATGGCGGCGTACTATCAGGAGGTACGAAAGCTAGAAAACAAGTTCGATGGGCTGGAGAAAACTCATGTATTGCGACAATACAATGAAACTGCAGACGAATTGGCCAACATAGGATCCAAACGAGAAGTGGTCCCGACTGGGATTTTTGTCGAGCAACTATTGGAGCCATCTGTCAAGAAGAAACCAGTGCTTGAACAGTCGGGACTGAACCTACCCCGGCAACAAATGAAGTGCTAATCATCTCTCAAGATTGGCGGACTCCAATTTTCAAATTCCTCTTGGATGATGAACTCCTAGAAGATCGTAGCGAATCCAAGAGGATTAAACGTCGAAGCAAATATTTTCTTGTAGTCAGAGAAGATCTTTACCATCGAAGCGCATCCGCTCATGCGCTGCGTCACACTCGAGGAGGCAAGCAGATTCTACAGTTGATCCACTCGAGTATTTGTGGCAACCACGCTACATCCAGGACGTTAGTCGGAAAGGCTTACAGACAGGGTTTCCTTTGGCCGATTGTGGTAACAGATGCTAAAGACTTAGTTCGCACATGCGAGGGATGCCAATTCTATGCAAGGCAAACACATCTTCCAGCTCAAGAACTTCAAACAATTCTAATCTCTTGGCCCTTTGTAGTTTGGGGGCTTAACATGTTCAGGCCATTCAAAAAAGCGCCAGGAGGGTTCACACACTTGTTTGTTGCGGTGGACAAATTCACAAAGTGGATAGAGGCAAAACCTGTTACTACCATAACAGCAGCACGGTCAAATGACTTCATCATGAGTATTTTATACCGATTTGGAGTTCCGAACCGTATCATAACGGACAACGGTACTCAGTTCACTGGTGGCGTGTTTCAATATTTCTGTGATGACTTCGGTATTAAGATTTGTTATGCTTCTTTGGCACACCCACGGAGTAATGGGTAGGTCGAGCGTGTCAATGGCATGGTCTTACAAGGTATCAAGGCTAGGGTATTCCACCGACTACAACCATATACAGGGCGGTGGGTACAAGAACTCCCATTTGTTCTCTGGTCTCCAAGAACCACGGTTAGTCAGGCAACAGGACAATCCCCTTTCTTCCTAGTCTATGGTGCTGAGGCTATGTTACCAACCGAGTTGGAGTTCGGCTCTCTGTGAGTTTGGGTCCACTTAGAAGACAAATCAAACAAAGACCGACTGATCGAACTCAATCAGTTGGAGGAAGTAAGGGACATCGCAACTATCCAGTTGGCAAGATATATTCAAGGCCTACGTCGTTATCACAGTTGGAATATTCGTGGCCGTACCTTTTTGGTGGGAGATCTCATGCTGAGAAAAATACAAACAACCAAAGACATGTATAAACTATTCCCTTTATGGGAAGGGCCATTCATTATCGCTGAGGTAACACGTCCAGGTGCCTACCGACTAAAGACTGAAGATGGTGCCCTAGTTAGCAACTCATGGAATATAGAACAACTACGTCTTTTCTATACCTGAATCTTGTATTTCCTCTATACATATAAATAAGATTTTTTCTCTGACTCACTACATCGTTTGTTTCAACCGAGTAGTGAGTTGGTGGCTGCATGTATTATGTGCATTGTTAATAAAATCCGAGCTTGTTTTATCTAAGTCATGAAGTTCTACAACGATTATGCTAAGTTTGCTCGAGTATAGCTCCTAGAGGTGAACGTTTTTTCTTAAATTCCTCTCTATCTACTCGGTGCAGACTACGTAGTCGGGTTAAGCTAATGACGACTTAGAATAAGAAAGTACTAGGCATCATTTTACAGATATTTATAAATGCCTTTACAAAAGTCATATATGCTTATCAATAGTCACCGACTGCATAATTGTTCTATTTTTACATGCCCAGGTCTCTGGATATTGCCTCCGTGGTTGGCCTCACCTAACGGATTAGCTCTAATGCCTCCTCGGGAGTCGTCCCCTCGGCAAAACCCTCACCAATGGCCTCGATGTCTACCCTAGGGTAGATCGATTTGGTTATGGCGAGAGCTTAGGCGACACCGACAGCTACACGCTCATCTGAGTACTTCTTCAAGATAATCGGGGCTTCACTTAGGCGTTCATGCACTTGGGTGATGGTACTGGAGCTGGTCCCTGGATTGTGAGGTTGCATGATGTCTAGGAGCCCTTTTATGGATTCAATGAGGATTTTGCGTGACTCCTTGATCATCTTGATTTCCTCCGCGAAGGCGCCAAATTGAATTTGGGCATTGGCTTTTGAAGCTGTTCAGATGCATCGACAAATATATTGGTCAACCAAGATAAGAAGTCGAAGCAACAAGCAGACAGGCTAAGATCGCAGCCAAGCAGGAGACTTACTGGCATAGTCGGCCTCTACCTTGGCTTTGGCCTTCTCCGCTTCCTCCAATTTTTTATCTTGTTTTTCCCTCTCCTTTGCCTGGGCTTTCAGCTCGGCTTTGAGGGCTGTAAATCAAAACAATCAAGAGCTCCAGATTGTAGTCAATACTTGACAACGTAGTCGGGAATCAACAATGTTGGAGAAATCTACTCGGGATTCACTCGGGAGGATAGCACAAAAGACTTACTTCTAATCTTTTCAGCTTGGGCCTAGTTTTCATCCCTGAGCTTGTCTACCGATCCCCTCAGCCATGTCTCCTGTCTTGGCTAGTCTGCTCCAGGTTGTCCTTGGCTACCTAGAGTTGGTGCAGTTGTTGGAGCTGGGGGCGAGCTCGGTCAGGACCTTATTCATCTTCTCTGAGCGATCGACGATCTTCTGCTCAGAACAAACTAGGGGAAATCAGAGTCAAATGGCAGAATACTAGACCAACGGAAACTATCAAAGAACCCAGTATGGCGAGATTCGCTACATACCGGACTCCCTTGGACGCAGCGATTGCAGCATGAATGAGATTTTTGTGCTCCCTCAATGCTGCCTTCTCGTCATGCTCGTAGCTCTCTGCAACTCCCTCGGGGGTGACTGAATAAAAAGTCCTTGGGAAGTTGTGTGGAGGGGCTTCGAGCCTGGGGAGATCTCCTTCATTAGAAGATGACGATATTGCTAGCGATGGGGTCTTGGCCCTGAGTTTGGCAGTTGCAGGATCTTTGGCAATCTGCTCAGGGGCTAGAGCAATAGCTTTAATTTCTGCTCCTTGATCGGCCGGCGTTGGTAATTCTGTTATCAGGGTTACTTCAGCTTCAGCAGCTGGGGTAGCCTCTGGCTTGACAGATGAAATTACTGGTTCTAGCTCGGCTGGGATGGGCTCAGTGGCAGGAGCTGCTGGCGTAGTCCTCTTGGGATCTATGTCAACTCGCTTCCTGCACAATATGCCAAATATTAAACATCACCATATCATTCAAGATTTTCAGTGTTAGTGATATGCCCTAGAGGCAACATGGAGATGTTATATATATCACATGTTATGTTTATAATGTATTTATTGGTTCCTTGAAATAGACATTATCATTATTGATCAATGAGTACGTGACTTATTCATGAGACTCTTAATGTCAAATGTTGCTATTTCTAAATGATCCCTGATCGTATATCATATGAGGAACAAATATGATTCTAACATCAGCATATGTATTGATTGATGATCATGTCTCATGGATCATGGTATGGAGATACCAAATCAATAATATGGACATATGTTAGTGAACATATGCTGGATAGACCCGCCATGAGATACTGCAGAGATTTCATGTGTCATCAGTTAGTCTCAAGTAGTGTTTATGTAGAGTCCTTAGACTTGAGATTATCATGGTTCCCAACATACGTAGTAGCTTATTTTGGGACTACTAAACACTACTCCGTAACTAGATAGTCATAAAAGTAGTCTTCAGGTCTGCTATGAAACATGTAGTGGGATATGAATGATCAAGATAGAATTTGCCCCTCCTTATGGGAGAGATATCTCTGGGCCCCTCGATGTAATGGATTATGAAAGTGCATGGCCATGCTACGGTGATTGATGTGTCAATCACAAGTTTGTAATCCATCACAGGATCGAGAGAGTGATTGAGCTATTAAGAGGATGACACAAGTCTGGCCTTGATCTCAATCGATATCGTGAGGCAAAGAGATTTGTACATGAGGACATTATAGGTTCAGCCGATATGATCTTTACGTATATTTTGGGGTTAATATGCCTTGCTAGAGGCCGCTATTAACAGGGTGACCAGAAAGGCGTTTCTGGGTCACGACAAAATATACGTGAACCTATAGGGTCGCACGCTTAACGGATTGGAACATTTATTCGAATGTGATTCGAATATGGGCTCAATTCGGATAGAGATATGAGTAGACTCTTACTGGGCCTCGGTCCACGAGGCCCGAGTGAGGAGGTCTATATATAGGGAGGCGAGGGGCCAAGGAGATTCACGTTTTTCTGTTGACCTCAAGCTAAACCCTAGCCGCCATCTCCCAAGCCAAACCCTAGCCACTCACGAGTGCCAGTACACTCGCAATTGGCGTTCCAACCCCGGACGTGTGGATACCGGTGGAGGCGCTGCTCGTTGCGGCGTTGATCGGCATTGACGCTGATTAGATCTGCGAAGATCGACTACTTCCACTACTACCTCGATGCGCACGTGGTTGGACCGGCTTCTCCAACCCTTCTTTCGCTGCACTGCACTTCTAGTAGTAACGATCCATGATCCCTCTCTCGCATGATGTCCTAGTGTGCGCGGTAGAAAAGTTTTGTTTTCTGCTATCGTAGCCTGCGCGTACTCCTTCACTCAGAAGATTGAAGGCATTCTTTATTACCTCTTGGAAGTCTTGAATTTCCACTGAGGAGCTCCAGGAGATGTCGCCGACGGGCTTGACAGCCTGCTCGGCTGCGGAGAGCCGCCGGCTGTAGGGCCAGTCGACGCGACAGTCGGCGGTAGAGATTTGGCCCTAGTCGGCTTTGTTCCTAATGCAGCCGACTAGGGGGTCGAGGCGCTTGGTTGTGCTGGCCTTGGATTAGGTGACACTAATCTTGGGCTTGGTGGCCTGGGAGCTAAATCAACAGGATCCTTGATCTTCAGGCTCCCTGGTGCTGCACTCGGTGTGCTTGTTTTCTTCTTGCCCGGGTCTTTAATTGGTTTCTTCCCAGCCCTCTTGGAGCTGGGTTGGACAGCAGAAGGGCTAGCTAGCCACTTTTTGGTTTGGTGGCTGGCTGGTTTTGGGAGTCACTATCAAACTCCACACAGTCCTGCAATTATTTTGACGACATACATCATGCATTGCAGAACAATCTCGGACGGAAATCCACAGACATTCATCACGGAAGGATAACAATTCAATGTTAGTTTTTCATGATTACATGTGGCCGAGGCCTGCTCTGGCTATAGGGCGTGGGGGCACGCTCTTCGTCCTCAGTCTCCACTACCTCATTGATGAAAAAGCCGAGTAGGGTATCAGTAACCTTGTTTTTGTCGGCTACGTCGGGGTATTCACGGCTAGGATCATTCTTGCCTTGATAGTCCTAGCCAAAATGGCTCCTGGCCTTCAGAGGTCTGGTGTGGCGGTTGAGGAAACACCTTGCCACCCAGGGACCAGCCAGCCCTGAGCTCTTCAGGAGGTCGATCTTCTCCATCAGCTGGTGCACTTGCCCCATCTCCTCATATGTTGGCACAGAGGACCAGCTGGGCAGGTCAGTTGGAGAAGAACCAGTGAAAGGGGGTAGAGAGGACTCTAGATTTGAGCAGTAGAATCACTCTCTGTGCCAGCCCTTGAGTGATGTCTTCAAAGGAACATTGAGATATGTCTTCTTCATCTCATTCCTAAGTTGAAAACTGGCTCCCCTGATGACTTGGATCTTGTTCTTGGATGGCTGGGGCTTGATCTGGAACAGGTACCGGAAGAGATTGAAATAGGGCTTGACCCCTAGAAAGGCTTCGCACAGAGTAGCGAAGATAGAGATATGGAGGATAGAGTTGGGATTCAAATTCACCAACTCTATTTGATAAAAGGATAGAAGCTAGCGAAGGAAATCTGAAGCTAGGAGGGCGAGACCGTGATAAAAAAATAAGGTGAAGACGACAGTCTCACCAAATTTGGGCGATGGAATCGACTCCCCCTCCGTAGTGCGCCAGTGGATTGCATCCTGACGTTGTAGCATCAACCGCTTTTTTAGCAGCTTCAGCTTCACCGGGCTGTAGTCCGACATCGGCCAGACTCCGACGGTCATATCAGGAATCTCAAATAGGGCTTTCGGCATTGCTGGAGGTGAAAAGATTTGGGAGGAAGACTTGTGGAGGCTTGGAATGGATGTGGCGGAGCAGAATCGGGTGAGTCTCGAGTGGGGGACACATGCTATAACGAACCCTAGCGAGGCGGAGCATGAAATTTGCGCGCAGAAGCTGGAAGACGAAACGATTGGTGGATTGGAGAAGAAGGGGAAATCTTTTTTCTCTCCCCACTTTATAAAGTCTGTACTGATAAGTGGGCTTGGGCCGACTAATTCAGTACTGGGCCACAAGACATGGTTTCTAAATGGCATGCTCTATTGAGCCGATTGCTGGTTGTGTTAAAATCACAGTGCAGATGCTATTAACAAAAACTGATTAAATAATCATATATGCTTTATGAAGGCCTAATTGCTGGACACATGTGTTCAGATATCTGAATTATTTACCAGGTATTGAGGATATATCCTTATAAGGATCGACGGCTGGTCTCCATTAAAATTGGGGATTCAGGTATCTCTCAAGTATACCTGACCATATATTGTGTTAAAATCCATGAAGTGGCACTCGGCTTACATGCTTAGCCAACAATTGCCATGAGCAAAAATTCTTCCAGCTGACATGATGCTAAAGAGTATAATTTCTAAGTAATACACTACTCAGGAAAGACTAAAAGGTTAAAGATCTTTGACTTTATGTTTAATTGTTTCACAATTAAGTACAAAGTCGAGGGCTACACTGAATAGGTGTGCCTATTCGGCGCACGCTATTCATATTTTTCCATGAAGCCCTTCATAGCCTCATTGCCAGCTGATATGAAGCAGGACTTGGAGAAGAAGCACTCGAACAACAAGAACTCGGGAGCAAGGCACTCGGGAAGCTTCCCCTAAGGAGGATAAGTACTCGGCATCAGCTGTGACTCAACTATGAAGGTCTCAGAGGCTGCTGTGGAGGTCATGCGCCCCGGGTACCTCATGAGGTGCACTAGGGCCACTTGGACATAGGATGGGCCTAACCTTGTAATTAGGGATACAATAGGACTCGGCATACATTACCTTGTATGACAAGGGAAGGATATAGTCCTTGTCGGACACGTTGTATTTTTAGAAGGAAATCTCTTGGTCGGAGTCCGACTGGGATTCCTACCCTGTAACCTTGTCCCCCTGGTATATAAGGGTAAGCAGGGCATCCCTTGAGGGTAGAGAAGAACATCATACACAATCTCACCAGAGAAACCTCAAAAGCAATACATAACAGCTGAAAGTAGGGTATTACCTCACCCTGAGGGCCTGAACCAGGATAAATTGTCTCGTGTTCCTTTGCAATCCATCAAGTTTAGGTCTCACAAATAGCCCCATATTCTTATTGCCAATATAAAACATCGATAGTTGGAGCGCTAGGTAGGGGCTCACGGGAGTCGACGACATCAACTTCTTCCCCAAGCAAACAATCAGCTTCGGGAGCCTTGACTTCGTCACCGACGAATTCGACAACCTCACCCTGTCTGACTCGGATCCGATCCGATCGGCCAGGGACCAAGCCGACTCCGCGCTGGTCGGCCTACGTAACGCTGCAGCGATCTTCGGTGACATGCTGCAGCGATCTCCAACATGCCCGAGTCTAGGGATCACTCTTTCTTTCGATGTTCGACTCAGACTAGGTTTTGAGCCGGCCGATATCGGGCTAAGAGAGGAGGAGATCGTCAATCTCCCATTCGAACTTGGCAATGCTGCGGATAACTTCAATCAGCATCTAACGCGGCAAACCCAATCCCCTGGAGCTCAACTCAGATACGGCTCCGAGCCGCTCAAGATTGGATCTAGGGAGGTTGGGGTCGTTATTACTCCCCTCAACCATTCCGACTCGGCACGGGTGGTTACGTCGGCAAGCCTGATAAATTGGCTATGGAGGCTGAAGCTGCCAGATAGGCTAATACCCCTCCCCCATTTGCTAATATCCCTAAGGTATGAGCCATGAATTGGGCAAGAGCTCGAGGGATGGTCTATCCTGACGGAACTGTCACGTTTCGAAATGAAGCCGACGCGGAAGTGTATCGGCACCTTGTGAGTTTTCAGTCTAAGCCCTTTACAATCTCCTAATTACATTTGTTCGACACATATATGTCTAAAATGTTAGCATTAAATTGTAGCTCGAGTTGATTGCTGAACAGTCTTCATAAAGCGAAGTCGAGTTAGAAAGGCGCAAGAACGACATCCTAACAAAGCTGCTGGGGAACCCTGAACACCTAGGCCGGACTAGAGAAATTGGCACAACCGTACCTTGGAAGGTAGGTTTGGCTAAGTACAATGCCCAGTACAAGAAGCGTAAACTATCCAAGGCGGAGAAAGAGACATGCCTGACGGAACAGGTGAAGGAGGAGGTTAAGTCAGAGCTCACCCAAGAGTTCAACACACGGCTTAGCCATGAGGTGGAAAGGTTAAGGCTAGAGATGCATCAACAGCAAACTGCCACACCTCGTGAACCTCATCTTGCAGCTCCAGTGGAAGTGAGCCCCATAAGACGACCAAGTAGTTTCGTGTCTAAGGGGCAGAACAACCACAAAACCCTGTACTTGCTGCAATCAAGCACATCACTGAGGTAAGACAAATATATATCAACATAGTCAATTGAATTATGTCTTCATAAACACCTTACAATTGCATGTAGAATACCGTCGAGTGTATCCTACAAGTGAGGGTCATGCCAACGTTCTGCTCTAATGCCGTTGAGGGCCTAACTTTCAAACCAACCACTACAACCACAGTGCATGGCACTGACTTAGTGGCCGGGCATGCGAGAGTCCAAATTGACATGGTGAGGGACAATTGGGCCCACTATCACCTACATATCCCGCCTAACGATGAGATTACGACATTGGGGGCTGCACGTGGGACATTTATCCAATGGCCCAAGTCGGACATTGTCATCAAGATGAAAGCTCGTTCAACTCATCCAGCCCGTCAAGATCCTTTGCCTCTTCCGGATGCTTTGGTTCTACCTCATGCATTCACGAAACCACAATTTGGTGCCAGGCCTATAGACTTCGATGATATACCCGCATATTTGCCTCCAATCAAGATGAATACTAAGACCATATCGTCTCCTTTGATGACCCACAAGAGAGGCCGGGGAAGGGGAAAAGGAAAAGCAAAGGAAAAGCCACCAGCGGCTAAGAGGCTAGATCTCACTACCTTCGTTCTAGGCATGCCTTTAGTTCACGACAATGAACTACAACAAATGGATGTTGCCTGCAAACAATTGCATGCTTGGTACTTGGGGTTAACTAATGTCAAGAGATCTCAAAGGTACGTATCCTTCCTTGGTCAACATGGGTGCAAGCCATTCCTATCAGCAGCATCTATAATTGTTGTCGGCTTCGGCAATCTCTTTGACCTATTTAGGCTGAAATAGCTGGACATAGGATTGCTAAAATGCTACTCTTTGTAAGTACCCTTAATTATACTATAATAAGATTCTCCATAAATATATTCTAAACTAAATTGTAATTGTCATAAGGTTTGTTGGCTAGAATCCCGGTGGATGAGTAGCCGGATTGGATTTCTATATCCAACTATGATTAATGAGCTCCAACTGAATACCAAACTAGATGAGGTCATCCAATAGATCGAAAGGTGCTTGTGGGCCTACTAAGACAAGGATTGTCTAATGTTAGCCCACAATCAAACGTAAGGGCCTCAAGCTATTAACTATATTCTTAGAATCCATATAATTATAGCTACATACAACTAATTGTTTCATTATAAAGGCATCATTGGATTTTCATGGTTATAGTACCCAAAGGGAATATTGTTTACTACATCAACTCCAACCGGGCCCACGAATATGATTTCGCACCTCTTGTAGCCACAATAAAAAAAGTGTGGGAACCATATGTCAGAAATCATGGGCATCATCAAGAAAATAAGGAGTCTCTCTTTCATAAATATGACTTCAATTGTGCTCAACAAACCAGCGAAATGTGTGGTTTCCATGTGCGCCATCACATACAAACCTTAATGAAACAGGTGACCTCATTTGATCCTGAGGTTTGTGCCCCTCAAAAACACCGCATATAGGCACTGGATACATAATTTCACATAATATGCTAACTATACTCTTATCCAACAAAAAAGGATTAGACAACTACTAACATCAACCTTCACAGAATTCGAGAGGAAATAACTGCCTTTTTGTTAGCCGAAATTATAAATCTAAAATGACATGAATTAAATTATCACTTTGTTTGAACTTGTCATCATTGTAACTTAATTTATTCACTTATGCTGAAAATTTACTCTGTTCCGTGTGCTTTCAATTTATGGATATATGTGACATATATGTGATTATATGAACTTTATGATCTGTGTGAGATGTATATGCAATTGTGGATGTATGCATATAACTTGCTTTTTGAGATATGCACTAACCATTTCTTCTTTCAAATTTTAAAGAACTTCATAGAATGTGTCAGCTTTGTTTATGCAATTATATGAAGGGGTGTATGTAAATGTAGTTCTGTGTGAATAACTAGTTGTATGTGCATATTTTGTTATGCATGAAATCTGCCATTTTTTTTGTATGTGTGGCTAGCAATTACCTGAGGCTAGCCAATAAAATAGATTTATTTTTTTGAAACACATCATCATTGACGGGTGATAATTAAAACACATCAAAGATGACCATTATCTGTGACGGGTAGACAACACAACCCGTCACCGATTGTCATCTTTGACGGGTGGTAACTATATCCGTTATCGATGACTTAATCATCTTTAGCGGGTTCTGTTATGTACCCGCCGTTATCGATGACTTAATCATCTTTAGCGGGTTCTGTTATGTACCCATCACAGATGGGTCATATGTGACAGGTGGTAAATCTACCAGCCATGGGGTGACCACATCTATGACGGGGTATAGGCCACTCCCATCATAGATATACTTATCAGTGTCAGATGTTCGTCCATCAAAGATGAGGTTCTTTTATTAATGATCACTTATCAGTGACCAAATACTCACCCGTTACATATGTGAGTTACAACCCATCATAGATAACCTGTTCTCTTGTAGCTTGTGCACTGAGTAGTTTACTTAGTCCATGACTTGAAACACATGGCTAACGTTACTTGACGGCTGGATTTTATTGCAATCGAAACATTTGACGTAAAAAATGGGCTACAGTGATAATTAATTAAAAAATAAATGTCGAATTGTCTCTTTCATGTGGTAGAACAGACGTTCCGGTAACTCTTTGCAAGATTATCTTTGGTGAGAGTTACCCCCTTAGAATCGGTTCCACATAAAAAAAAATTTACTTTAATTAATGGCATTATTAGTTTGTAAATTTAAGATACATGTGTCGATTTAAGAGAATAGATGGACTGTGAAATAAAAAAAGTACTATGCATATTACACACTAGAAGATCATCCCTTTCGTCTAACAGATATTTTCCTGCAGATCGACGCATGCTTAGCATATTTGGGTGTATATTATCTAGTAACACTGCTCCAGTTGGTCCCGAATCTACTGCGTTAAGTTCCTTCACATCATCATATATATTTTACTGTTCACCCTATATATCTGCTATCAGGACCAAAAAAGTTGCTGGGTAACAAGAAAACCTTTGCTTTAAAGAAACACATTTACTGTTCGAATGCGATAATAGCTAGATTCCTTTGGAGATCTGTTTACATTGCACCAGACATCACTCCTGCTTATAACATATCACATAGCATAGTTAGTAAGATAACTGTTTTGACTGGGAATAGTGCTTTATTTTATTTGGCTATGCCAAAATGATGTGGTTTTCGACCTCAAAAGAATTTTCCAACCCATTGCATGTTTTTCTTTTCATGTTTATCAATTGACCGTGTACTTGGATGTAACGGCAAGACGTCACTTTACCAATGGATTCATATGTTTGGAATTAGTAATAAGGGAAATTTTTACCCAAGTTATGTGGCGAACTAGACATAGACTTTGTTCCTCCTAGTTAGTAGGTTAACTTTTAAGGGAGACGGGTTTGTCCTGTCAACAACTCTTTGTGGCTTGTAATTCAACAAATCGTGGATGCATGCTTTTACGGTAGAGGCTGCACATGTAGTACTTCTCGTGTTTCAATAAATCTCTCCATTATCAAAAAGATATATAGCTACAGGAAAGGGCTGATAGTGTTGAAAGTTATAACTCAAGTTGGTGGCAAACTGGCAACTATATTTCCCCAAAGTTGGTCGATATTATAAGCCTACCCTAAAATTAAGTGCATGCACAAATAGTACTATCGTTATGCTTAAGGGCATCTCTAACATGACCCCAAACAGTTTTTAGATGTTTATATAGAAAAAACAAGGTCCGGTATGGCCCCAAAATAAGGACCCCAAATCACCCTGTAGACCACCAGTCCTAGGGGCTCTACTGCACAAGTCCACGGTTGGGAGGCGCACGAGAAATTTCCTAGCGCGTACCTCCTTTATTTCCCACATGGCGCTGTCTTCCTCCGCTAGTGCCCTTCCTCCCAATGGCACTCCTCCCTGGCGGTCCTCCTCCATGGTGGCTCTCCCTGGCGCCCCCTCCCCAACGTCCCTCCTCCCTGGCGGCCCTGCCTGGCACCGCTCCTCCCTAGTGGCCTCCTCCAACTAGGGCTCCTCCCTAGCCAACGATCTTTCCACACATCAAGGTAAAATGTTTATTTCTTATTTCAATTGATTTGTGGAATTTGTTGAAAAATGGATGCAAGTGGATGCATTTTGTGGATTGGTTGTAGAATTATGAAATCCATCTATTAAATCACAGAATGGATTTTTTATTTTGTCTGTTAGTACTATTGGACCATTTCTATGGACTATTTAGTGTATTGAACATTTGTGTGTAGGACATGTCATTTCCATGTTTGAAAATTTTCAATTTAAATTTTGAATTGTGGTGTTTCAAATTATGAATTTGTATATGGATGAATTCTATGCATTAAAAATATTTTTGTTCAATTATTATGGTGTTAAACTAGCATAAACATAGGTTGTATGGTGAAATAGAAAAGAAAAAGAAATGAGAGCTGTTACTGGCGTTGAAAGCATTCTTAGGATTCAAAGGAAATGGGGTCAGCCTCCAATTGGCCTTTGGGGCTCTAAAATAGGGACTATTGATGGAGATGCTCTAAGAGCCTATATTTCTGTAGTGTCACAAAAGTAATCCTCACAATACTATCAACAATAATAACACTGATGATTTTGTTTTGAGATATGCATAGTCACTACTACAAAAAGGCAAATCGCTGGCGGCCAAATTACATTTGCAATGGTGGGTGGCCTAGCCGTCAGCGACCTATGGCTAGAGAAAATGCACACTTTGTCGCTAGCAACAAACGATCGTCAGTGTGAAACAGTTTTCGCTGGCGGGCGGCATAACCTAGCCGCTAGCGAAAATAGTCTTCGCTGACGGTCCATTAATGACGGCCGCTATAGAAGAGGTTAATTCGTAGGCGGTCATGCAATGTGGTCCGCCTGTGAAGATAGTTTTACAGGAGGCAAATTTTGCAATGTGGCCCGCCCGTGATGATTATGCGCCAAATTTTGAATTTGGATTTTCTGCCAATTTTGAATTTATTTTTGGGTTCGCGTATTATGTATATAGAATCAATGACAATTTGATTGGGCAATCAATAAAAAAGGTTATCTTTATCGATCGAAGCCGTAATTGATAATATATACAATATTATTTAACTAAGACAAGCTATTAATTAATATATTTACACAATACTTATATAAACACATAGTATTGGATGATATTTGTGAAATGTCTTACAACTTGATCCACACATATAATTTATATAATTCTCTTGACCCAGTCAACAAGACACTCGTATTTCTTGTTCGAGTTCAGAAGCCCTTCTTTATGAAAAAATCGTCCTTTCTTGTGACAACACTCGTGGTGGATGAAGTGGCACATGTCTCGCTATATATTCTCAATGGCTTTATCATCCAGCATCTTTTCAGGCTTTGGGAGTCTAAGAAGCTGCATCGAGAACATGTAGGGAAAAGAAATTGTTAGCAATTGAAAACTAGCAACTATAATGAACGTATAGTTGATGATTTACTTACAACTGTAGGGTTCGTGGAGTACCTCCCATTGACCCTAAGGTACTCGCAAACATAATATCCACATAGGACGCTTCCTTTGGGTTGCTTGTGGCACTTTGTATGACATAAATACAATGTAAATTAGTTATATGGACTAGCACACAGACTTATAAGAAGTGTACGTCCATCATTGATTACCGGCCACTTATTGCGGATCAACAACTAGTCTCTTTTTTTGAACTGTTTTCCACCCTCTCGATAGAAGAGCTTGTAGGCGCTGTCCGAGCAAATAGAGGGAGTTAGTCATACATATAACAACATCTCGTGAACAAGAAGTTCATAGTTCAAATTTGTATATATCACTTACTAATCTAAAATTCCAAGGAATTTGCTGTAGGTACTGTCCTTTTTGTCGAGAGGGTCCAGTACCATAGCTTCGCCATACTTTGGATACAAAAGAAAACAAATCCAATGGTCGTTACACAAAATACCGTGAAATGTTTTGTTAGACGAGTCATGATTAAGTAGAAGTGAAGTATGAACCGGATATCAAACTTACCCAAAGTTGTATGGGGCATATATGCATCTTTTGTCCTGCATAGAATGCATTGCTTGACCTATGTAAGCAGCCACCTCCAACATTTTATTATGATGCCTTTCCGCTACGTAGTCATCCCTCTCTATAGGAGTCATGGCCAGTAGCTCCATAGACATTTTTTTCTTGTCCAGTTTGAAGGTGTGGTTTGACTTGCTTATTCGATATGGATTTAGGAAGGCGACAGGTTCGTCTAGTTTTTTTGCTATGTCATAATTCATCCTACAAAAAAGGTGTTGATGTTTTATATCGTCAATAAATATATGGGGCTACTTGTGAGACCCAAACTTGATGGACTGCAAAGGAACACGAACGATTTATACTAGTTTAGACCCTCGAGATGAGGTAATACTCTACGTCCAATTATGGTGTATTGCCTTTGAGGTTGTATGATTCTAATCTTGGTGATCTTGGTGATCCTACCCTCAGGGGGCACCCTGCCTCTCCTTATATACTGAGGGGCAGGGTTACAGGGTAGGAATCCCAGTCAAACTCCGACCAAGGGATTTCCTTCTAGGAATACAATGTGCCCGATTAGGACTATATATTTTCCCTGTCGTACAGGGTTATGCATGCCGAGTCCTATTGTATCCCTAATTACAAGGTTAGGCCCATCCTTTGTCCAAGTGATCCAAATGCTTCTCATGAGGTACCCGGGGCCCATGGCACCGACAGCGGCCCCTAAGACCTTCATAGTTGAGTCACAGCTGATGCCGAGTGTTCATCCTCCATGGTGAAGAATTCCCGAGTGCATTGCTCCCAAGTACTCTTTGTCCGAGTGCTTCTTCTCCCGAGTCCTGCTTCATGTCAGTTGGTAATGAGGCTATGAAGGGCTTCATAGAAAACTATGAATAGCGTGCGCCGAATAAGCGCACCTATTAGATGTAGCCCCTGACTTTGTGCTTAATTACGAAACAATTAAATATAAAGTCAAAGATCTTTAACCTTGTAGTCTTTCCAGAGTAGTATGCTACTCGGTATGTAGACTCTTCAGCATCATGTTAGCTGGAATAATCTTTGCTCATGGCAATTGGTGGCTAAGCATGGAAGCCGAGTACCACATCTTGGATTTTAACCCAATGTGTGGTCAGGTGTACTTGAGAAATACATGCATCCCCAATTTTAATGGAGACTAGCTGTTGATCTTTATAAGGATGTATTCTCAATTCCTGGTAAATAATGCAGATATCTGAACACATATGTCCAGCAATTAAGGTTTCATGAAGCATATCTGATTATTTAATCGGTTTCTATGAATAGCATCTGTACTGTGATTTTAACATAGCTAGCAATCGGCTCTACAGAGCATGCTATGTAGAAACTCATATCTTGTGGCCCAGTACCGAATTAGCTGGCCCAAGACCACTTTTTAGCACAGGCTCTATAAAAACGGGGAGAGAGAGAAAAGATTTCCTCATCTTCTCCTATCCGCCAATTGTTTTGCCTTCCAGCTTCCGCGCCGAAACTTTTCACTATGTCTAGCTAGGGTTTGCCATAGCCGGCGTCTCCCGCGCAAAACTCGGGTGATTCCGCTCCATCGCATCCATCCCAAACCTTCCAAAGCATTTCCCCCAAATTTTCTCACTCCCAACAATGCCGAGAGCTTCGCTCGAGATCCCTGAGGTGTCCGCGGATGCTTGGCCGGTCTCGGACTGCGGCTTGACAAAGCTAAAGTATCTGGAGAAGCAACTGACGCTGCAGCAGCAAGAAGTCATCCACTGGCGCATCGCTAAAGAGGAATCTATTCCGGTGCCCCGATCTGGTGAGACTATCATCTTCACCTCCTTTTTTCCACCGTGGTCTCGCCCTTCTCTCTTTGGATTTCTTCTATCAACTTCTATCCTTCTACCAACTGGAGTTAGTGAATCTGAACCCCAACTCCATTCTGCAAATCTCCATCTTCGCCACATTGTGCGAATGTTTTCTGGGGGTTAAGCCCCATTTCAATCTTTTCTAGTATTTATTCCATATCAAGCCCCAGCCATCCAAAAATAAAGTCCGAGAGATTGGGGGAGCCGGTCTCCAACTCAGGAACGAAATGAAAAAGATCTATCTCTCTGTTCCTTTGAAAATCTCCCTCAAGGGCTGGCATAGAGAATGGTTCTATTGTTCCGATCTCGAACCTTCTCTACCCCCTTTCACTGGCTCTCCTCTGGTGGTCCTGCCCAGTTGGTCTTCCGTGCCAAATTATGAAGAGATGGGTTAGGTATACCAATTGATAGAGAAGATCGATCAACTGAAGAGCTCGGGATTAATTGGTCCCTTGGTAGCGAGGTGTTTCCTGAACCGCCGCACCAGGCCACTGAAGCTGAGAAGCCATTTCGGCTAGAATTAACAGGGCAAGAATGATCCTAGCCGAGAATACTCAGATTTGACTGATAAGAATAAGGTGACCAACACCTTGCTTGGTTTTTTTGTCAACGGGGCTGTGGAAACTAAATATGCAGAGCGCGCCACTGCTGCTTATAGCCAGAAAAGGCCTCGACCACAGGTAATCTTGAAACAGCTGATTTGGTATTGCTATTCATTTGTGATGAATATCTGGGGACATTTGTCTAGAATCATCCTCCAATGTATGATGTATGTTGTTGAAACATTTGCAGGAGTGTGAGGAATTTGACGATGACTCTCAAACCTTGTCGGCCACCAAAACGAAGAAGAGGTCGGCCAGTCCTTCTGCTGCTCAGCCCAGCTCTAAGAGAGCTGGGAAGAAACCCATCGAGGATCCGAGCAAGAAGAGAACAAGCAAGCCAAGCGCAGCGCCGGGGAATCTAAGGATTAAAGACCCTGCCAGTCTAGCCCCCAAGCCGTCAAGCCCGAGGCCTTCTCCTCTGAGTCCAAGGCCAGCAACATCGAGCTCAAGGCCGACGCCGCCTATTACAAGATCAGCAACACCGAGCCCAACGATGGCGCCGCCGAGTAGCTTGACACCCCAGTCGGCAGCGCCAGAAACATGGCCGACTGGAGGTAAAGCGCCATTGTCAACTGCTGCGCCGACTGGCCCAACAGCCAGCAGCTCTCCACCGCTAACATCTTCTAGAGCTCCCTTGTGGAGGTTCAAGATTTCCAAGAGGTAAGCGATCTTCAATCTTCCAAGAGTTTTGAACGATGTGATAGTATCTTGACACTTGACTTATTGTGCAGGAAGCGAGTCAACATTGATCCCAAGGGGACCACGCCAGCTGCTCCTGTTACCGTGCCATCCCTAGCCGAGCCAGCGCCAACAAGTTCGTCTACCGAGCTAGAGACTGCCCTAGCTGTAGAGGTTGAAGCAGTCCTAACAGCAGGACCAATAGTGCCGGCTGACCAAGGGGGGAGTGCTGAAGCTGCCGCTCCAGCCCCTGAGCAAATCATTTAAGTCCCAGTAGCCACTGAATCTAGGGCCAGGACCCCATTGCCACTTATATCGTCATCGTCTTCAGATGAAGTGGACATCCCCTGATTCGAAGCCCCTCCTCGTGACTTCCCGAGAATGTTCCATTGGGTATCCCCTGAGGGAGTCACGGAGAGCTACAAGCATGATGAATGAGCCACGGCAAGGCAGCATGAAGTTCTTCTTCATGCTGCAATCGCTGCATCTAGGGGAGTTCAGGTGTGTAGCAAATCTTGCTATGTTGAGTTCTCGATGGTTCTCCTTAACTGGTACTCCATCATCTAACTCTATTTTGCTCTGTCTCGCTCTGTTTTGCTCTGAGCAGAAGATTGTTGACCGCTCTGGAGAAAGTGAACAAGGTCCTGATCCAGCTCGCCTCTCACCTTCAACGATTGAACCGGCTCCAGGCCACCAAGGACGACTTGGAGCGGGCTAGCTAGGAGAAGGAAATTTGGTTAAGGGGAGCAGTGGATCGGCTTAGGGATGAAAAGTGGGCTCTAGCCGAGAAGATCAGGAGTAAGTCTTCGGTATTATCCTCCCGAGTAAACCCCGAGTATATTTCTCCAGCTTTGTTGATTCCCTACTGCCTCTTTGGGTTCTGACTGCAATCTCGAGTTCTTGACTATTCTAATTTGTAGCCCTTGAAGCCGAGTTGAAAAACCAAGCAAAGGAGAAGAAACAACAAGAGATCAAGCTGAAGGAAGCTGAAAAGGCCAAAGCCGAACTGGAGAAGGCCAAAGCCAAATTGGAGGCCGACTATGCAAGTAAACCTCTTCCTTGACAATAACCTTATCCATCTTCTTGTTACTCCGATTGCATTGTTTGGCTAACAAGTATACTTGTCGATGAATCTGAACAGCTTCGAAAGCCAATGCCCACACCCAATTTAGCGCCTTTGCAGAGGAGATTAAGGTTGTCAAGGAGTCACGAGAAATTCTTGCCGAATCCGTGAAAAGGCTCCTTGACATTATGGAGCCTTACCATGTTGGGACCAGTTCATATAGTCTCCCAGGTGCAGGTGCGCCTTAGCGAAGCCCCGAGCATCTTGAAAAATTACTCGGATGAGCTTGTCGCTGTCGGCGTGGCCTAAACCCTCACTATGACCAAATCGATCTACCTTATGGTAGATATCGAGGCCATTGGTGAGGGTTTTGCTGAAGAGACAACACCTAAAGAAACACTGGAGTTGATCAGCCAGGCAAGGCCAACTGCATAGGCAATCACAAGAGACCTTGGTATGTAGAAAACATGCAATTATGCAGTTGATGTATATATAACTTTTGGTGAAAGCATGTATATATCTTGTAAACTATTGCCGAGTACTTGTTTATTCTTAGTTGTCATTAGTATCACCCGACTATGTAGTCTACACCGAGTAGATCGATAGGAACTTAAGAAAAAAGGTTCACTACTAAACCCTATACTCGGGCAAACATAGCATAATCTTTGTAAAACTTCACAACTAAAACAAAACAAGCTCATATTTTATTAACAAGGTACATAATACATGTAGCCCCCGACTCACTACTCGGTTGAAACAAGCGATGTAGTGAGTCAGATAAAAGACTTTGTATATATATATATATATATATATATATATATATATATATATATATATATTGAATACAAAACTTAGGTATAGAAAGGACATTGCTGTTCTATATTCCATGACTTGCTGATGAGGGCACTATCTTCGATCTTCAGTCGATAGGTGCCCAAACATGTTACCTCAGCAATAATGAATGGCCCTTCCCACAAAGGGGATAGTTTATGCCTGTCTTTGGTGGTTTGTATTTTTCTCAAAATGAGATCTCCCACCAAAAAGGCGTGGCCACAGATGTTTCGACTGTGATAACAACGCAAGCCTTGAAGATACCTTGCCTACTGCATAGTTGCGCTATCCCTCGCTTCTTCCAACTGATCGAATTCAACCAATCGCGTTTTGTTTGAGTTATCTTCTGAGTGGGCCTGAACTCGCGGAGAGCCGAACTCCAACTCGGTTGGTAACATAGCCTCAACACCATATACTAAGAAGAAAGGGGATTGCCCTGTTGCCCGACTAACCGTGGTTCTTAGAGACCAGAAAACGAATGGGAGTTTTTGTACCCACCACCTTGCATATGGTTTTAGTCAGTCAAATACCCTAGCTTTGATACTTTGTAAGACGATGCCATTAGCACGCTCAACCTACCCATTGCTTCATGGGTGTGCCACAGAAGCATAACAGATCTTGATGCCAAAATTATCACAGAAATCTTGAAATACGCTGCCCGTGAACTGAGTACCGTTGTCCGTTATGATGCAGTTAGGAACCCCAAATCGGTATAAAATACTCATGATGAAGTCCTTTGCTCAAGCCGCTATTATGGTAGCAACAGGTTTTGCCTCAATCCACTTTGTGAATTTATCCACTGCGACGAACAAGTGTGTGAACCCTCCTGGCGCTTTTTTGAGCGGCCCGACCATGTCGAGCCCCCAAACTGCAAAGGGCCAAGAGATTGGAATAGTTTGAAGTTCTTGAGCTGGAAGATTTGTTGGTCTTGCATAGAATTGGCATCCCTCGCATGTGCGAACTATATCTTTAGCATCTGTTACTATAGTCGGCCAGAAAAAACCTTGCCTATAAGCCTTTCTGACTAACGTCCTATATGCGGCATAGTTGCCACAGATACCCAAGTGGATTGATTGTAGAATCTGCTTGCCCTTCTCGGGTGTGACGCAACACATAAGGACCTCTGATGCGCTTCTACGATATAGGTCTTGTCCGAGTATAATGAAACATTTGCTTCGATGCTTGATCTGTTCGGCTTCACTGCGTTCTTCTGGGAGTTTATCGTCTAAGAGGAATTTGAGAACTGGAGTCCGCCAATCTTGAGTGATGAGGACATCACTAGCTCGGATATGACCATAGCTACCTTATGTATTCATCAACTAAAGGTATATGCTTTCTACTTAAGATTTACGTGTTATATTTGAACAGCCATTACTACACCATGAGTTTGTGTGTTCTCATTGCAGAGATACTTGCTTGGGTGAAGGAAAGAGACAAGCACAAGGAACGCATGGATGATCAAAGAAGTTGATTGGGGACCAAACCAAGACCTTACCCAAGTCTACTCCTACATCACCACGTCACTTTTGGTCCATAGAGGCAAGAATGAAGTTCTGCACGTTTGGATTCGATTCGGGCTTCCCTGACAGCATCAACTTCAAACGGACCTAGCCACTGATCCAGAAGACTTCGGGGCCCATGAGTACTGTTGGAAAGCTTATAGAGTCTACTTTAGATGGTTTTGGTCCCACATTAAAATTCCTCTTGAACTATCTGGAATCATCAAAACAAGATACTACCTTTTCTAATCCGATTCTATTTGGACCTTAGGCCTTGTAATTGTGTCGTGGGCTAAGCTCAAAGGGTGCGCGCTCTAGGGTTAACCCTAGGACGTCCCAACTCATATATATACAGTAGCCATCATCGTTTAGGGTCGGGTTTTGCTTAGATTATTCTGCCATTGCAGTTTCGTAGTCTAGATCGGTTTATAGAACCCCAACTTCATGTGCTAAATATTCATCTGCAATTCAGGTTGTGTTTTCTTTGTTCTTGCAAATTTCTTCAATGTTTCAGGAGCAAACCTTCGGTTAGGTCGACTGTGTGAGAGCATGGCCGATAATGACAAGACGCGCGGGTGTAGCAAGTGCGAGGTGACGATCTACTGATCAGAAGCCTCAAAACGTGAACGTCCACACGTCACCAAATTGAACCTATCGGAAGATCGGACACCTACTCACATCATTGAGAGACAATTAGTACTTTATTTGTTGCCGGGGTAGGTTCAACCCCCGACTGTGCAAGCGTTGGTTTCTTCTTTACTGATGCTCCAGTATTGTTCAACAAAAACCCCAGACGGGACCACTTCTCGTTTGGATTCCATGTTGGCCAATTCGTCTGCAGCATCGTTGTATTGTCGTAATACATGAGTTATCTCCAGCCCATCGAACTTGTTTTCCAGCTTTCTGACTTCTTGACAATACGCCACCATATTATCGTCGAGACATGTCTAGTCTTTCATGACTTCGCTGACCACGAGTTGAGAATCCCCGTGCACAACCAGTCGACGGATGCCGAGTGATATGGCAATGTGGAGCCCGTGGATAAGTGCCTCGTACTCGGTACGTTGTGGGAAGCCAGAAAGGATCTGGAGACGTACTTGAGTTTTTGCTAGATGTGATGTCAACACAACGCCAGCCCCCACGCCACTGATCGGTAGAGAACCGTCGAAGCACATCGTCTAGTGCTCTAGCTTGTCCGTGTTTGTAGTCGTCTAAACTTCTGTCCACTCGGCCACAAAGTCGGCTAGAGTTTGAGATTTGATTGCTGTCCGTGGTTGAAAAATGATGTCAAACACCATTAACTCGAGTGCCCATTTAGTGATTCGGCCGGTGGCCTCGCGATTATGTAGTACGTCCTCAAGTGGATATGACGTGACAACGGTGACTTGATGCGACTAAAAATAGTGCACCAATTTCTGGACAGTGATGAGTAGGTCATACAACAGCTTTTGGACTTGAGGATACCTCATCTTGGAGTCAGCTAGGACCTTGCTGACGAAGTAGACTGGCCGTTGAATTTTTTGTATATAACCTGGCTCAGATCTCTCAGAGTACCAGCACCATGCTGACTACCTGAGTGGTTGCCGCCAAGTATAACATTAGCGGTTCCTCGGGCATAGGTGATGCCAACACTAGTGGTGATGTGAGAAATTTTTTGAAGTCTTCGAAGGCTTGCTGGGCTTCGGGTGTCCATTGAAAATTATCCATTTTCTTCAGTAGTTTGAAGAAGGGCATGCCCCTTTCACCAAGTCGGGAGATGAATCGGCTAAGTGCCGCCATGCATCCTGTCAGCTTTTGGACGTCCTTCTGGCTAGTATGGTGCCACGTCATGATAACGTTATTTCTCTGGATTGCCTGATGCCATGATGCGATGCGATGAAGCCGAGTGGCTTTCCAGACAGTACGCCAAAAGCGCACTTTTCCGATTCAACTTCATCTTGAACCTCCGAAGGTTTGAAAAGTTTCTTCCAAAGTCAGCGATGAGTCTTCCCTGGATTTTGTCTTATTACCACGTCGGTCGACATATGCCTCCACATTGCACCCAAGTTGAGGTGTAGACACCGCTGAATTGCTCGTTGATACGTTGCTCCAGCGTTTTTCAACCCGAACGGCATAGTGATGTAGCAGTATGCTCCAAACGGCATGATAAAAGAAGTCTTTCCGGCAGTCCTCTTCTTCAAGCTGATTTGGGTGATATCCCGAGGTAACAGTCAAGAAAGCAGGAGAAGTTCGCACCCCACAGTTGAATCCACCACCTGATCTATCTGGGTAGACCAAATAATCTTTAGGCACGCCTTGTTTAAGTCGATGTAGTCGAGCATATGCGTCATTTACCGTTCTTCTTCCAAACTAGGACTAGGCTTGCCAGCCAATCTGGGTGGTAGACCTCTTTGATGAACCTGGCTGCGAGGAGCTTGGTTATCTCCTCCCGAATAGCATCTTGCAGTCCTGAGGAGAGTGCAAAGTGCCATAGCTGTTTTTGACACGTTGCTTGGCGCCGGCTTGACATTGAGGAATTCTCGATCACCTCCCTAGGTACACCAGGCATGTCGAAGGTTTCCAAGCAAATATTATCCCTGTTCGCCTATGGAGGAAGGTGACGAGCGCGTTTTTCCTATTTGGTCGAGTCCAATCCGACTAGAGTAGTTTTGGAGGGTCAGTAGGGTGCAGGGGGATCTTTTTGGTTTCAGACTCCACTGAAATTCCTGACTTTGCTGCTTTCTTAGCTGGAACCTGATCGTCCTCAATAGGAGTTGTAGCGGATAGCCGAATGTTGTTGCATCTGACTGCCTCTTCTTGAGATTGAGCCAGCTCGCAGCTCTCCTTGTCGCAGGTGAAGGCTTGCTCGACATCGCTGCGAAGGGAGAGAACTCTGGCTACCCTGGCATATTGAGCATCATGTAGGTATAATATGGCACCGCCATGAACTTGGCTAACGCCGGCCGTCCGAGTATGGCGTGATACGCTGTCTCGAAATTGGCAACCTCGAAATAGATACTCTCTGTGCGGAAATTATCCCGCGTGCCAAAAGTGACTGGGAGAGTTATCTGTCCGAGTGGAGTAAGAAGATAAGCCGGGATTACCCCGTGTAAGGGTGCTTTACTCGGCTGTAGATCTAAACAAGGGATCTTCATCTCGTCTAGGGTCTTGGCGAATAGAATGTTGAGAGCGCTGCCTCCATCAATAAGAACCTTCTTCAATTTGATGCTCCTGACGACCGGGTCCAGGACGAGTGGATAGCGTCCTAGATGAGTAACCCGATCGGGATGATCTACGCGGTCGAACATTATTGGGGTTTCTGACCAGCGCAGGTATTGGGGGGCGTCTACCGCAGAGACCAAGATGATTTCGCGTGCAGTAAGCTTCTGCTTTCTCTTGGACTCATAGGCAGGTGGCCCTCCAAAGATGTGGTTGAGCTCAGACCTAGGATCTTGATCATCGCCAGGCTATGCCCGAATCTGGCTTATCTTTATCCGGCGCCAGATGTTGAAGCCTGCTCGGAAGCAAAACTTCTGAGCATGAAGCAATCCTTGGCCGCCTGTTTGCCCTTTGGATGAAAGGGGCAAGGTCCGTTCATCACTTTTTGGTATTCATTGTTCCTCTGGGGTCGCGGCCGAGTACGCTCCACAGTGGCCACCATGTTATCCGACTTCTGCTTGTGGCTGCCGGATTTGTTCTGTGTTGGCCCATCATTGTCTTTCTTGTCCTTCTGCTGGGGCTCTTTTTTGTCGTTGAGGGCCTGAGTGACCGCGTCGGCCGAGTCAACGTACTTGTTCGTCATATCAAAAAGAGCCTTGATAGAAGCAGGAGGTTTCCAAGTGAACTTGGCAATGAACGGGGCATCTTTGACTCCCTTGCGGAAGGCGGCGATGACGACCTCATCCTTGATCATTGGGATCGAATTTCACTTCTCGGAAAACCTCTTGATGAACTCACGTAGAGACTCGTTCTTCCTTTAGTGCAACTGATAGAGATCATGCTCAGAAGACGGCTTCTCGTAGGTTCCCTGGAAGTTGGCGATAAAACGTTCCTGGAGTTCTCCCCAGGAGCTGATCGACTTCTCCGGAAGCGCTGTTAGCCATGTCCTGGCCAAGTCGGCCAGAGCAACTAGGAGGTAGTTGGCCATAGCTTTGTGATCTCCTCCGGCTGCTTGGATTGCTAGAGTGTAGACCGTAAGCCAGGACTCGAGATTGGTCTTCCCGTCATATTTCTCGATCCCAGTCGGCTTAAAGCCTGCCGGTCAGTCGACCTGTTGCAGCTCCTAGGTGAAGGCTAGTACTCCTTCATCCGCAAGAGGACTCCGACTTCGACTATGACGGTGAAACCGCTTATGGTGGAGGCCGAAGCGCTCGTTCTCGTCTTCCAGTCGGCATTGCTTGTCTTCCTCTCGTTCACGGCACCGAGCGTTGATGACTTGCCGAAGGTCACGCTACAGTCGGCCTCGGAGATCCTGGTTGTCCTAACGGTTGTTTCGATGCCACTGCTTGTTATTAGGGTTGCCGAGTGATGTCTGGCGTGACTCCGTGTGTGGCTGACTGGAGCCAGCCGCTCGGCATCGCGTCGAGGCAGATGAGACTGTCGTTGGAGATGCCGACCGGTTGGTCGGTATGAGGGTATCGCCCGACTGTTAGTACTGCTGACATGCAGCAACGGTAATAATGGCTTTTATCCTTGCTATAGTCGGGGTGGCCTGGTGATCAGGCCCAAACTGGAGCGTGTCCAGCAGAGTTGCAGTGGCTACGACGTTTTACTGAGGTGTAATGAAGGCGTTGTGGTCGCCGATTTGGGTTTGGAGGATTTGTTGCTGAGCAGTCTGCCTAGCCCTGTGCAGATCGTCATTGTGGGCGTGTAGGTGTCTTGCTTCCTCCTCTTGCTGTTCTCGCAGTCGGCAGGCCTCCTCCTCTTGCTACTCGTATAGTCGGCGTGCCTCCTAACTAGGAGTAGAGCCTTTGGACGCCATGAAGATTTCTTGTGGCGGGGAGAAGCTTGCCGAACTGCTGTCCAACTTAGAGTCGGAATTAGAGTAGTTGATGGGGGTGATGACAACTCCGACCTCCCTAGATCCAATCTCGAGCGGCACTGGGCTGTATCCGAGTTGAACCCTAGGAGATCGGCTCTGCTGCGTCAGATGCTGATCGCAGTTATCCGCAGCATTGCCGAGTCCGAACGGGAGATTGATGATCTCCTTCTTCCTTAGCCCGATCTCGGCTGGCTCAAGGCCGAGTCCGAGTCGAACACCGAAAGAAAGAGTTGTCCTGAGACCTGGGCATGTTGAGGATTGCCGCAGCAAGTCGACGAGAGTTGCTGCCGCATTGCATGGGCCGACTGGCATAGAGTCGGCCTGGTCCCTGGCCGATCAGATCGAATTCGAGTTGGACAGGGTAAGGTTGCCGAATTTATCGGCGATGAAGTCGAGGCTCCTGAAGGTGATCGTTTCCCCGGGAGAGAAATTGATGCCGTCGACTCCCTTGATTGGATCCATCAGGCTTAATGAAGATGATCTCGACGAAGCCCCTACTTGACGCGCCAACTGTCGATGTTTTATATCAGCAATAAATATATGGAGCTACTCATGAGACCCAAACTCGATGGACTGCAAAGGAACACGAACGATTTATACTGGTTCAGGCCCTCGAGATGAGGTAATACCCTACGTCTAATTATGGTGTATTGCCTTTGAGGTTGTATGATTCTAATCTTGGTGATCTTAGTGATCCTGCCCTCAGGGGGTACCCTGCCTCCCCTTATATACCGGGGGACAGGGTTACAGAGTAGGAATCACAGTTGGACTCCGACTAAGGGATTTCCTTCTAGGAATACAATGTGCCCAACTAGGATTATATCTTTTCCCTATCGTACAGGGTTATGCATGCCAAGTCTTTTTGTATCCCGAATTACAAGGTTAGGCCTATCCTCTGTCCGAGTAGCCCAAATGCTTCTCATGAGGTACCCAGGGCCCATGGCACCGACAAAAGGGAAGATGAAATTAGACCCAAGTAATGTATAGGTAGTCACAACAAGCAGAATGCAGCAATTGTACACTTACAGGCACCACACGGGGATCAAATTTGCGTCGAGCTTATCCCGGTGGTAGAGGGCATGTATATCCTTGAAATCTACATAGAATTGGCATTAGTCAAAAGAAATGATATCCGACTAAAACATACCGACTTTATGGGCGGGATGTAATCGGAGTCGACCTCGTCATCGTACCCACCTTTTTTCTTCCTTTGTGGAGATGGGTGAGGATCATTCGGTGAGTGATATGAAGACTCACTCGTGGAAGCATTGTCCTCGGCATCGTCCGAGCTTGACAACAAACATTCAGGCATTACCTACGTGCATACTATACCAATTTCTTGGGAGGCCACGAGTTGATGTTCATCCGTGCTCTTGTCACCCGCTTGTGGCGCTTCAGTGGGCTTTTCCATCGTATTGATTATAGATGACTGGAAAATACATTCCGAAATTAACTTATTATTATCGAAATTAATTGTTTGCATTGAAATTAACTATTGCATCAAAATTAGGAAAGATCCAAATATTAACTATATTCCATACAATTCTCCAAAAATTCCATACAAAGTAATCAAGTTCAATTAATTTATCACAAATAAAAGTCCGTACAATTCACCAAAAATTCCATACAAAATAACGAAATGCATTTAATTTTTCACAATAAAAGTCCGTACAATTCTCTGAAAATTCCATACAAAGTAATTAAGTTCAACTAATTGATCACAAATAAAAGTCTGTACAATTTTCCGAAATTCCATACAAAATAACCAAATGCATCTAATTTATCACAATAAAAGTCCATACAATTCTCCAAAGTAATCAAGTTCAACTAATTTATCACAAATAATAGTCTGTAAAATTCACCGCAATTTCCATACAAATTAACCAAATGAACCTAATTTATCACAATAAAAGTCCATACAATTCTCTAAAAATTCCATATAAATTTACTATGAATACCAAATTTATCACAAGTACATTTCCATAATTTCACCCTAGTTCCCAAATTCACCTAATTCACCAAATTCACAATGGTGATCGCATGACTAAACTTTAGAGGGAATCAGTGAAAGAAATAGCATAAACTAGTGATTAAAATAGAAGGAAGCCAATTATTTTTTTCAATGAAAAAATGTATATGGACAGGATATGAGCATTGCCATTGTAGTGTAGCTAGCTAGAGACACATCCAATTGGGCTTGCTGTGATGTCAAAAAATATAGGAGAGTAATCTAATTTTCAACTTGCTTAATCTAGTTATAGTGCCACAGAGCTGATCTCAACTCATCACAAAATCACCCTAGTTCACCCTAGTCCACAGAGCTGATCCCAAATTAGCCTCTTGCAGTACCATAATCATCACAGTCCCAAATTAGTTCCAAAATTTCATCCATAATCATCACAAAATCACCCAATACCATAATCATCACAGAGGTGTAGGCAGAGGTGGAGGGAGAGGAGGGTGAGACCGGCGGTGGAGAACGGCAGCTCCTCGGCGCACGGGGTCAATGAGGCGGCGGTGACGTGGCGGCTCCTCTGTGCGTGGGGTCGACGAGGAGGTGCTCTTGTGGGTCGACAAGGAGACGGAGGCGCGCTTGTGGGTCTACATGGAGGCGGAGGCGCACTTGTGGGTCAATGAGGAATTATGGCAGGCAGCGCTCTTAGGCGACCGCCAGAGAAAATCATTATCGCAGGCGGCCACTTAGGTGGCTTGCCAGCGATAATGCATCGCCTATAAGAAAGCACGCGCGGGGTCAAAATTTTCTAAGTCCCTGGCGCGCATGAAAAAAAACCCTAACGCCGGCAGGCTGCCAAAATTTCACCGCCGCATGCAATAATCATCTTCGCTGGCGGCCGCTTATGTGGCCCACCAGGGACATCGTGGTCTAGGCCCACCTATCTAGATTCACCAGTATTTTTAATTCCCAAATATTTATACTTTGTTTAAACATTTATAAACATAATTCTATAGCTACAATTAGGTTTACACAATTTGGTCTGATGAGAACATCTCCACCATCGATACAACCATGCCTAGCCCAATTATTCCCCAGGTTAAAACTGAACAAGTGCTGCAAGGACTAATTACTAGAGCGCGAGCACGCCAACTTAATTATCAGGTAAATACGTTCTTAAGTTATAATAAAGATGATATACAGAATGGAATACTATTTGATGCTTGTGATGATATTATTGTGTTTAGGAACGAAGGACAATTCAGATAAGGATTTACAATTAAGAAAACATCGCAATGACGAGTGGCGCAGAGGATCCAACATATGATGAGCGGGACCCACTATCCCATAAATGATGTAAGGCAAGAAGAAAACAAACAAATTGCATTCCAATTTGACTTGCTCCTTGACAACTAAGCATACAATGTATTTACCCAGCAGTAATGTAGCAGATGATGTACTGTAGCAAAGGTTGTTACTGTAGCTGGGATGCCTAAACAGCCTATATAAAGGGCTGCCATCTTCTTATGTAGTTGGGCTTGTGTTGATATCAAAGTTTAACATTGCTACTTTGCCGAGTAAAGCCGTGATCGGTTAGATCGCCGTTTTCTCGTCTTCGGAACCCCACCCATTGTGAGTATTCAGATTGCTCGTTCATCTTGTTCTTGGTAGTTCTCGATTGCTTGTAGAAACAAGTACCCTCGTGGTTAGGTGATTGTGTTCCGTGAAGATCACGAACAACCATTTGGTGTCGGTGTATTGATCGCTAAGGCGCGACCTCCTTGGATGGTTGTAGTCGGGTCGTCAACGTCTTCTCCTTTCCAATCGAAGTTATCCCTCTTACCGAAAGATCGGGATCCCGAGAGTGTATCATGGTCCATCAATCCAAAATTCATCACCCGTATCCATATGTTTATAAAAAATTCATCGAGGTCTACAATTTTCATAGAAAGTTTGTCATCATCCGACTTCATATAAAAGATTACGATTTTTTAGTCAAATAATATCGGTTCCATTTTGAATAAAAACAAACTAGATCTAGAAAAAATATTAAGACATACCAATGTTTTTCTCTCTATAAAACTAGATCCATATCAAACTAACTTAATATACATAAAAACTACCATGTCTAGCTAAATCATCATCATTGACGGATGAGTAAACACCATTGCACAAAGATTCTGTAAAAAATTTTGGGCTAAATTTAGCTCCAAGTTGCCAATTAAAAATTGTAGATCTAGGTCATATATAAGAACACCATGAATGCAAAATCCACTAAATTGAAAACATAAATTTAGAAATAAACTAGATACCAAGGATCCAACCTTAGATACCAAAATCTACCAAAGATTTTTAATTGAAAACCTTTCTCCCTATATTTTTGGTTTTAAATGAGAGAGAAGGCTCGGGTTCTAGTTAACCGCACGAGCTTGAAGATGACCTTATATAGGGGATTTTTGCAGGCGGGCCGCTTAATGGGCCATCTGTGTAAATCGCACAACTGGCAGCTTGTTATGCGGGCTGCCTAAGAAAATCACCATTATTTTTGTAAGCGGGACACGTTGCGAGCCGCCGGTGTTAAAAGCAGGCGGCACGTAACGTAGCCCATCTAGGAAAATACTAGTGTTTTCGCAGGCAGTCCACATAAGCAGCCACCAGCGATAATCCATCTTCACAGGCGGTCATAACCGCCCACCCCCCCCCCCCTGGGCCCTTACTGTAGGCAGCCAGTTTTACGGCCCGCCTGTTTTTTTGAAAAGGGGTGTCACCTAGAAAAACCATTTTTGTAGTAGTGTTGTCGGTTGATTTAGCGTTCCCGCTGTGATATGTCTTTTAATAATAAAAATATCTAACCCTCTAGCTGCATTGTGAAGGTTATCTTTATATCTTCTAGCCAGCTCTCTTAATCTACTAGGATGTTATCACGAGACGAACGTGATACAATGTATAGCTGAGGTACACTCTTGGAGTCAGTACGTAAGGATCTTTTATTCTACTTTGGATAGCACATTACTTACAGGATTACATGCGTGAATTGTAATGTTAAATCAGTTAGTTATCAATTATTTAGAGGGAGCCGGGGGTTTGTTCCATGACCTTATATTTCTTTTTTGCCATAAGTATCAAAGCTCATTGGCAGTATGCCTAATGGCAGATGCTGAAAATATAAATCATTTCTACTATCTAAAAGAAGACACATCATATTGTCATGTGATGCGCGTGTGTAGTGATGTGTATGCATATGCGTCTTTCATGTAATCGAAAAAATAGTGATCATATGCTATGACGTATGGTTTTGTCTTCTTACTACTCTCCAGTCGCTATAAAAACCAGCAAGAGCACAAGGAACTCTTACCATAGTGTGCAAAGCCATGGAACAGGCAACACTAGTGTACCAACTCTTCCAACATGAAATGTTTCCCTGGACCTTCTCTATCCTAGCATTGTCCGCTTTCCTTCTCCTAGTACTACACTACTTGGCATCAAACAATAAAACATCGACCACCAAGCAACCGAAAAATCATCTTCTCCCACCTTCACCTCCGAGGTTGCCAATCATAGGGCACCTGCACGTCTCCCTCCGTGAGCTCGCTGATCGGCATGGTCCTGACCTCATGCTCCTCTACCTCGGCCAAGTCCCAAACCTCGTCGTCTGTTCCCTACGCGCTGCGGAGGCCATCCTGCGGACGCACGACCATGTCTTCGCGTCACGGCCACGGTCCATGATCGCTGACGTACTTCTTTATGGCCCGTGCGATGTCGGGTTTACACCTTACGGTGAGCAGTGGCGCCAGAGCAGGAGGTTTGTCACAACACACCTGCTGACCAACAAGAAGGTGCGGTCATATCACGTAGCACGAGAAGAAGAGGTACTTGAATGGATTCATATATACTGATTAACCAGTCAGTGACACTCTAGCTCAAAGAAAAAAAAGAAGAGGATTTTCTATAGACTAGCTGATTGTCCATGTTTTACTACGGATAAAAGAAAATATATATAATATTATCTAAAAGAAATAAAAAAATATTTTCCATATGTTATCCATCATTTTTCTATAGGGAATATTCACCTTAATTTGATTTTATATGTGGCTATCTATTTAGATTTAATTGTTTCTTAATATTAAGAGGTTCAAGTGGTAATTTGCAAAATTTACAACAAAAGTATGTAGGATGTTAAATTCACTGTCGCCACCACTACCTTCTTTAAAGAGTACAGATTTTGCATGGTTTTATATATACGGCTTTTGTGCTAAACATCACTACATGTAGTCTTCTAGAAATTTCAAAAAATCACATTCTAAAATTGAAAATCAGCTCAAGATAATAATCCACAGCGCAACCAAGTAGGCACAGTTAGAACTTAATTATATGCAAATGCATGCTCGTTCTTTTGAGCTTCTTCACTGGATTATTGCAATGAATTATTTGCTCCATACTTCTAAAAATAAGATTTCTCAAAATACTTTCTTCTACCGTATAATTTAGACCAGTTATTCTAAGTTATTTTAAGTTTATTTCTTAAAATATTTAATTTATCCCTATAATCTCATCTCAAGTAGATAATCTGTTATAATAATCTGGTGAATAACCCATTTCAAACTCTATGTTGGCAGGTGCGCTTGATAATGGCTAAAGTCCACAAGTTATCCACCAAGGGTACGGCAGTTGACATGTGTGAGCTCTTCAATTCCTTCTCGAATGACCTCATTTGCCGCGTTGTGTCAGGGAAGTCCTTCCAAGGGCAAGGTCGCAATAAGCTGTTCCGTGAACTGTTCAAAGCAAATTCGGTACTCCAAGGAGGGTTTAACCTAGAGGACTACTACCCGAGCTTGGCAAGGATCAAAGTGCTTTCGAGAGTGATGTGTAAAGCCAGGAACGTGAGGAAGTTGTGGGATGAATTACTTGACAAGATTATTAGTGACCATATGAGCAAACAACAGTATCACCATCACAATGACAATGAGAAAGATGAGATGGACTTCATAGATGTTTTGCTCCCTTTTCAAGAAGAGTGGGGCATCACCAGAGAACACATCAAAGCCATTCTGATAGTAAGTAACTAAACTAGTTTAATTGTTTTGTTTCTTAGAGCTATTCACATCTCTTAAGTGTGATTTATTTTTTTAAAATTAATTTGCAGGACATGTTTGAAGCCGGTACGGACACGATATCGGTGGTACTTGCATTCGCCATGGCTGAGCTCATGCAGACGCATCATCTCATGGCCAAGTTGCAAGCCGAACTAAGAGTGAACATACCCAAGGGACAAGAATTGATCACTGAAGATCATCTGACCAAAATGACCTACCTCAAGGCTGTCATCAAGGAGACACTTCGGTTGCATCCACCAGCTCCTCTTCTCGTCCCACATCTCTCCATGGCAGACTGTGTTCTTGACGGCTATACAATTCGCTCGGGGACACGTGTCATCATCAATCCATGGGCTATAGGAAGGAATTCAGAATCTTGGTAAGCTGCAGAGGAGTTTTTGCCTGAGAGGTTTGTCGATGGTGGAATTGCGGCGAACAAAGACTTCACAGGGAGAGATTTCCAGTTCTTGCCTTTTGGTGCAGGGCGGCGAATCTGTCCTGGCATAAACTTTGCTTTTGCTAGCATGGAGATCATTCTAGCAAACCTTTTGTACCATTTTGACTGGGATATTCCAGCTGAAGCAGCGATGCATAAAGATGGTATCAATATGGCTGAAGTATTCGGGTTGACAGTGCAGCTATAGGAAAAGCTCCTGCTTGTGCCAAAAACCTGCGAAGTCATTCAGGCATGCACTTGAGAGTAACGTTCAGGGATACCCATGGCCTTGTACATTCCTACACTAAAATACGAGAGTGGAAGGTCATTAGTTACGTTATTGTAAGATTGTATTTGTAGAACTCGAATTCGTGGATGGCGATTTGTAGAATGTCACTTTGTCCATGGCAGAAATTTTCTATTTTAAAAATTAAATGTTATATACAACATGTTCTCAAATTTTCAATAAGGTACTTTCACTTTATAGTTATAAAGTTAAATATTATATAATTTATCTTGACAATTACTCTCCTAATTTTCTTTTAAAATTACATGTTTTATGTGTAAGTTCAATTACGTAAATTACAATTAATTCCATATTTTAGTGTAGGAATAATTAAACATGTAATTACACAAGAGGAGTTTAAACTCCTTTATTCACGCGCATTAGACCTAAGCCCCTTGCCCCCTCCGGTTGAATGGTCATCGGAGACTATACAATGACTATTTCTCAGAGGAACCTAATATGACCCTTTTTTATTTAGGCACATGTTTGTTATATTTAAATGTTTTTTTGTCTCCTTTTCTAGTAGTTTTTCACGAATGATTCATTATAGTTAATACATATGCAGGTTTAGAATAAGACGTCCTCTTTTTTTGCGCACAATGCATGCCATGGAAGTGTTAGTGATATTTCATATAGGCAATCACAGAGATGATTGTATCACATACTATATTTATGAATTTATGAATAAAGTGTTCCATAAGATAGTTAATCTATTATTGATCAATAAATATGTGACTTATTCATGAGACTCTTTATGTGATATGTTACTATTTCTAAATGATCCTTGATTATATATCATATATGGAACGGATATGATTTTAAGATCAACACATGTATTGATTGATGATCATGTCTCGTGGATCATGGTATGAAGATACCAAATTAAAAATATGGACACATGTTAGAGAACATGTTGTTGGATAGACCTAACATGACACACTACAAGAGCTTTATATGATGGGTCATCAGTTGGTCTCAAGTAGTGTTCGTGTAGAACTCTTGCACCTGAGGTTATCACGGTTCCCAACATATGTAGTGACTTACTTTGGGGCTGCCAAATGCTATTCCGTAACTGGGTAGTTATAAAAGTGGTCTATGGGCTTGTTATGAAATATGTAGTGGGATGTGAATAATCAAGATAGGATTTGCCCATCCCAATTAATGGGAGAGATATCTTTGGGCCTCTCGATGTTATGGACTACCGAAGTGTATGGCCATGCTAAGTGATTGAGGAGTCAATCACGAGTTGAGTAATCCATCACATAGTCGAGTGAATGATTGAGCTAATAAAAGGATGCCACACTCCTCGTCTTGAGCTTAATTGATATCATGTGGCAAAGGGGTTCATACATGTATACACTACAGGTTCAATCGATATGATTTTTGTGTGCACCCGGTGGGTCAATATGCCTTGCTAGAGACCGCTATTGACACATGAACCGAAAAGTTGTTTTCGGGTTGTAATCGAGTGCACATGAACCTACAGGGTCACACACTTAACAGATTGGAACGAATTGTTGGAATAGAGATCCGAATATGGTTCAGTTTGGATAGGGATTCGAATAGAGTTCCTAATGGGCCTGCGAGACCCAATTAGATGCTCGATATATTCAGGGGCGAGGCGCGGTGGAAACCATCTTGGTACGAGAAAGAAAAACCCTAGCTACACCTCTCCCCACGAGCCAAACCCTAGCCGCGCTTGGGCACTAGCACTTTCACGCATTGGTGTTTCAACCCCGGACATGTGGATATCAGTAGAGACGCTGCTGCGTTGCGGCGTTGGTCGGCGGAGAACATGAGAAGGCGGGGAGGTGACGATCGAGTTGAGGAGATCGACTACCTCCTCTACGTCGGCGGGTGCTTCATCGGATTGGGCTACTCCGACTCTACTTCCGCTGCTCTATGTGTCGAGTGGTAACGATTCATGATCCTTTACTCGCATGGTTTCCTGGTTTACGCGGTAGAAAAATTTTGTTTTTGTGCTATTGTAGCCTACCTATAACACTACAGTGGTATCAGAGCTTTCATGTGTAGTTTATGATCTGGATAGTCGCATATAGTTGATATGTGGTAGTAGTAGATGGGATCTATTATAGCCCAGATTGATCGGAACATGTGATGTACCGATGGTTGGTTGAGTTCGGGGTTGATGAGATCAATCGGTATCAAGGTTGGTTGAGTTCACCAGACTGTCTAGTGTTCATCTAAGCCATGCGCTAATGGGAACTAAGTCTTTGAGATTGTCTTGGATGGCGTAATTTGTTTATGCCAGTAAGGTTCTTTTATAGTGCTAACGGGAACCGAGTCCTTGAGATTATCTTGGATGGCCTAATTTGATTATGTCCGTATAGTTTTCCTATAGAAAATTCATAGTGGGACCACCATGTGCGTTGCCCCTTATATTTTGTTTGGGATTATGTTGTTAGATAGAATACGATTCTACATCTAACTTGTTTTTGCAGAGCATGATATAAATAGTATTGCTCTTTTTGTATGTATGTGATGCATGTAATATTCTTTCATGGCCTGTGAGCAATGCTTATTTTAGCCTCGTTGGTTGTCCTTATTGTAACGATCTGCATGTTGATATTTGAACCATCTATGTAATCTTCTATTTCTAGCTATCATTGGTACTAGCTTAGTTTGGAGGATATAGATATCAAGCATGATGGTCCAAAGGAGCTATGTGGAGGATGGAGATCGTCTACATACGAATGAAGATGGTGATTTTATTGGGCCATGCTATTTCACAGTTGAGTAACAAGGTGAATTTGTTTCTAAGTATTTCTAATAATGATATTAGTGAGCATAGTTTACTACCTAATAGTTGTACTTTGCTTGTGATCAAGTTTGAGAGAATTGCATCATTAGAGATCAAGGAACAAGAGGAGGAGATTGCTAGACCAATGTTATGTTTGATGGCACTCAACTCAAAATGGTCCCACATAAGAACATATTTTTCCATGAATGCTCATCAAGTCTACTTTCCAACGAATCAAACGGCATATGATTTGGAGCTTTCTACACCAAGTTGTGCATGTTTGAATACCTGCTGCATAGGCAGACCTGGTTATGCATGCGAGTTAATGAAGATGCAATGGCCGTAGCCCATATGGTTTGTTGAGATGATGGGCTCCTATTCCATGATGTTCTACAGGTGGAGAAAGACTTCTTTTGCAAGCACTACACGGATTCAAACCTTCCCACACAAGAGAACTAAGGATAAGGTGGAAAAAGCCCAATTCGGATTCGGTTTGAGCAGTCAAGAGAGGCCCGCACTAAAACAGACATAGATTTGGCATACGGAGTCCGTTTTGGGTGAATGAGCACTTGCTGGAAAGCTTACTTCGAGCCCAATCCAGATTATACTCATGGGCCTCAAGATTCGGTGTGATCATGTCACAATGGCTGAAACAATTCGACGCTTGTAATCTGTTGTTTCTAGATTGAGTCCTAGTTTATCACCTAGTGTTAGGTTTTTGTATATAAGGCCATGTACTTGACCAAAAAGGTTAGACCACGTTTGATATACACATATTTTCACAGCAATATTGCTCTTGTTCTTTTCTGCCCCCCGCCGCTAAACTAGAGAGGGGAATTGGGAGTTTCAAATGGCATCACTAGAATTTGATGTGTATGTGCTGATTTGGTGGGAGCAAGTACTGAACCAAAGGGAGGAACACAATGAACCTACTGTTGCTACGTGGGTAGAGATGAAGCATGAGACGCGTGCACGGTTTGTTCCTAGTCACTACAAACGTGACATTTTTGAGAAATTGCAGCATATGAAGCAGGGAACAAGCTCTGTGGAGGAGTACTACAAGGGGATGAAGAAAGAAATGATTCGAGCTAAGGTGCAAGAAGATGAAGAGTAAACAATGGCACGTTTCCTTGTTGGATTGAATTATCCCATCAAGTGCATAGTTAATTAAGTGCAAGAAGATGCAATGGTGACATGCACCACTTCATTTGCTACTCGCTCTTCATCCAGTGGAGGTAGGCCAACCCTAAAGTTCAATTTGAGTAAGAACTTCACCTCCAACAACACTAGTTCTTGCAATTCAGCAAGTAAACAAGATACTACACCAAGTGTAAGCAAGAAGCCCGTTGTCCCTACAGGAAGTAGCACCTCTTCGGTAGGTCCTACGGCGAAGAGTAGCAATATTCAAAGTTTCAAATGCCTTGGATGTGGTCACATGCAAAAGGATTGCCTGAACAACAAGACTATGCTGATTTTGGAGGATGGTGAATACAAATCAGCAAGTTAAGATGAGAATGAGCAACTGCTGATTTGGCACGTTTTGATGATGCCCAAGAAGAAGATGAGGAGCCACATGGTACTGTTTATTGTAATTTTGAAGAGGGACCTTCCCTCGTTGTGACACCAAAGGTGTTGACTGTACAGTCGAAGGTTGATGACGAACAGCATTGCAATTTATTTCAAACCAAGGCAAAAGTTGATGGCAAGGTATGCAAAGTTATCATTGATGGTGGTAGTTGTTATAACCTAGCTAGTAAGGAGATGTGCAATAAGCTTGGTTTGGATTAAATCCATACACAACCTTAAATGGATTGAGTTGAGTAGTAGAATGTACCATCCTATTGTACGCAAACTCCACATGTGGCAAATAATCTTCCCACTCTTTTAAGTTCTTCGTTATCATCATTCGCAGCAGCATAGAAAGTGTTCGATTCACCACCTCCATTTGACCATCAGTTTGTGGGTGACAAGTCGTTGAAAACAACAACTTAGTCCCAAGCTTGGCCCACAAAGTCTTCCAAAAATAGCTTATGAACTTGACATCTCAATCTGAAATGATAGTGCGGGTACTCCATGCAAACATACCACCTCCTTGAAAAACAAGTCAGCTATATGCGACGCGTTGTCGCTTTTGTAACAAGGAATAAAGTGTGCCATTTTGGAAAATCAACCAACAACAACAAATACTGAATCCCTCCCCCTCTTAGTCCTAGACAATTCTAACACAGTCCATGCTAATATCCTTCTAAGGTGCATTAGGAACAGGTAATGGAGTATACAATCCATGAGTATTCAGTTTTGATTTTACTTTATGGCAAGTGACACACCTTTGCACATACCTCTCAACAACGCACCTCAATTTAAGCCAATAGAAATTCTCCGATAGCAGCATGTAGGTTTTTTCTCTCCCAAAATATCCCATCAAACCTCCTACATGTGATTCCTGCAACAATAGAAAACGCACGGACGATTCTGGAACACATAGCTTATTAGCACGAAATAAAAACTCATCATGCACATGATATTTCTCCCAACCTTTCCCATCTAAACACTTAAAATATGGTGCTGAAAATTTGCAATCAATTGCATACAATTCTTTCAAACTCTCTAACACTGGAACTTTCACATCTAGTTGAGTTAAAAGAGCACTCTTCTGAGATAAAGCCTTAGCAACCACATTCTCTTTTCCCTTCTTATAGCGCACAACATATGGAAAAGATTCAATGAATTCAACCCACTTAGTGTGTCTACGGTTCAGATTAACTTGGCCCCTTAAATATTTCAAAGCTTCATGATCAGAATGAATAACAAATTCTTTGGGCCAAAGATAATGTTGACAAGTTTCCAAAACACGCAGAAGAGCATAGAGGTCTTTTTCATAAACAAGATAGTTTAATTGTGCACTACCAAACTTCTCACTAAAATAAGCAACGGGCTTACCTTCCTACATCAAAACATCACCAATATCAATTCCACTAGCATCACATTCAACCTCAAAAGTTTAAGTGAAATCAGGTAAAACAAGCAAAGGTGCTTCGGTTAGCCTCTTTTTTAGCTCATAAAAGGAATCCTCTTGCACTTTACCCCAAACAAAAGGCACACCCTTTTTAGTTAACTCATTTAATGGGGCTGCAACAGTGCTAAAATCTTTCACAAAGCGCCTATAGAAACCAGCAAGGCCATGAAAACTACGCACTTGACTAACATTCACAGGTGTAAGCCAATTTTTAATTGATTCAACCTTGGATTCATCAACTTCTACACCCTGTCTAGAAAAAACATATCCTAGAAACACCACCTTTTCTTTGCAAAAAGTGTATTTTTCAAAATTAGTGAACAAGCGCTCAGACCTAAGCACTTCTAGCACTTGCTTAATATGACCAAGGTGTTCCTCCATGTTTTTACTATAGATCAGAGTATCATCAAAGTACACCACCATAAATTTCCCAATGAAAGTCCTTAGAACATAATTCATTAATTGCATGAAAGTACTAGGTGCATTAATTAGACCAAATGGCATGACTAACCACTCATACAATCCAAATTTTGTTTTAAAGGAAGTTTTCCACTCATCACCATCTTTCATCCGAATCTGATGGTAACCACTACAAAAATCAATTTTAGAGAAAATAACAGCACCACTAAGTTCATCTAGCATATCATCAAGTCTAGGAATATGCCACATGATGATGGCCCATTCAGAGTTTTGGAGAAGATAAATGGCAATGCTTACAAGATAGATCTTTCGAATAATTATGCTGTGAGTGACACGTTCAACGTTTTTGATTTGTCACCATTCATTGGCAGGGCAGACACAGATTCGAGGATGAATCCTTTCCAAGAGGGGGAGGATGATGAGAATCTACATAGCTCCTCTCATTCTTCTACTAGTGCTGCTCTAGATCCACTTATCTCTAATGCGTACAAAGGCCCTATCACACGAGCACGTTCATGGGAAATTAATAACAAGGTGAATCTGTTTCTAAGTACTTCTAATGATGATATTAGTGAGAATAGTTTACTACCTAATAGTTGTACTTTGCTTGTGATCAGGTTTGAGGGAATTGCATCATTGGAGATCAAGGAACAAGAGGACGAGATTGCTGGACCAATGTTATGTTTGATGGTGCTCAACTCAGAATGGTCCCACATGAGAACATATTTTTCCATGAATGCTCATCAAATCTACTTTCCAATGAATCAAACGGCATGTGATTTGGAATTTTCTACACCAAGTTGTGCATGTTTGAATACCTGCTACACAGACAGACCCGATTATGCACATGAATTAATGAAGATGCAATGGTCGTGGCCCATATGCTTTGTTGAGATGATGGGCTCCTATTCCAAGATGTTCTACAGGTGGAGAAGGACTTCTTTTGCAAGCCCTACACAGATACCCACACAAGAGAACTAAGAATAAGGTGGAAAAGGCCCAATTCGGATTCGGTTTGAGCAGTTAGAAGAGGTCCACACTAAAACGGATGTAGATTTGGCATACGGAGTCCGTTTCAGGTGAATGAGCACTTGTTGGAAAGCTTACTTCAAGCCCAATCCAAATTATAATCATGGGCCTCAAAATTCTGCGTGATCATGTCACAATGGCTGAAACAATTCGATGCTTGTAATCTGTTGTTTCTAGATTGAGTCCTAGTTTATCTCCTAGTGTTTGGTTTTTGTATATAAGGCCATGTACTCGACCAAAAAGATTAGACCATGTTTAATATACACATATTTTCGCAGCAATATTACTCTTGTTCTTTTCCTAGGGTTTGTGCCGCCGCCGCCAAACTAGAGAGGGGAATTGGGAGTTTCTGCCGTCGATTGTTCTTGTTTTTTCCTTTCAGGGAATCAAGGGAGCAATAGATCCACTTTTGTGTGGTCGAGTGGATCATCTCTTGCATGTGGTTTCGTGAATTTATGGTGAAAGGTGTGCTGCAAGGGTAGCATGTTGTTCATCCTCTTCGTTGATTACACGGTGTATCCAGATTCTACGTCGAGAAGGTCGGGCACCCCGTATCATGATATGTTGACATGATAGGATAGAATCCCTTAAAAAAATAAGGTAGTACTAATGCCCTTCCATTGGTTGCACCCATAAAGATTGTGATCATTGTGTGGTGGGTCTGCCCAAGTAGGGTGCCATTGATTATCACAATAAGATAGGATACATGTCGGACATCTATGAGCGAAAATTTTTGGTTTACTTAACAAGGTTATCAAAACAGTTTTTGACCTTGGGGCATAAGTTGGGACCGGGACATAGGGATGTTACCCAACAAACAAGAGTCACATAGGATATGATTAGCAAAGTGTTGCTTACCCATTTCACTAGTTCTCTAGCTGTGACGCCAAAGCTCACTAGGGATTGGTTAAGTGTGGATCTTGACCCACTATGTGAAGTCAGAGGGAACATGGTTACAAAACACATAGTGAGAGTATCTTTTGTTAAATTGTTTAATGGAAGATAAATATAAACATAGTACTAAATCTTGCATATATTTTCTGTTGTAGATCATGGCAGCTAATGCATCATCCAGTTTTAATTTGCGGTCTATTCTTGAAAAAGACAAATTGAATGGAACCAACTTTATGGATTGTTATCGTAATCTGAGAATTGTTCTCAAGCAAGAGCACAAAGAGTTTGTGCTTGAAAATCCTTATCCATAAGACCGACCTGCAACGGCTATTGCTGTTCAACGTAGGGAGAATGAGAAGTGACAAAATGAATATTTGGATGTGGGCTGTCTCATACTTGCTACAATGTTCCCTGAGCTTCAGAAGCAATATGAGCATTTGGATGCTTATAGAATTATTACTGGACTACATAGAATGTTTGAGAACCAGGCAAGGGCTAAGAGGTTCAACACTTCAAAATCCTTGTTTGCGTGCAGGCTTGTAGAGGAAAGTCCAGTTAGTCCCCATGTGATCAAGATGATTGGGTACATTGAGAGTCTGCAAAGACTTGGTTTTCCCCTTAGCCAAGAGTTGGCTACTAACGTAATTCTTCAGTCGCTGCCTTTAAGTTATGAACCATTTATCTTGAACTTCCACATCAAGACCTTGGCCGAATTGCATGGGATGCTTAAGGGAGCCGAGGAAAGCATAAAAAAAATGCGACTCATGTGATGATGACGCAAAAGCGTAAGCCCAACGTCAAGAAAGTCTGTACTAAGAGAAATCTAACTCCCGATGAGATCGTGAGAAATGCTGCCACTAAGGCCAAGACACAAAAGACTAGGCCCACTAAGGATGCTGAGTGTTTCTTCTGCAAGGAGATAGGTCATTGGAAAAGGAACTGCAAGAAGTATCTAGAACAACTCAAGAAGAAGCAGCTGGATAGAAAGAGTTCCGTCTAAGGTCTTGATGTTATAGAAATTAATCTCGCTACTTCCACTACTAATTCTTGGGTATTTGATACTGGGTTGGTTGCTCACATCTGCAAGTAGTTGCAGGGACTGAAAACAAGTAGGAGTTTGGCAAGAAGCGAAGTGGACATTTGCATGGGCAATAAAGCAAAAGTTGCTACAGTTGCAGTTGGCACTATACCATTATCTTTACCATCAAGGTTAGTTTTGGAATTAAATAATTGTTATTGTGTTCCAGCTTTGTGTTAGAACATCATTTCCGCTTCATGTTTGCAAATGGAAGGTTATGGTTATAGATCAGATAACAATGGTTATTCAGTGTATTTTAATGATATTTTCTATTTCCATGCGCCTATGATGAATGGCTTATACATTGTGAATCTTGATGATATGCTAGTCTATTTCATTAATGCAAAAAGGCCACGTCCTAATGATTTGAATCCCACATTTATTTGGCATTGTCGTTTGGGTCATATAAATGAGAAACGCATGGAGAAGCTCCATAAAGATGGTCTTCTAGACTCTTTTGATTTTGAATCATTTGAGACATGTGAATCTTGTTTACTTGGCAAGATGACAAAGGTGCCTTTCACGGGACAAAGTGAGAGAACAAGTGAACTATTGGCACTCGTACATACTGATGTATGTGGACTGATGAGTTCAATAGCCAAAGGAGGTTATCAATACTTCATTACCTTCACCGATGACTTTAGTAGATATGGGTATATCTACCTAATGAGGCATAAGTTTGAATCATTTGAAAAGTTCAAAGAATTTCATAATGAAGTACAGAATCGTTTAGGCAAAACAATTAAGTTTCTACGATCTGATCGTGGAGGCGGGTATTTGAGCCTTGAGTTTGGTAATCATCTAAAGGAATACAGGATTGTCCCACAACTGACTCCGCTAGGAACACCTCAATGGAATGGGGTATCCAAATGGAGAAATCGCACTTTGTTAGACATGGTGCGGTCAATGATGAGCCAATCTGATCTTCCATTATCTTTTATGGGTTATGCTCTAGAAACAACTGCGTTCACACTAAACAAGGTTCCATCAAAGTCTGTGGAAAAGACACCGTATGAGATATGGACAGGGAAGTGTCCCAGTCTATCTTTCCTAAAGATTTGGGGATGTGAGGTTTATATAAAATGTTTACAATCTGATAAGCTCACACCTAAGTCCGACAAATGCTTCTTCGTAGGATATCCTAAGGAAACAAAAGGATATTATTTCTATAATCGGGAAGAAGGCAAAGTGTTTGTCGCCCAACATGGTATCTTCTTGGAAAAGGAATTTCTGTCAAGAAGGGCCAGTGGGAGCATGGTGCACCTCGAAGAAATTCGAGAATCACCAGAAAATGTTTCAACTCCTACACAGCCATAATAGGATGAACAAGGCGTTGTTGAACCTGTTGTATAAATACCAGCCCCACGTAGGTCAGAGAGGTCACGGCGTGTACCTGCAAGATATGCGTTGTTGGCTAATGGGCAGTGCGATATATTGTTGTTAGACAATGATGAGCCTGCAACCTATGAAGAAGCAATGGTGGGACCGGACTTTGATAAATGGCTTGGAGCCATGAGATCTAAAATAGATTCTATGCATGACAATCAAGTTTGAAATTTGGTAGATCCACCTGATGGTGTAAAAACCATTGAGTGCAAATGAATCTTTAAGAAAAAGATGTAGATGAAAATGTTCACATCTATAAAGCACGATTGGTAGCAAAAGGTTTCAAACAAATTGAAGGTGTTGATTATGATGAAACTTTCTCACCGGTTATGATGCTAAAGTCTATTCAGATCATTCTAGCGATTGCGGCATATTTTGATTATGAGATATGGTAAATGAAGGTCAAAATAGCTTTCCTTAATGGAAATCTGAGTGAAAATGTGTACATGACACAGCCTAAAGGTTTTGTCGATTCACAATCAACTGAGAAGATATGCAAGTTGCAGAAATCCATTTATGGGTTGAAGCAGGCATCTCGGAGTTGGAATATTCATTTTGATGAAACGGTCAAAGGGTTTGGCTTTATCAAAAACGAAGAAGAGCCTTGTGTTTACAAGAAGGTTAGTGGGAGCGCACTTGTGTTTCTGATCCTATATGTGGATGACATATTGTTGATTGGAAATGATATTCATATGCTTGAATCCGTTAAGACATCACTGAAAAATAGTTTTGCGATGAAAGACTTAGGGGAAGCAGCATATATTCTGGGCATTAAGATCTACAGGGATAGATCAAAGAGGCTAATTGGATTAAGCCAGAGTATATACATTGACAAGGTGTTGAAGAGATTCAACATGCAGGATTCCAAGAAAGATTTCTTACCCATGTCACATGGTATCAATCTTGGCAAGAATCAGTGTCCTCAGACTACTGATGAGCGGAACAAGATGAATGCGATTCCATATGCCTCGGCAATTGGGTCCATTATGTATGTCATGCTTTGTACGCACCTAGATATTTCATATGCACTAAGTGCAACAAGTAGATACCAATCAGATCCAGGTGAAGGTCACTGGATAGCAGTAAAGAACATCCTAAAGTACTTAAGAAGGACTAAGGATGTGTTCCTTGTCTATGGAGGTGAGGAAGAGCTCGTTTTAAATGGTTACACTGATGCATGCTTCTAAACTGATAGAGATGATTTTAGATCACAATTTGGATTTGTGTTTTGCCTCAATGGCGGAGAGGTAAGCTGGAAGAGTTCTAAGCAAGACACTATTACTGATTCTACGACGAAGGCCGAGTATATAGCAGCTTCTGAAGCTGTGAAAGAGGCAGTTTGGATCAAGAAATTTGGTTCTCAGCTAGGTGTGATAACTAGTGCCTTCAGTCCGGTGGACCTCTACTGTGATAATAGTGGGGCCATTGCACAAGCCAAGAAGCCTAAATCACATCAAAAGTCCAAGCACATTCTACGGTGATATCACCACATTTGTGAGATAGTTGATAGAGGCGATGTGAAGATATGTAAGATACACATGGATTCGAATATTGCAGATCCGTTAACAAAGTGATGCGCCTGGGTGCCCGATCTTCCGATAGGTTCGATTTGGCGACGTGAAGACGTTCACGTTTTGAGGCTTCCGATCAGCGATCATCACCTCGCAACCGCTACACCCACACGTCTAGTTGTTATCAACCACGCTCTCACGTAGTCGACCTCACCACAAAGGTTTTATCCCTGCAAGCAATCGAAGAAACTCATAAGAACAAGGAAGAACGCAATCTGAATTGCAGATGAATGTTTAGCACACGAAGTTGGGGTTCTACAAATCGATCTAGATGGGGAAACTGCAATGGCAGAATAATCTAAGCAAAACCCACCATATCTGAACTTGCCAAGCTGCTACAGCTCTCGCTATCAATAATAACACGGCATGCTCGATTCATAACCAAAAACCTTAATTGGAACAAATTGTGGCATTGATTTTGCTCCGCTTTCTTCATGTGAGAACTTAGCACTCGTTGTACCACAGTACTCTCACTATCCTGCAAAAGGTTAGTCACAGAAGAAGGGACAACAAGGGCTCGCTTCTCTAAATGACACACTTTATTTTTGTAAGCAAAATTCTGAGATGGAGAAACAAATTTCTCTCGCATAAGCATTTTCATATCGTTCCAAGTTTGAGGCAATCTATCATGTGAAGACGTTATTAAATCTTGCCACCATATTAAAGCATGAGAAGTCAAGACACTAGCAGCATTCTTAATTTTTTGTTTATCACACAGATGACGATGAGAAAAAATTTTATCAATAGCAACTTCCCAACTCATGTATGCTTCAGCACCAAATCCATTATACGAAGGGGGAGATGACACAGTTTTACCTTCACTTGTCGAAGATGATGTGGCAACTATGGTAGGGCTCTCATCCAAATTCTTCGTCTCCTTTTTGTCCTTGGTGTGAACTGTCATAGTTAGTGGAAGACAAGAAGAAACAGTAGCTGGTTGCTGATGTCGTCTCAATTGTGCATATTTACTAAGGAGACCTTTCATGCTCTCAGCTATCGCTTGAAGGTCTTGTTGTATAGAGTCCATGCTATGTCATCACAATCCTGCCACTATTAGTAGAAAATAGAAAACAACACAAAAGTTTTATCCCTATCAACTACTAAGTAGTGGACGGTGGAATCACACACTCTCAAGTAACTAAAAGCGTCTTACCGAACTCTTATGATATTCTTACCGATTGAAGCAAGTGGTATGACCGGAGAGGTGGGACATTGACAGCGGTGAGTGTTGCGATTACTTGGATCAAATCTGTACTGATAAGAAGTTTGTGGATCTCGGGAGGCTCAAAAGTATGGTAGCAACGAATAGCAAAAATTAATAACAGAATAGCAAAGCTGAATAAGTGTTCCAAATACTTGTAGAAGTCGCTGGCCGAGACACGTTCCTAGGACCAGCCTAACAAGCGAGAGTAAGAAACAAAGGACTTAGGACAACTCTCTCTCACCAAGTCTCTCGAATATCTTGAAAGATCAGCTCAGCAAGACTGCTCACTAAAAACAACTCTCTATCTTTTTCTTTTTCTTTCTTTTTTTTTCTCTTCTCCTTTTTTTCTTTTTTTTCCTTTTTTTCTCCTCTAGGAATACACCTAGTACACAAGAAGCAACCACAAAAATTGTCCACTTGATATAATGCACGGACAGACCGTAGAAAAACACGTAGAGGCGCTCTTAAAAGCGTGCAGGAACTTCGGAGCTTGAAAACTCAGTCTTGCAGGCCAAATTTCACAATTTTAGATCGATCGCATCTGACAAAGTCGGGGACAACCAGATGTAAAATTTTCTGTAGATGTCCACAGATATAAAGTTTGCCCAATTCCGAGTCCGTATGCAAAAGTTATGGCTGTTTTAAGATAGGTAGCGCGAGCTAGGGTTTAGCGGCTCAACCCTGTTGCTCCGGCAAGAGTATAAGTGCCAATAGGTCAAGTGGGGCTGACAAGGAGGCTAGCGATGCAGGGCGATTGATACAAGGTGGCTTGTGACCTATCTAAAAAGGCTTGCGAAAGCGGGTTACAAGCTCAAGGCGGCTTGCAGTTCGAAACCAAGTAGAACTCGATCTCTCAAGGCAGGCTCTCGCACAATGCAAAAGTTAGAACTAGAACCACGAACACGACTCTAAACCAGCGACCACTAACTTGACCTAGGACACAGACTCAACAAAGCGAAACTGAAATAAATTTTGCAAAGGCACAAAGGGGTTTGGATAGGGAATAAACCTAAAACTACGAAGAACACGGTGGTAATAAATTTTTGGTTTTTTTTTGGACCCTAGGTAAAAGAAACAAAGATGGATAAATGGGAACAGATAATACCTATCGGGCAACCTGTGCTCTAATACCACTTGATGCGCATGGGTGCCCTATCTTCCGATAGGTTCGATTTGGCGACATGAAGACGTTCACGTTTTGAGGCTTCCGATCAGCGATCGTTATCTCGCAACCGCTACATCCACATGTCTAGTTGTTATCAACCACGCTCTCACGTAGTCGACCTCACCACGAAGGTTTTAGCCCTGCAAGCAATCGAAGAAACTCACAAGAACAAGGAAGAACGTAATCTGAATTGCAGATGAATGTTTAGCACACGAAGTTGGGGTTCTACAAACCGATCTAGACGGCGAAACTGCAATGGCAGAATAATCTAAGCAAAACCCACCTCTAAACAACGATGGCTACTGTATATATATATGTTGGGACGTCCTAGGGTTATCCCTAGGGCGCACACCACTTGGGTTTAGCCCACGACACCGTTACAAGGCCCTAGGCCCAAAACAGACTCGGACTGAAAGTGGTACGTGTCTTGTTTTGATGATTCCGGACAGCTCAGGAGGAATTTTGATGTGGGACCAAAATCATCTGAAAGTAGACTCCATAAGCTTTCCAACAAGTACTCATGGGCCCCGAAAGTCCTTCTAGATCAGCGGCTAGGTCCGTTTGAAATTGATGCTATTAGGAGGCCCGAATCCAAATCCAAAACGTGCAGAACTTCATCTCTTGCCTTCTATGGACCAAAAACTGACGTGGTGATGTAGGAGTAGACTTGGGTAAGGTCTTGGTTTGGTCCCCAATCAACTTCTTTTATCATCCATGTGTTTCTTGCGCTCGGTCTCTTTCCCTTCACCCAAGCAAGTATCTCTGCAAACGAGAACACACAAAACTCATGGTGCAGTAACGACTATTCAAATATATAACACATAAATCTTATATAGAAAGCATGCATCTTTGGTTGATGAATATATAAGGTAGCTATGTTCATATCTGAGCTAGTGATGTCCTCATCACAAAGCCGCTTCTTCAGCCAAAGCACGAGGTGCACACCAGGGCAATAGGTATTAGATACTTATATGATTGACTCTAGTGCAAGTGAGAGACTGTTAGTGATATGCCCTAGAGGCAATCATAGAGATGATTGTATCACATACTATGTTTATGAATTTATGAATAAAGTGTTCCATGAGATAGTTAACCTATTATTGATCAATATGTATGTGACTTATTCATGAGACTTTTTATGTGATATGTTACTATTTCTAAATGATCTCTCATTATATATCATATATAGAACGGATATGATTTTAAGATCAACACATGTATTGATTGATGATCATGTCTCGTGGATCATGGTATGAAGATACCAAATAATAATGTGGACATATGTTAGAGAACATGTTGTTAGATAGACCCAACATGAGACACTACAAGAGCTTTATATGATGTGCCATCAGTTGGTCTCAAGTAGTGTAGAACTCTTGCACCTGAGGTTTTCACGGTTCCCAACATATGTAATGACTTACTTTGGGGCTGCCAAATGCTACTCCGTAACTGGGTAATTATAAAAGTGGTATGCGGGTTTGTTATGAAATATGTAGTGGGATGTGAATAATCAAGATAGGATTTGCCCCTCCCAATTAATGAGAGAGATATCTCTAGGCCCCTCGATGTTATGGACTACCGAAGTGTATGGCCATGCTAAGTGATTGAGGAGTCAATCACGAGTTGAGTAATCCATCACATAGTCGAGTGAATGATTGAGCTAATAAAAGGATGCCACACTCCTCGTCTTGAGCTTAATTGATATCATGTGGCAAAGGGGTTCATACATGTATACGCTACAGGTTCAGTCGATATGATTTTTGTGTGCACCCGGTGGGTCAATATGCCTTGCTAGAGACCGCTATTGACACATGAACCGAAAAGTTGTTTTCGGGTTGTAATCGAGTGCACATGAACCTACAGGGTCACACACTTAACAGATTGGAACGAATTGTTGGGATAGAGATCCGAATATGGTTCAGTTTGGATAGGGATTCGAATAGAGTTCCTAATAGGCCTGCGAGGCCCAGTTAGATGCTCTATATATTTATGGTGAGGCGCAGTGGAAATCATCTCGGTACGAGAAAGAAAAACCCTAGCCACACCTCTCCCCAGGAGCCAAACCCTAGCCGCGCGCGGGCGCTAGCACTTCCGCGCATGGGCGTTCCAACCCCGGACGTGGGGATACCAGTAAACACACTACTACGTTGCAACGTTGGTCGGCGGAGAACGTGATAAGGTGAGGAGGTGATAATCGGGTTGAGGAGATCGACTACCTCCTCTACGTCAGCGTGCGCTTCGTCGGATTTGGCTACTCCGACTCTGCTTCCGCTGCTTTGCGTGTCAAGTGGTAACGATTCATGATCCTTTACTTGCCTGGTTTTAGGGTTTACGCGGTAGAAAATTTTTGTTTTTGCGCTATCGTAGCCTACCCGTAACCCTACAGGAAGCACATGATGATTATTTTGTGCAAAAAAGAAATGCAGCCGGCACACTTGGATTATCATGTTTGCACAAGATTATAGCGGTATCCCAAATGTTGTGTTATGGAATATGTCGATGTTTTGTATCGGCAATAAATATATGGGGCTACTCGTAAGACTTAAACTTGATGGACTGCAAAGGAACACGAACAATTTATACTGGTTCAGGCCCTTGTGATGAGGTAATACCCTACGTCCAGTTATGGTGTATTGCCTTTGAGGTTTCTCTGGTGAGATTTCAGTATGCCCTCAGGGGGTGCCCTGCCTCTCCTTATATACCAGGGGATAGGGTTATAGAGTAGGAATCCCAGTCAGACTCTGATCAAGGGATTTTCTTCTAGGAATACAACATTCCTGACTAGGACTATATCCTTTCCTTGTCGTACAAGGTTATGTATGTCGAGTCCTATTATATCCCTAATTACAAGGTTAGGCCCATCCTCTGTCCGAGTGGCCCATAGCCTCCACAGCAGCCCCTGAGACCTTCATAGTTGAGTCACAACTGATGCTAAGTGCTCATCCTCCACGGTGAAGAATTCCCGAGTGCATTGCTCCCAAGTACTCTTTGTTCGAGTGCTTCTTCTCCCGAATCCTGCTTCATGTCAACTGGCAACGAGGCTATGAAGAGCTTCATGTAAAAAATATAAATAGTGTGCGCCGAATAGGCGCACCTATTAGGTGTAGCCCCCGACTTTGTGTTTAATTGTGAAACAATTAAATATAAAGTCAAAGATCTTTAACCTTTTGGCCTTTCCCGAGTAGTATACTACACGGTATGTAGACTCTTCAGCATCATGTCAGCTGGAATAATTTTTGCTCATGGTAATTGGTGGCTAAGCATGTAAGTCAAGTACCACTTTATGGATTTTAACCCAATATGTGGTCAGGTGTACATAAGAGATACCTGCATCCCCAATTTTAATGGAGACCAGCTGTCGATCCTCATATCCTCAATACCTGGTAAATAATACAGATACCTAAACACATGTGTCCAGCAATTTGGCTTTCATGAAGCATATCTGATTATTTATTCGATTTCTGTAAATAGCATCTGCACTATGATTCTAACACAGCCAGCAAGCGGCCCAATAGAGCATGCTATTTAGAAACTCATATCTTCTGGCCCAGTACCGAATTAGCCGGCCCAAGCCCACTTATTAGCACAGGCTCTATAAAAACGGGGAGAGAGAGAAAAGATTTCCTCATCTTCTCCTATCCGCCAATTGTTTTGCCTTCCAACTTCCGCGCCGAAACTTTTCACTGTGTCTAGCTAGGGTTTGCCATAGCCGGCGTCTCCCGCGCAAAACTCGAGTGATTCCGCTCCGCCGCATCCATCCCAAACCTTCAATAGCATTTCCCCCAAATCTTCTCACTCCCAGCAATGCCGAGAGCTTTGCTCGAGATCCTGGAGATGTCCGCGGAAGCTTGGCCAGTTTCATACTGCGGTTCGACGAAGCTGAAGTACTTGGAAAAACAACTGATGCTGTAGCGACAAGAAGTCATCCATTAGCGCACTGCCGATGGGGAATCTATGCCGGCGCCCCGATCTGGTGAGACCGTCACCTTCACCTCTTTCTTTCATCGTGGTCTTGCCCTTCCCTCTTCGGATTTCTTCCGCCAACTTTGTCCTTCTATCAATTAGAGTTGATGAATATGAATCCCAACTCCATCCTGCAAATCTCCATCTTCGTCACATTGTGCGAAGCTTTTCTTGGGTGAAGCCCCATTTTAATCTCTTCCGATATTTGTTCCATATCAAACCCCAGCCATCCAAAAATAAAGTCCAAGCCATTAGGGGAGCCAATCTCCAACTCAGGAATGAAATGAAAAAGATCTATCTTCTTGTTCCTCTGAAAACCTCCCTCAAGGGCTGGCATAGAGAATGGTTCTATTGTTCCAATCTTGAACCTTCTCTGCCCCCTTTCACTGGTTCTCCACCGGTGGTTTTGCCCAGCTGGTCTTCTGTCCCAAGCTATGAAGAGATGGGCCAAGTATACTAGTTGGTGGAGAAGATAGATGTGCTGAAGAGCTCGAGGTTGACTGGTGCCTGGATAGCGAGATGTTTCTTGAACCGCCGCACTAGGCCTTTGAAGCTGAGAAGCCACTTCGGTTGGGATTATTAGGGCAAAAATGATCCCAGCCGAGAATATCCAAACTTAACCAATAAGAACAAGGTGACCAATACCTTGCTCGGTTTTTTCGTCAACGGGGTAGTAGAGACAGAAGACGCAGAGCGCGCCACCACAGCCTATAGCCAGAAAAGGCCTCAGCCACAGGTAATCCTAAAAAACTAATGTTGATTTGCTATCCATCTGTGATGAATGTCTGTGGATATCTGTCTTGGATTGCTCTGCAATGTACGATGTGTGTTGTTGAAACATTTGCAAGACTGTGAGGAGTTTGATGATGACTCCCACACCCTGTCGGCCACCAAAACGAAGAAGAGGCCAGCCAGCCCTTCTGCTGCCCAACCTAGCTCCAAGAGGGCTGGGAAGAAACCCATTAAAGATCAGGGCAAGAAAAGAGCACAGCACCGGGGAGTCTGAAGATCAAAGACCCTGCTAATTTAGTCCTCAGGCCGCCAAGCCCGAGACTATCTTCTCCAAGTCCGAGGCCAGCAATATCGAGCCCAAAGCCAGCACCGCCGAGCTCAGCAACATCAAGTCCAGCAACATCAAGGCCAAGGCCAGCACCACCGAGTACGAAATCAGCAACATCGAGCCCAAGGGCAGCGCCGCCGAGTACCTCGACGCCCTAGTCGGCTGCACCAGAAACAGAGCCGACTGGAGGTAAATCGCCACCGCTGACTGCCGCGCTGACTGGCCCGACAGCCAGCAGCTCTCCACCGCCGATATCTTCTGGAGCCCCCTCGTGGAAATTCAAGACTTCCAAGAGGTAAGCAATCTTCAATCTTCCAAGAATTTTGAATGAAGTGATAGTGCCTTGATATTTGACATATCTTGCAGGAAGCGAGTTGACATAGATCCCAAGGGTACTATGCCAGCTGCTCCTGTCACTGAGCCGACCCCAGCCGAGCTAGCACTGACAAGTTCATCTGCTGAGCCAGAGGCTACCCCAGCTATAGAACCTGAAGCAGTCCCAACAGCAGGACCACTAGCACCGACCGACCAAGGGGCGAGTGCTGAAGTCGTTACTCCAGCCCCCGAGCAAGCCACCGAAGCCCCTACAGCTGCCGAGTTTGGAGTTGGGACCTCATCTCCAACAATTTCTTCATCATCTTCTGAAGAAGTGGACCTCCCCAGGCATGAAGCCCCTCCGCACAACTTCCTGAGAACATTTCATTGGGTCATCCCAAAGGGAGTCACGGAGAGCTATGAGCACGACGAACAAGCAGCATCGAGGGAGCACGAAGTCCTTCTACGTGCTGCAATTGTTACGTCCAGGGGAGTCCAGGTATGTAGCAAGTCTTCTCGTGTTGAGTTCTGGACAATTCCCATTTGACCTGGTACTCTGCCTTTTGAATCTATTTTGCTTTGAGTAGAAGATTGTTGATCGTTCAGAGAAAATGAACAAGGTCCTGACCTAGCTCGCCTCCCATCTCCAACGACTGAGCCAGCTCCAAGTTGCCAAGGATGACTTGGAGCGGGCTAGCTAGGAGAAGGAAACATGGCTGAGGAGAGCAGTTGACAAGCTTAGGGATGAAAAGTGGGCTCTAGCCGAAAAGATCAGAAGTAAGTCTTCTGTGTTATCTTCCTGAGTAAATCCTGAGTATATCTCTCCAACTTTGTTGATTCCTGACTGCCTTGTTGAGTTCTGGCTGCAATCTTGAATTCTTGACTGTTCTAATTTGCAGCCCTCGAAGCCGAGTTAAAGGCCTAGGCAGAGGAGAAAAAACAACAAGAGAACAAGCTAAAGGAGATGGAGAAGGCCAAAGCCGAATTAGAGAAGGCCAAAGCCAAGGTGGAGGCCGACTATGCTAGTAAGTCTCCTGCCTGACAATAACCTTAATCCATTTTCTTGTCTCTCCGACTGCATGTTTTGGCTAACAAGTGTACTTGTTGATGCATCTGAATAGCTTCAGAAGCCAATGCCCAGATCCAGTTTAACACCTTTGTAGAGGAGATCAAAGTTGTCAAGGAGTCACGGAAAATCCTTGTCGGATCCGTGAAAGGGCTCCTTGACATTATGGAGCCTCACCATGTTGGAACCAGCTCTAGTACTGTCTCCCACATACAGGCATGCCTAAGAGAAGCCTCGAGCATCTTGAAAAAGTACTCGGATGAGCGTGTCGCTGTCGGTGTTGCCCAAACCCTGGCCATGACCAAATCGATCTACCCTAGGGTAGATATTGAGGCCATCGGTGAAGGTTTTGCTGAAGAGACAACTCCCAAGAAGCACTGGAGTTGATCAGCCAGGTGAGGCCAACTGCGGAGGCCATAGCAAAGGACTTGGGTATGTAAGAACAAACAATTATGCAGTCGGTGTATATAACTTTTGTAAGGACATTTGTAAATATCTGTACGATGCAACCGAGTACTTGCTTTTTCTCAGTCATCATTAGCTTTACCCGACTACATAGTCTACGCTGAGTAGATTGATAGGAATTGGAAAATCGTTCACTTCTAAAAGCTATACTTGGGCAAACGTAGCATAATCGTTGTAAAACATCATAACTTAGATAAAGCAAGCTCGTATTTTATTGACAAGGCACATAATACATGCAGCCCCCGACTCACTACTCGATTGAAACAAGCAATGTAATGAGTCAGAGAAAAATCTATATACATATGTATAGAGAAAATACAAGACTCAGGTATAGAAAGGACATAGCTGTTCTATATTCCATGAGTTGCTAATGAGGGCACCGTCTTTAGTCTTCAGTCAGTAGGCGCTCAGGCGTGTCACCTCAGCGATAATGAACGGCCCTTCCCATAAAGGGGATAATTTATACCTATCTTTGGTGGTTTGTATTTTTCTCAAGACGAGATCACCCACCAAAAAGGTGCAGCCACGAACATTTCGATTGTGATAACGATGCAGGCCTTGAAGATACCTTGCCGACTGGATAGTTGCGATGTCCTTAGCTTCCTCCAACTGATCGAGTTCAACCAGTCGGTCTTCGTTGGATTTATCTGCTGAGTGGGCCTAAACTCGCGGAGAGCCGAAGTTCAACTCGGTTGGTAACACGGCCTCAATACCATAGACTAGGAAGAAAGGGGATTGCCCTGTTGCCCGACTAACCGTGGTTCTTAAAGACCAGAGAACGAATGGGAGTTCTTGTACCCACCGCCCTGCATATGGTTGTAGTCGGTCGAACACCCTAACCTTGATACCTTGTAGGACCATGCCATTAGCACGCTTGACCTGCCCATTACGTCGTGGGTGTGCCACAGAAGCATAACAGATCTTGATGCCAAAATCGTCACAGAAATCTTGAAATACGCTATCCGTGAACTGAGTACCGTTGTCGGTTATGATGCGGTTAGGAACCCCAAATCGGTATATAATACTCATGATGAAGTCCTATGCTCATGCCACTGTTATAGTAGCAACGGGTTTTACCTCAGTCCACTTAGTGAATTTATCCACTGCAATGAACAAGTGTGTGAACCCTCCTGGCGCTTTTTGAATGGCCCGACCATGTCGAGCCCCCAAACTGCAAAGGGCCAAGAGATTGGAATTGTTTGAAGTTCTTAAGCTGGAAGATGTGTTGGTCTTGCATAGAATTGGCATCCCTCGCATGTGCGAACTATGTCTTTAGCATCTGTTACCGCAGTCAGCCAGAAGAAACCCTGTCTGTAAGCCTTTTCGACTAACGTCCTAGATGCAGCATGGTTGCCATAGATACCCGAGTGGATCGATTGCAGAATCTGCTTACCCTCCTCAGGTGTGATGTAGCGCAAGAGGACCCCGGATGCGCTTCTGCAGTACAGGTCTTCTCTGACTATAGGGAAACATTTGCTTCGACGCTTGATCCGTTCGGCTTCATTGCATTCTTCTGGGAGTTCATCGTCTAAGAGGAAGTTGAGAACTAGAGTCCGTTAATTTTGAAAGATGATTAGTACTTCATTTGTTGCTGATGTAGGTTCAACCCCCAATTGTTCAAGCACTGGTTTCTTCTAGATTGATAGCTCCAGTAATTGTTCAACAAAAATCACAGTTAGGACCACTTCTCGTTTGGATCCCATGTTGGCCAATTCGTCTGTAGCATCGTTGTATTGTCGTAATACATGAGTTATCTCCAACCCGTCGAACTTGTTTTCCAGCTTTCTGACCTCTTGACAATACACCGCCATAGTATCATCGAGACATGTCCAGTCTTTCATGACTTGCCTAACTACGAGTTGAGAATCGCCGCGCACAACTAGTCGACGGATGTTGAGTGATATGGCAATGCGGAGCCTGTGGATGAGTGCTTCGTACTCAGCGACATTATGGGAAGCCGAAAAGTGAATCTAGAGGACATACTTGAGTTTTTCGCCAGTGGGTGACGTCAACACAACGCCAGCCCTGCACCGCCGATCCATAGAGAACCGTCTAAGTACATCGTCCAATAGTCCAGCCTGTCTGTGTTTGTAGTCATCTGAACTTTTGTCCACTCGGCCACAAAGTCGGCTAGAGCTTGACATTTGATTGCTGTCTGTGGTTGAAAAATGATGTCAAACGCCATCAACTCGAGCGCCCATTTACCAATTCTGCCAATGGCCTCACAATTGTGTAGGACATCCCCGAGTGGATACGATGTGACAATAGTTACTTGGTGCGACTAAAAATAGTGCACCAATTTCTGGACAGTGATGAGTAGGCCATATAACAGTTTCTGGACTTGAGGATATCTCATCTTGGAGTCGGCTAGGACCTCGCTGATGAAGTAGACTGGCCGTTGAATTTTCTATATATGACTTAGCTCTGATCACTCGACTACCAGCACCACGCTAACTACCTGATTGGTTGCCGCCAGATATAACATTAGTGGTTCCTGGGGCATAGGTGATGCCAACACTGGTGGTGATGTGAGAAATCTTTTGAAATCTTCAAAGGCTTGCTGAGCTTCGGGTGTCCATTGAAAATTGTCCGCTTTCTTCAATAATTTGAAAAAGGGCATGCCCCATTCACCAAGTCGGGAGATGAATCGGCTGAGTGCCACCATGCAGCTTGTCAGCTTCTGAACGTCCTTCTGGCTAGCTGGGGGTGCCACGTTCATGATAGCGTTGATTTTCTCTGGATTGGCCTCGATGCAATACGATGAAGCCGAGTAGCTTTCCGGACGGTACACCAAAAGCGCACTTATCTGGATTCAACTTCATCTTGAATCTCCGAAGGCTTTGGAAAGTTTCTTTCCAGTCGGCGATGAGGTCTCCTTTGGACTTTGTCTTGATCACCACGTCATCGACATATGCCTCCACATTGCGCTTGAGTTGAGTGTGTAAACACCACTGAATTGCTCGTTGGTACGTTGCTCCAGCGTTTTTCAACCCAAATGGCATTGTGATATAGCAGTATGCTCTAAACGGCGTGATGAAAGAAGTCTTTAGGCAGTTCTCCTCCTTCAAGCTGATTTGGTGATATCCCGAGTAACAGTCGAGAAAGCTAAGAAGTTCGCACCCCGTAGTTGAATCCACCACCTGATCTATTCTGGGTAGACCAAATGGATCTTGGGGCACGCTTTATTCAAGTCGGTGTAGTCGATGCACATGCACCATTTACCGTTCTTCTTCCGGACCAAGACTGGGTTGGACAGCCAATCCAGGTGGTAGACCTCTTGATGAACCCGACTGCGAGGAGCTTGGTTATCTCCTCCTAAATAGCATCTTTGCGGTCTTGTGCAAAGCGCCGTAGCCGTTGTTTGACTAGCTTGGTGTCCGGCTTGACGTTGAGGGAATGCTCGATCACCTCCCTTGGTACACCAGGCATGTTGGAAGGTTTCCAAGCAAATATGTCCCTGTTCGCCTTAAGGAAGGTGATGAGCACATCTTCCTATTTGGGGTCGAGTCTGGTCTCGACAAGAGCAGTTTTGAAGGGGTCAGAAGGGTCCAGGGGGATCTTCTTCATGTCAGAGTCCGCTGAAATTCCCGACTTGGCCACTTTTCTTGTTGGACACTTTTCTTGCCGAAACTTGATCATCCTCACTTGCAGTTGTAGCGGCTTGCCAAATGCTGTTGCGCCCGACTGCCTCTTTATGAGATTGAGCCTGCTCGCAGCTCTCCTTGTCGCAGGTGAAGGCTTGCTTGACATCACTGCAAAGAGAAAGAACTCCAGGTGGTCCTGGCATCTTGAGCATTATGTAGGTATAATGTGGCACTGCCATGAACTTGGCTGGCGCTGACCGTCCGAGTATTGTGTGGTACGCAGTCTCGAAGTCGGCAACCTCGAAACAGATATTCTCGGTGCGGAAGTTATCCCGCGTGCCAAAAGTAATTGGCAGAGTTATCTGTCTGAGTGGAGTAGAAGACAGGCCGGGGATTACCCCTTGGAAGGGCACTGTACTCGGCCGTAGCTCTGAACGAGGAATCTTCATCTCGTCTAGTGTCTTGGCGAATAGAATGTTGAGAGCACTGCCTCCATCAATGAGAACCTTCTTCAGTTTGATGCTCCTGATGACGGGGTCCAGGATGAGTGGATAGCGTCCTAGATGAGTAACCCGATCAGGATGATCTGCGCGGTCAAACGTGATTGGCGTTTCTGACCAGCACAAGTATTGGGGGGCGTCTACTGCAGAGATCGAGTTGACTTCACGTGTTGTAAGCTTCTGCTTCCTCTTGGACTCATATGCAGTCAGCCCTCCAAAGATGTGGTTAAGCTTAGCCTGGGGATCTTGGTAATCGCCGGCTGTGCCCGAATCTGGCTTGTCCTTGTCTTTATCGGCGCTAGATGTTGAAGCTTGCTCGGAAGCAAACTTCTTGAGCATGAAGCAGTCCTTAGCTGCGTGCTTGCCTTTTGGATGAAAAGGGCATGGTCCGTTCATCACTTTTTGGTATTCGTTATTCCTCGGGGTCATGGCCCAGTACGCTCCATAGTAGCCACCACGTTATCCGACTTCCGCTTGCAGTTGCCAGACTTGTTCTGTGTTGGCTCGTCATTGTCTTTCTTGTCTGTCTGACGGGGCTCTTTTTTGTCATCGAGAGCCTGAGCGACCGCGTCAGCTGAGTCGGCGTACTTGTTCACCATATCAAAAAGAGCGTTGATAGAAGCGGGAGGTTTTCGAGTAAACTAGGCAATGAACGGGGCATCTTTGACTCCCTTGCGGAAGGCGGTGATGACAACCTCGTCCTTCATCATTGGGATCGAATTCCGCTTCTCAGAAAACCTCTTGATGAACTCGCGAAGAGACTCGTTCTCTCTTTGGTGCAACTGATAGAGATCGTGCTCAGAAGATGGCCTCTCGTAAGTTCCCTAGAAGTGGCGATAAAGTGTTCCCGGAGTTCTCCCTAGGAGCCGATTGACCTCTTTTGAAGTCCTGTTAGCCATGTCCTCGCCGAGTCGGCTAGAGCGACTGGGAGGTAGTTAGCCATGGCTTTGTGATCTCCTCCGGCTGCTCGGATCGCTAGAGTGTAGACTGTTTGCCAGGACTCGGGGTTGGTCTTCCCGTCGTATTTTTCAATTCCAGTCGGCTTGAAGCCTGATGGCCAGTCGACTTGTTGCAGCTCCTGGGTGAAGGCCGGTACTCCTTTATCTACATGAGGACTCCGACTCTGACTACAACGGTGAAACCACTCGTGGTGGAGGCCGAAGCGCTCATTCTCATCTTCCAGTCAGCGCTGCTTATCTTCCTTGCGTTCGCAGCACCGTACGTTGATGTCTTGCTAGAGATCACGTCGTAGTCGACCTCGGAGATCCTGGTTGTCCCGACGGTCATTTTGATGTCGACACCACTGGTTGTTGTTGGGGTTGCCGAGTGACGTGTGGCGTGACTTCGTGTGCAGCTAACTGGAGCCTGCCGCTCAGCATCATGTCGAGGCGGACGAGACCGCCGTTGGAGCCGACTAGTTGGTCGGTATGAGGGCATCGCCTGACTATTGGTGCTGCTGACATGCAGCAGCGGTGATCATGGCCTTTATCCTTGCTATAGTCGGGGTGGCCTAGTGATCAGGCCCAAACTGAAGCGTGTCCAGTAGAGTTGCAGCGGCCACAACATTCTGTTGTGGGGTCACAAAGACGTCATGGTCGCCGACTTGGGTTTGGAGGATTTCCCGTTGAGCAGTGCGCCCGACCTTGCGTAGATTATCGTTGCGAACATCGCGCTCGGCCTGCAGGCATCTTGTGTCTTTCTCCTGTTGTTCACGTAGTCGACAGGCTTCCTCCTCTTGCAAATCGCGTAGTCTGCGTGCCTCCTGAGTAGGAGTTGAGCCCTTGGATGCCATGAAGACATCACGTGGTGGAGAAAAGCTCGCCGAAGTGCTGTTCAACTGAGAATCGGAGTCGGAATGGTTGAGGGATGTGATCACAACTCTGACCTCCCTAGATCCAATCTTGAGTGGCTCTGGACTATATTCGAGTTGAACTCTAGGGGATCGGGTTTGTCGCATCGGATGTTGATTGAGAATATCCATGGCATTGCCGAGTCCGAACAGGAAATTGACGATCACTTCCTTTCTTAGCCCAATCTTGGCTAGCTCGAGGCCGAGTCCAAGTCGAACACCAAAAAAAAGAGTTGTCCCGAGACCCAGGCATGTTGAAAATTGCCGCAGCATGTCGACGAGGATTGCTGCAGCATTGCGTGGGCCGACCAGCGCAGAGTCGGCTTGGTTCTTGGTTGATCGGATAGGATCCGAGTTAGACAGGGTGAGGTTGCCAAACTTGTCAGCGATGAAGTCGAGGCTCCCGAAGGTGATTGTTTCCCCAGGGAAGAAGTTGATGCCGTCAACTCCGGTGGTTGAATCCATCAGGCTTGTTGAAGATCTCGCCGATGCACCTACCTGGCGCGCCAACTGTCGATGTTTTATATCGGCAATAAATATATACTGGTGAGACCTAAACTTGATGGACTGCAAAGGAACACGAACAATTTATACTGGTTCAGGCCCTCGAGATGAGGTAATACCCTACGTCCAATTGTGGTGTATTGGCTTTGAGGTTTCTCTAGTGAGATTTTGATATGCCCTCAGGGGGCACCCTGCCTCCCCTTATATACTGGGGGACAGGGTTACAAAGTAGAAATCCCAGTCGGACTCTTACCAAGGGATTTCCTTCTAGGAATACAACGTTCCCGACTAGGACTGTATCCTTTCCTTGTCGTACAAGGTTATGTATACCGAGTCCTATTGTATCCCTAATTACAAGGTTAGACCCATCCTCTGTCCAAGTGGCCTAATAGCTTCTCATGAGGTACCCGGAGGCCCATGACCTCCACAGAATAGCAGTAGATGCGCTAGATGAATATGTTCGTATTGGAGAAAGTACTACTATAGAGAGTCTAAAAAGGTATGTCAAAGCTATAGATGAAGTTTTTGGAGAGGAGTATTTGAGGACACCAAACGAGAATGACATAGCTAGATTACTTGTAGTGGGGGAAGAAAGAGGATTTCCAGGAATGCTGGGGTCTCTAGATTGTATGCATTGGAAGTGGAAGAATTGTCCTGCTGCATGGCAATGTATGTACAGTGGGAAGGAACGGGAGCCTACTATAGTTCTAGAAGCCATTGCCTCATATGATCGATGGATTTGGCATGCTTTCTTTGGTTTACCTAGGTCTCACAATGATATAAATGTACTTCAACGGTCGCCGCTGTTCGCAAAGCTAGCTGAAGGTGAGGCTCCTAAAGTCAATTATAGTATCAACGGGCACGACTGTACTATGGGGTATTACCTTGCAGACGGTATTTATCCTTCATGGGCAACAATTGTCAAGACAATTCAGATGCCACAAGGAAATAAGAAAAAATATTTTGCTAAAGCATAAGAAGCCGTTAGGAAGGACATTGAACAAGCATTTAGGGTTATACAGGCTCGGTTTGCTATTATTCGTGAGCCTGTTCGTTTTTGGGATCCAGATACGCTTAGACAAATAATGAGAGTTTGTATAATCATGCATAATATGATTGTTAAGGATTAGCGGGATACTGATTATGATTTAAATTACGATGAGATGGGAGAATAGGTGGCAGGTTCCCATAAGCATACTCCTGACTTTAATGAGTGCATTGAAAATTACAGGAAAATAAAAGATATGGCAATTCACTCACAACTTCAAGATGACCTCATGGAACACTTGTGGCAACGTCATGGAGACCAATATTAACTCACATTTTATTTCAGATATTGTTATTAACTTAAATAATTTTTAGTTTATTTTGTTGGGTCTAGTGTAGACATTTAGTACTTTGTACTTCACAAAATTGTATTAGTTTAAACAGTATGAAATAAAGTTCTTTTATTTCCAATTTTATCAGAAACGCAGCACTTTTATTTGGAATAAATCAATTTATCCCCTGAGTTACTGTGATAAATTTTCAGCAGCAAGACCCTCTGTACTCTGAATTTCTGGTCAATGTTTGCAGGATTTTGAATTTTCATAGTGACTTTGGATTGTGAATTTTGTGATCTGAATTCTTAGCAGCTTGCAAGCATACACTGAATATATCTAGAGATTAAATTAGTTTAGCTGCAGATTCAGGCAGACAGCTGCAAATTTTCAGCAATTTTCAGCTGCAATTTTCAGCAGTTTTCAGCACCTTTCAGCAGCAAACAGCAGTAATTATCAGCAGTTTTCTCAGCAGTAATTCTCAGTAGATTTCACCAGCCATCAGCAGCAAACAGCAATCACCAATCAGCAAGCAGCAAACAACAGCAATTTTCAGCAGTAATCAGCAGCAAACAGCAATCAGCAAGCAGCAATCAGCAGCAATTCAGCACCAATCAACAGCCATCACAAGCAAATAGCAATAAAATTCAGCAATTGTCAACTTACATATCCCTGAATGTACAAATAGCAATAAAATAAACTTTCCAGCACTAACACTACTATCAAGCATCACCAGCATACATATGTCGAGTGAGAATACGGTCCTTCAGGATCTTGTAGTACTCTTGCTGAGGGAGGTCCATGTCACTAGTGGCTATCCTCATAATCCTCTCTTCTACCATCCTCTTGAACTCAAACTTTTCTTTCTCCATTGCAATCCTCTTTTCTTCCAGTGCGAATGCATGTTTATACCTCTCATTTTATTCATCTCCTTCTCCACATCAGCCTCTTTCTTCTTAGCCCATAGATAGTCCAAGGATTCAATATATGGTCGATTTAATTGCTGGCGCAACTTTTCTTTCTCCTTCTTCCTCCCCAACGGCCTTACCATTGCATTTGTAGCAGCATCTGGATCAGCAGCCTTGCTCTCATCACCATTATTACCTTCATTACAAGCAGGTGTAGATAGTGCAGGACTTGAAGTAGCGTTGATCTTCTGCTTTTTGTTTGAAGTTTTTGGAGCTACCAGCTGAATGCGTCTCTCAATCCACTTTGGCTGGTTCTTTAAAAGATTGTAGCAATGCATATACATAAACGACCTCTTCTGTTTATCTTCGACCTTGTACAATTTTCTAGCATCTGAAAGCTGCAAATAAATAAAGAAAATATTTTAAAAGAACCACCACCTCATTTAACAAACATCAAAATGACAATGATTCAGAGATCAATTCTAACCTTGTCCTCAATGGTGACACCACTTTGATTTCTGTTCTCAATCCAACTTATGCATCCACAAAATTTATTGACAGCCTCTTGTATCGCAGACCAACGGTGCATGAGTGAACTTTGCGAGCGATATGAAATAGAGGTCTTGTTCGAGTGGAATAGTCATAAATTCGGTTCCAATATGTTGATCGAGATTGTTCGGCCCCTTGAACTACATCCAAACTAACATTTATCCATGCCGACACCAACAGGCTGTCCTCATCGTCATTGAAATTCTTGGTTCTTTTCTGGTTTGGTCTAACAGTTGTATTAACCTCGACATCTGGTGCCTGCTGTTCCTCGGGTTGGCTACCCATATCACTCCAATCAAAATTATTGATGCCCTCAGAGATTAAGTTTGTATAATATCCCCCTACATCCATACTTCCTGTCCATGGAACATAAATGAACACATTGGTTCAAAAAAATAGCATAATCCCTTATGTTTTTGGACGAAAGTATTACTAGATCAGTAGTTCATGTGTGGAGTACTAGTTTCAGTTTCAGTAACCTTGCTCTGAAAAAAAACTTAGTGTGTGGAGTACTAGATCGTGTTTCGGTTTCAGGAACCTAGTGACCTTGTTCTGAATTTATAGTACATCATGTGAATTTGTCTAGCTCTTGCTCTGAATTTACAGCACAGTTTCAGATGCCTAATTTCAAATTTCTAGTTTATGGTGACTTTATGTGGCTCTGAATTTATACTTTGGTAACATAGGTTTCAGTTTCAGTGACCTTGCTCTGAAAAAACTTACTGCATGGAGTACTAGATCTTGTTTCAGTTTCAGGAACCCAGTGACATTGTTCTGAATTTAGAGTAGATCATGTGAATATATCTAGCTCTTTTTCTGAATTTACAGCACAGTTTCAGATGCCAAATTTCAGATGTCTACTTTATAGTGACTTTATGTTAGCTCTGAATTTAAACTTTGGTAACATATGTTTCAGTTTCAGTGAGTTCTAGTATTAGATTGTCAATTTGTTTCAACTTTGCTCTGAATTTTCAGATGAGGTACAGTACTTAGAGATTGTGAATTTGTTCTGACTTCTAGTTTAACTGACCTTGATCTGAATTTTACAGCACTATTGGTTCCCATGAAATTGTTCGCTTAATTTCTCTTTTTCTTAGATTAATTAATTAGCAACCAGTGAATGCTTGTGCAGAAAGTGAAAAGTGAATGGTTACTAAAGTATGTTGTAGAACAAACAGTTTTGCCAAAATACAATTCCTTATTTCTGAAATCTACTATAGTCCAATTAAATGTTAATTAGAATTCCTTAGTGGCAGTTTCAGAAATCTACTTTCAGAAACAAGGAATACAAAATGAGCATGTTGCAGTACAAAAAGTTTCAAAGATGTTCAGAAACAAGGAATACAAAATGAGCATGTTGCAGTACTATAGTCCAATTAAATGAGCATGTTTCTGAAATAGGTGTTCTCTCAGGATGTTAACTTAATCCATGGACAAGCTTCATTCTCATATGACATGGCCACATGTTCTACCAAAAATTCAGTAGTTCAATATTCAAGAAAAAATTCAGTAGTTCAGTATTCTACCAAAAAATCACCTTGGCTGTTGAAAGAATCGGCGACAGGCACACCTAAATTGCTTTGACGTTGGAATTCCTCTTCATCACCAAGCGACCAATCCGTTTGCATATTGACATCGGCCGTGTCATTGTCGATGGGAGCCACCGCCTGGGCGTCTCCGATGGTCGCCGTGTACTCGCCTCGGGCCGCTGTCGCCTGCACGTCTCCGGAGAACGGCGGGTGGCCGGGACGGGGAGGGGCCAAGCCGACACGATGTGCAGGCGCAGCTGCGGGGCGCGTCGGGTCGGAGGGACTAATCACAGCACCGGTTGAGATTGGGGGAGAGGCGGCGCCTGTCCGGCCGCCTGCATGGAGGACTCTGGAGGCCGCAGAGACGGCGGCCCGCACCGGCGCCTGCGCTGGAAACCCTCGACCGGAAGGCGGCACGAACCGAGGCGGCAGGGGACCTTGGGGGAACTTCCCGTCCGGCTGCTGGGGAGAAGAGGACGGCGGCGGGGCAGCTCGAGACAGCAGCACATGACCTCGCAACGGAGCAGCAGCAGGCGGGGATATTTTCGCCGGGGCGCAGGAAGTCGTCGCGAGGGCGCGCGCAAGGGAGATTGGAGCGACCGTCACCGACTACTTGTGGAGAGTATACGTGGCCAAATGGGCGGACCGGCCGGTACGGCCCAAGGCACGGTCTGGCAGGCCCGCTATGGCACAGCCCGTGTAGGCACGGTTCCTGTAGCAGGCCGTGCCATGCTGGCACGCGTGACTCCCCCTGGCCCAGGCATGGCACGTCGAGGTCGTGGGCCGTGCCGTGCCGATACGGCCCGTTAGTGGCCCACCGTGCCCGGACTGGCCCGGTACCGCCGACGTCTGCCATGGCCTCCGTCGGCGCCCTCCGCCGCCGCCATCTCGCCTGCGCGCGCCTCCCCGGCCGCGGCCTCCGCCGCCTCCTTTGCCCGCCTCCTCCCGGCCGCCGACGCTGTAGGTAGCCTCCGTCGCCACCTCCCCCCGCCTGCGCCCGCTGCCGCGCCTCCCCACCTTCCTTCGCCACCTCTCTGCCACCGTGCCTCCCCGGCCTCCGCCGCCTCCCGCGCCCGTAGGCGGCCTCCGCCGTTGCCTCCCTGCCTGCGCCTCCCGCGCTCGCCTCCTCCCGGCCGCCGACGCCATAGGCGGCCTCCGCCGTCGCCTCCCCGCCTGCGCCTCCCGTGCCCGCCTCCTCCCTTCCGCCAACACTGGGCAGGAGCGCTGGCTGGCCAGGGGGCCTGCAGTTGCAGCCGACGCTGGAAGAAGTAAAAAAAAGAGATACAGTAAAGAAGAAAAAACAAAAAAGATTTAAAAAAATTGAAAAAATTAGAGAAGTTGTAAAAAATTATCTGAGATGAGTAAAAAATATGAGGGTATTTTTTGATGATATTAGAGGAGGGAGTTTTCATTTTTTTTGAACAAGTAAAATAACAACACATATATAATTATGTAATTTAATATGCCCATAAGTATAAGGAAAAATTATTTGAGGTAAGTAAAAAAACATGAGGGTATTTTTTGATGATATTAGAGAAAAAAATTTTCATATTTTTTAAACAAGCAAAATAGAAGCACATATATAGTTAAGTAATTTAATTTCTAATAGATATAGGGAAAATTTGCGCAATGACCTTTATTGATTTTGATATTACATAGCTACCTTATTAAAAACTCTGTCATGTAAAAACTCAATTTTGAGAAAATCATGACAAAGAAAAAAGAGTACAGCTAAAAGTTAACACTCAAAAATAAAAAATATTACTCTAGTTCCTCATTTTGTAGGTAAATATTTTCGAACTGCTTAGTCAAATCTTGATTTTCCGTGGTGTGTTGGGCACGTTCGTTGGCTAGCTCCTAGTCTTTAACCGTAAGTAGCATTTCTACCACCTCACTGCGGAGATTTCTTCTTCTCTTTTCAATAATTCTTCCACAAAGACTGAAGACCGATTCGGATGATACCGTAGACATAGGCACCGTGAACACATCCCGTGCTAGCTTTGAGAGCACGGGATATTGGGTCTTGTGATCGTTCCACCATTGAAGAACATTGAGATCTTTCTGGTTGATATTGTCACTGTCCAAGTAGGTGAACAGCTTAAGGGCTTCAAGCGAAGCGTGTGCAGGACTTACGGCGGCCGAACTTCCACCACCAGTGCTTGAAGAAGAAGAGGAACCACCCCAAATTCGGCCCACTGTAATTTCTTCTTACCTAGGACAAGGATGGATGGGGCTCTTTGCACGTAAATTCCCTGAAACTTAGTTTCATACTTTCGAAAAACTTCATACAATTTTATCTTAGAATCGAAATAGTAGTTAATGTAATCAATATTTATTGCATCCCCTATAAGATTCAAAATATTTAGAAACCCCTGTATTTTACCCCTAGGATCAAGAATAAAGGCAAAAGCATACAAGTATGGAATTTTCCTCCAGTATTTAAGATATTTTTGTTTCATGTGAAATACTGCAAGTCCTAATAGTTGGTCATCTTCATATTCTTTTAATAAAGTAGCAATCTCAAAAATTTTATGCAAAATTAAATTAGCAATTAGATAGTAAACACCAGACAAAGTAACAGTTGTATCATAAAATGTTTCAAGAAAGTAATAAAACATTTCTACAACATGCCAAGACTATTCTGTCAGTAGCGGTTACCCGTCACTAGTAACAACATTCTTAAACTGCAAAAAAAACTGTTAGGATATCCTTGTAAGGCAAGACGTGTCTCAACATCAAATAAGTCGAGTTCCACCGATGGTCCGCATCCGTTTGGAACTTGTGTGGACGCTTGTCCGAAGCGATGCAAAATCGCTTGAAGGTCGCAAGTCGAGGATTAGAACCATTGAGCCATGTGGCGGCACGTCCTCAAACACCGTAGAGACGAGATACGACGAGCAATTGGAGAATTGGGAGAATAGACGTGGGATATAGGTAGCAAGCAGGAAAGAGATGTAGAATATAGAGGATAAAGGTAATAGATTGATTTTGATGATTGATTGGTTGATTTGTTAGTTTTTCAATCGGCCTTGGCCCCCTATATTTATAGGAGGGGTGGTCTTGCGTCTACAAGGTCTTCTCCACATCCTATTAGGCTTAGAGATCAATTAGGACTCTAAAAACCCCGGCCTCAAGTAAGGAAACACGAGAAAAACTCTAACCGGAATCGAACTCGGGGCTGAAGGTCTGATGGCCCGGACACCTGCGGTCAAACCGCAGTTTATTGTCCGGTCTAACCGGCCACACAATAGCGGTCAAACCGGCCTCTATAGGAAAGCTGCGGTCTTTTCTAAATTTGGCTTGAACTTGCTATAAATCTAAACTAGTGCTAAATTTGGGTGTCAACAGTTTTGTCTGCAATCTACATGATTTTATTTTCTCTCTCATTATGCTTGGTCTATGCAGGAAAGATTTCATTTCATTTTAAGCCCTGGAGGAAACATATCTACATGTGCTTATGGTGTCAGCAAAGAATTTGCCCCAGCGCCTTTGTGCTTATAAACTGTCGCAAGAATTTGCTAGTCATTTGTCATTTGTTTCATGTAGACCTTTGTGAGTGCCAACAATATGCTTTCCGCATTCGATGCCATAGCACAGTTGGCAAATTGTTATTTCTCTGATGCTAGGTGAAACCGAATGGCTTCATATGGCAGTCTAAATATTACAAACCATCCAATTTATCTGCTTATATATGCACCAAGCTAATCAGTTTTTGTTCAAATTTTGCTTTATTTTCCAGATGTAGATCAAAACTGGCTATTCTTTTACTGATCATACTATTATATGATTGCCAAGCAATTCATTCATCGTATCGGATCCTACACATAGTAAGCCAGCCGTTTGTGATTTATTGCTAGAACTGCCCATAAGGTTGTTTTCTGTCAACAACTTTATATGCTGCCAATTTCTTTTCCCACTAAATACTGCCGTTTTACCCATCTATATTGAAACACCATTGTAGTTTACAGTGTCCCACTATATATGATTTAACTGGATGTTAAGGTCCAAATTTTGTTTGTGCTTACATGAAGTATGTTGATTACTTAATTTTCATCCGCAGCAACGCGTGGGGCACCAGGTAGTTTATGTATGTTCTGACATTTTCTGCATTTATGAAGGAATATGTTAAGAAGCGGGCACTGATGTCTGTCAGGAACAACCCATACTGCTCAGGGACAGCTACAAAAGATGCGGTGGAGGCTGTGTGAGATATGTGCTACAATGATACACACCCATTTGATAGGGCTCCATGAAGCACATTTTTTTTTCTCGAACAATGCACGAGAACTCTGAAAGGATCTTAATGTTGCGGAGGTGGTGTGTGTGCGTGTGTGTGTAGGGGGGGGGATGAATGTTGAAAGTGCATCTAGCCTCACAATTTAATTTTGGCGATTAATGAAAACATAATTAGAATGGACTAATATGGTTTGAAGTGTTTATTTTCAATCTTAGTCCGAGGTTTGTCAAAAGTCACCCTTCACACATGTTGAATTGAAAAAGGCATCGAAACTCTACGGTATATTCTTGTACCTCTTATTTCTTTTGAGTTAGAACGCCGTACTATTAAGACAGATGATCCCCTCATATAATTGGATTAGATACTAGTGCTCTTGATCCATCCTTCGTGAAGTATCTCTTATTTGGATCGGAATTTCTGGAATCTTATGCGACTACAGTCTCTGGTTGGGCTGACTTAAAAGCGATCGGAATTTCCGATCCATTGGAAGTCCGAAAACTTATATAACTTGATTCTCGGGTTGGTTTAAAAATCTAGATCAGAATTTTCGATCAATCGGAAAATCTAGGATTTTATGCAACTCCAGTCTTTATTTGGTTTGATTTATTTGGATCGAATGTCCGATAGCCTCATTGGAATTTCCAATCTCCCTATTCCATAGAGACCTGGGATTTGTTTTTGAACATTGGGGAGACATGATATATGGATCGGAATTTTTGATCCTTGGATCGAAACTTGGAGAATGAACAGATTTTAGGGTTCCTATTTAAACCTCATCCAACCTTTTCTAGGTTAGCCATTCATTTCATTTAAACAAGCTTTTAGCTAGAGCTTTGTGCATCTTGTGCTTTGGATCTTTGAGGTCACTTCAACGATCCCTCTCTCAAATCCTCATTGGCTTTTGTTATTTGATTCTTGGTGGATTGGATTTGGTGATTTGGAAACTAGTGCATTGGTTTTCTCTTGAATCTTGAGCACTAGGATTTGATTCCAAAAGGTGGTGTGATATTTATTACTCTTGGAGGTTTAGGACTCCTAGACAGCTAGGTGTCGTTCTTGAACCACCAATTAATTTGTGGTGAGCGGGGGAAAGTTTGTGAATGCCGGATCTCGTTCCCGTAAGAAAAGAGATACCACTAGTGGAGGAGCAGTGCATTTGTGTTCTCAAGAGGATAGGGTTGGAAAAGACCTAGCTCTTTGTGAGCTCCTCAATGGAGAGTAGAATACCCTTAAAGATTTGAACTCCGGAAAATACATCGTTGCACAAAACTCAGTGAAATCTGTCCGTTCTCTTACTTCTCGCCTTGCTATCTTGTGCCGCTCCTAGGTAGTTGCTGTTTGTGCAAGATTATTGTTCTTGAGTGCCTGTATTAGACCTTTTAGGTTGTGGCTTGTTTGTGTGCGCCCTGCTATATTAGATATCCAATCCCTAGATTGGAATTTCCGATACATGCTGGAATATCCAACCCCAGATCGGAATATCCCACTAGCTTCTGCTTTACGCTTTCTCATTAAGTTTAAATTGAGCCTATTCATTCTCCTTTAGGTCTCAAACGATCCTTTCAAATGAGTAGTCCTGAAAAACACTTGCGGTGAAATTAAATTTCCACTGGAGTATCCGGTCCTAAACACTGAAGACTCCAGTCAACACGCTCTGTCCAGCAAGGAGGGTTGACTGGATACTCTGGTCCGAAGTACCGGATATTCTAGTCCCCTGGCACTTCTTCCAAAGAGATGTGTGTTAGGGACTTGTATAAGAAGGGGGTAAAAGAGGAGATAAGCAACCGCAACAAGTAGGAAAATAGAATCATGAGGCAAATATACGGATTTTTCACCAAAGTTTGGATGCAAAGATCCTATGTCTCTATTGAGGGACTCAAGGAACTAGATCTTTCTCAATCCCAAGCCTCACCAAGCTGATAACCAGGAGGAAGTGTAGTCTCCAAGCAACCACCAAGGAATAGCCCCGTTTCTAAGTGATCACCAAGGTCCAAGCTTGGACAACATGCCTCTACCTCCGATGAAGCTTTCTCTACAAAGCAACCTCCTAGAAACGAGCTCAGAATCCACTAGATTACCTCTTCCCTTGCGGAGGTGAGAAAAACCTTCACAAACTTTCCTGGGCAATCCACACCGATTGGATCCTCGCGGACAATGCCTAGCCGGCTAGGAGTAGCATCTCCAAGAGTAACAAGCACAAAGACAAAGGTCAGACGTCGATCCCCAAGTGCTTAAACCAAGAACCCTAGCTCTTCATCACTCTAGATCCAAATCCCCCTCAAACTCACAAGATTTAGCACAAGAATTAAGGTGGGAAGGAGTGGAGAACCCTAGATAGGCTATGGGAATAGGTTTGAAAGGTGTGAAAACCAACTCCTCCAAGTGGGGTAGGTAGAGTTAAATACTCACCCATTCCCGAAACTAGCCGTTAGTCACAGATTCAAACACCGGAGACTCTGGTCGACACGACCGGAGTATTCGGTCACACATGCGCGCTAACAGGGAAGGAAGACCAGAGTCTCCGTTTGCAACCATAGGAGTCTTTAGTCATCATGCACCGTTAGGCTGACAAAAACTACTGATGAGAGACTCTGGCCTGTTTTTGGCCAGACAAGGCAACTAACTGAGGTTTCGATGCAGCTATTGGAAATCTCAGTGAACCTTTTGCACTCAGCCTATTTTCCCTTGTGAGTGTGGTGCATTGTGACTCACTCTAAGGATCAAACAAGCAATTTAAGCACTTGGACACCAACTTTGCCTTGACTCGAACCCCTCTTAATAGTATGACATACTTATGACTCAAACAAAATCGAAACGAAATAAAGCTCCTTTGAGTCCTTCATTCGCTTTCCATCTTTGTGGGGTTTTCCATTCATCGCTCAAATCACAAAGGGGACTAAAACCTGCACTTATCCTCAATAGATTTATTAGTCCCCTACTAATTTTGTCATCGATCATCCAAAACCCACTAGGGGCCTAGATGCACTTTCAAACTCCGTGTCATTTCATTAAAAGTAAGATTAAAGAAAACAAAGGAGCGGACAGGGAAGACCCATAACACATCCAACACACCCACAACATCCCTAAAAAACCTTTTTTACAAGACAAGAAAAGCTGCAACCACAACCAGAGCCACCATCACCCTCAAGAGACCCGAACAACGACCATAGGAGTAGTTTATGGAGGCCTTTATTGGGAACATTACAAGAAGCCATGAGCTAAGATTGTGCACCCCTTCTAGGGATAATTTTGTTCCGCTTCAGTGAATGGTAGTTAGGCAAAATGTATCCCAAAATGTTTGTTCTAACAGAAAAGAACATGATCGAGGTATGATCTTGTTGGAACATATACACTGATACATGAATTTACTTAGCCTAACACAATCACCCAAATGCGGAATTTTGTGAACTAATTGACCGGTGGATTGTGATGGCATCTGGCTGCCTTCTTCTTGAGTTCTCTTCTGTTTCTCCTTTGCTTCTTAATGCACCGTGTAGAGCTTCGAAGTCACTGGCTTTACATTTGCACTACAAACCCTTACCAGTGCTGAGATCATTCGGGCTCTTAGGGTTTTAGAACTGGCGACAGAAGAATTAGGCGCCCCCTTCTCCCATCGTTTGTTCTCTTATGTAGGCGTTGGTGGGGCTCAGGGGCTAAACTGATTTTATTGCTAATTTGTTTATTACCGATCACAACAAACTCTTATCTCTTATTTTCTTTCTTGTACGGGAGGGAAATTGGTGGATGATTCCCTTCCCTAATTTGTCTCGGCAGTGGGCTGAAACAATCAACTAACATTCTCCCCTTGATCGTGAGGCTAACTGACGAGTCTACTAAGTAAAATAGCTCCCCAAAGCAATGTGTCAAAATGACATTGAAAACTTCATTGAGACAACAAGACTTATAATTTATTGCGGTACTCAGATAAACTCCTAACTTATCTTAGTGGGTGTTGATTGAACCTTAGGTCCCTTATATCTAGGATCTTAGTCAAGGCATTTACTTATCCCCATGCCGACGACATGATCCTTAAACAAATTGGGAGGTAAGCCTTTGGTAAACGGATCCGCGAGTATAAACTTAGTACTGATATACTTAATCTGAATAGTCTGATCCTGGACTCTATCTTTCATAATATGATACTTAATGTCAATGTGTTTGGCAGCTTCACTTGACTTCTTGTTACTCGTATAGAAAATTATGGCCTCATTGTCACAGTATATTGTAAGTGGTCTATCGATATTGTCTACCACTTTCAATCCCAGGATAAAATTTCTGAGCCATACAGCCTGCCCCGTAGCATGATAACATGGCAGAAATTCCGCCTGCATTATTATCGATGATGCAGTCAATGTCTGTTTAGAGCTTTTCCAAGAAATTCCTCCTCCTGCCAAGGTGAAGATATAACCTGAGGTGGATTTCTCAGTATCTACACACCTCGCAGAACTTTCTTACTTGCCTTCCAGTGGTCTAAATCCCGGTAACGAATGCCAAGTCTGGTCGTGTACAGACTTGAGCATACATTAAACTTCAACAGCTGAAGCATACGGTACCATTTTCATGATATTTGATTCTAACTAATTCTTCAGGTTTTGGAATGATCTAAACTTATCATCATTCATTATGAGGCAGGCGATATAGAGCATTTATATACTCATATTGTATCTTTCTAATACTCTGCTGATGTACATATTCTAAGATAATTCCAGTACTCCTTTACACCTATCTAGGTGAATTTCAATGCCTAAAACATAAGATGCATCTCCGAGATCTTTCATATCGAATTTGGATGAAAATAATTCCTTAGTTTCTCTTAGTAGATTCTTATCACTGCTAGCTAATAAAATGTCATCCACATAGAGTACTAGTATTATAAACTTTTCACTCTTAACCTTAACAAAAATGCAGTTATCCACCTCGTTTTTCTTAATCCGAATTTCTCAATGATTTCATCAAATTTCCGATTCCATTGTTTGGACACTTGCTTAAGTTCATAAATGGATTTCTTAAGTTTCACGCCAAATGCTCCTTTCCTTCCACAACAAAACCTTCTGGTTGTGCGGTTGTGCCATGTAAACATTTTCATTCAAATCACTATTTAGAAAAGTTGTTTTTACATCATTTGATGGAGCTCTAAGTCATAATGTGCAACTAAGACCATGACAATTCTGAATGAGTCTTTCTTAGAGACAGGAGAAAATGTATCATTATAATCAATTACTTCTCTCTATGAAAAATTCTTTGCTATGAGCCTTACCTTGAACTGTTCGACATTCCCTTTGGAGTCTAGCTTAGTTTTGTAGACCCCTTTCCAACGTACTGTTTGGACTCCATTAGGAACTTCTACTAGATCCCAAACACTGTTATGACTCATAGACCTGAGTTCATCTTCCATGGCATGAAGCTTCTTGGATGAATGCTTACTCATCATAGCTTCCTTAAACTTGGTAGGATCATCTACCTTCCCAATGTCTTCACTCATGTAGACCTCATAATAATCAAGGATGGCAGACCTCCTCTCTCGCTGTGATCTTCTTAATTGCTAAGTTTCATTGTTGACCACTTGCATTTGAGTTGCTTCTTCATTCTGTGCTACTGAAGTTTGTTGAGACTCATTATCGGTTTCCTCAACAACAAGTGCAATTCCAACAAGTCTAGAATTACCACCTAATGGTGCTGCATTCTGAGGCACGGTCTGAATAGTAGGAGCATTATTCTCTTGGATTTCCTGTTGAGCAACATTTGCCTAAATCTCCTCAAGATTAATTTCTCTTTCCTGTGAGCTCCCCTGATCCTGATTTTCTAAGAAGACAGCGTACCTACTTTTCCACTTCAGCCTTAAATATCTTAAATTTCTCAAGTGATTCGGAATGATCGCTTTTGGGGTAAACATAACCATAAAGGGAAAAATCATCTATGAACATAATAAACGAGTCAAAAACGTCCACTGATGTCACTAGGAATGGTCAACAAATATCAGTGTGAAGACCTGAACTCCTAGTGTGTCGATGTTTTGTATCGGCAATAAGAATATGGGGCTACTCGTGAGACCTAAACTTGATGGACTGCAAAGGAACACAAACAGTTTATACTGGTTCAGGCTCTCGAGATGAGATAATACCCTACGTCTAGTTGTGGTGTATTGCCTTTGAGGTTTCTCTGGTGAGATTGTGCTCTTGCCCTCAGGGGGCGCCCTGCCTCCCCTTATATACTAGGGGACAGGGTTACAGAGTAGAAATCCCAGTCGGACTCTGACCAAGAGATTTCCTTCTAGGAATACAATATGCCTGACTAGGACTATATCCTTTCCTTGTCGTACAAGGTTATGTATGCCAAGTCCTATTATATCCCTAATTACAAGGTTAGGCCCATCCTCAGTCCGAGTGGCCCAAATGCTTCTCATGAGGTACCCGGGGCCCATGGCCTCCACAGCAGCCCTAGAGACCTTCATAGTTGAGTCACAGTTTATGCCGAGTGCTCATCCTCCACGGTGAAGAATTCCCGAGTGCATTACTCCCGAGTACTCTTTGTCCGAGTGCTTTTTCTCCCGAGTCCTACTTCATGTCAGCTGGCAACGAGGGTATGAAGGGCTTCATAGAAAAATATAAATAGTGTATACCGAATAGGCACACCTATTAGGTGTAGCCCCCAACTTTGTGGTTAATTGTAAAACAATTAAACATAAAGTCAAAGATCTTTAACCTTGTAGTTTTTTCCGAGTAGTATACTACACGATATGTAGACTCTTCAGCATCATGTCAGCTGGAATAATTTTTTGCTCATGGGAATTGGTGGCTAAGCATGTAAGCCGAGTACCACTTTATGGATTTTAACCCAATATGTGGTCAGGTGTTCTTGAGAGATACCTGCATCCCCAATTTTAATGGAGACCAGCTATCGATCCTTATAATGATGTATCCTCAATACCTGGTAAATAATACAGATACCTTAACACATGTGTCCATCAATTAGGCTTTTATGAAGCATATCTAATTATTTAATCGGTTTCTGTAAATAGCATCTGCATTGTGATTTTAACACAACCAGCGAGCAACCCAATAGAGCATGCTATCGAGAAACTCATATCTTGTGGCCCACTACCGAATCAGCCGGCCCAAGCCCACTTATCAGCACAGGCTCTATAAAAGCGGGGAGAAAAAGAAAAGATTTCCTCATCTTCTCCAATCCACCAATCGTTTCGTCTTCTAGCTTCCGCGCTAAAATTTCGCACTTCGCCTCGCTAGGGTTCGCCATAGCCAGTGTCTCCCGCTTGAAACTTGTGCGATCCCACTCCGCCGCATCCATCCCAAGCCCCCGCTAGCATCTTCCCCAAATCTTCTCGCTCCCAACAATGCCGAGAGCCTTAGAGATCCTTAAAATGTCTGCTGAAACTTGGCCGGTTTCAGACTGCAGTTCGACAAAACTGAAATTCTTGGAGAAGCAACTGCTGCTGCAGCAACAAGAAGTCATCCATTGGTGCATCGCCAAAGGGGAATCTATGCTGGCGCCCCGATCGGGTGAGATCGTCGTCTTCACCTCTTTCTTTCACCCCGGTCTTGCCCTTCCCTCTTCAGATTTCTTCCAGCAACTTTTGTCCTTCTATCAACTAGAGTTGGTGAATCTGAATACCAACTCTATCATGCAAATCTCTATTTTCACCACATTGTGTGAATGTTTTCTAGGGGTTAAGCCCCATTCAACCTTTTCCGATATTTGTTCTACATTAAGCTCTAGCCATATAAAAACAAAATCCAAGTGATTGGGGGAGCCGGTCTCCAACTCAGGAACGAAATGAAAAAGATCTATCTCCATATTCCTTTGAAAACCTCCCTCAAGGGCTGGTATAGAGAATGGTTCTATTGCTCCGATCTCGAACCTTCTCTGCCCATTTTCACTAGCTCTTCTCCGGTGGTCCTGCCCAGCTGGTCTTCTGTGCCAAGCAATGAAGAGATGGGCCAAGTGTACCAACTGATAGAGAAGATTGATCAATTGAAGAGCTCGGGATTAACTGGTCCCTGGGTGAAGAGCTTAGGATCCATTGGTGATAAATATCTGTGGACATTTGTTTTGAATTGTTCTTCAATGTATGATGTATGTTGTTAAAACATTTGCAGGATTGTGAGGAGTTTGATGATGATTCCCAAACCCTGTCAGCCACCAAAACGAAGAAGAGGCCAGCCAACCCTTCTGCTACCCAACCCAGCTCCAAGAGGGATAGGAAGAAACCCATTGAAGATCCAGGCAAGAAAAGAGCAAGCAAGCCGAGTGCAGCACCAGGGAGTTTGAAGATCAAAGACCCTACTAGTTTAGCCCCCAGGCCGCCAAGCCCAAGACGATCTTCTCCAAGTCCGAGGCCAGCAACATCAAGCCCAAGGCCATCATTGCCGAGCATAGCAACATCGAGTCCAAGGCTAGCACCGCCGAGCTCAGCAACATCGAGTCCAGCAGTATCGAGGCCAAGGCCGGTGCCGCCGAGTATGAGATTAGCAACATCGAGCCCAAGGACGGTGCCGCTAAGTACCTTGATGCCCCAGTCGGCTGCACCAGAAACAGAGCCGACTGGGGGTAAATCGCCACCGCCGACTGCCGCGCCGACTAGTCCAATAGCCAGCAGCTCTCCACCGCCGATATCTTCTGGAGCCCCCTCGTGGAAGTTCAAGACTTCCAAGAGGTAAGCAATCTTCAATCTTCCAAGAATCTTGAATGAAGTGATAGTGCCTTGATATTTGTCATGTTGTGTAGGAAGCAAGTTGACATAGATCCCAAGGGGACTATGCCAGTTGCTCCTGTCACCAAGCCGACCCTAGCCGAGCCAGCACTGACAAGATCATCTACTGAGCCAGAGGCTACCCTAGCTATAGAAGCTGAAGCAGTCCTGACAGCAGGACCACTTGCACCAACCGACCAAGGGACGACTGCTGAGATAGTTGCTCCAGCCCCCGAGCAAGCCACCAAACCCCCTACAGTTGCCGAGTTTGGAGTCGGGACCTCATCTCCAACAATTTCTTCGTCATCTTCTGATGAAGCGGACCTCCCCAGGCTTGAAGCCCCTCCACATAACTTCCCGAGAACATTTCATTGGGTCACCCCTGAGGGAGTTGCGGAGAGCTATGAGAACGACGAACAAGCAGCATCGAGGGAGCACGAAGTTCTTCTACGTGCTACAATTGCCCCATCAAGGGGAGTCCAGGTATGTAGCAAGTCTTGCCACATTGAGTTCTGGACAGTTCCCATTTGACCTGGTACTCTGTCTTTTGACTCTGTTTTGTCCTGAGCAGAAGATTGTCGATCGTTCAAAGAAAATAAACAAGGTCTTGACTCAACTCGCCCCCCATCTCCAACGACTGAGCCAGCTCCAAGTTGCCAAGGACAACCTAGAACGGACTAGCCAGGAGAAGGAAACATGCCTGAGGGGAGCAGTTGACAAGCTTAGGGATGAAAAGTGGGTTCTAGGCGAAAAGATTAGAAGTAAGTCTTCTGTGTTATCTTCCCGAGTACACCCCGAGTATATCTCTCTAGCTTTGTTGATTCCCGACTGCCGTGTTGAGTTTTGACTGCAATCTCGAGTTCTTAACTGTTCTAATTCACAGCCCTCAAAGCCGAGTTAAAAGCCTAGGCAGAGGAGAAAAAACAACAAGAAAACAAGCTGAAGAAGATGGAGAAGGCCAAAGCCGAATTGGAGAAGGCCAAAGCCAAGGTGGAGGCCAACTATGCTAGTAAGTCTCCTGCCTGACAATAAACTTAATCCGTTTTCTTGTCACTCTGACTGCATGTTTTGGCTAACAAGTATACTTGTTGATGCATATGAACAACTTCAAAAGCCAATGCCCAAATCCAGTTTAACGCCTTTGCAGAGGAGATCAAAGTTGTCAAGTAGTCACGAGAAATCCTCGTCGGATCTGTGAAAGGGCTCCTTGACATTATGGAGCCTCACCATGTTGGAACCAGCTCTAGTACTGTCTCCTAAGTGCAGGCACGCCTAAGCGAAGCCTCGAGCATCTTGAAAAAGTACTCGGATGAGCATGTCGCTGTTGGCGTTGCCCAAACCCTTGCCATGACAAAATCGATCTACCCTAGGGTAGATATCGAGTCAATCGGTGAGGGTTTTGCCGAGGAAACAACACCCGAAGAAGCACTGGAGTTGATCAGCCAGGCAAGGCCAATTGCGGAGGCGATAGCAAAAGACCTAGGTATGTAGAAACAAAACAATTATGCAGTCAGTGTATATAACTTTTGCAAAGACATTTGTAAATGTCTGTACAATGCTGCCGAGTACTTGCTTTTTCTCAGTCATCATTAGCTTTACCTGACTACATAGTCTGCACCGAGTAGATTGATAGGAACTGGAAAAAATCGTTCATTTCTAAAAGCTATACTCAGGCAAACGTAGGGTAATCATTGCAAAACTTCATAACTTAGATAAAACAAGCTCGAAATTTATTAACACGACACATAATACATGCAGCCGCCAACTCACTACTCAGTTGGAACAAGCAAGGTGGTGAGTCAGAGAAAAAACTTTGTACATATGTATAGAGTAAATAATAGACTCAGGTATAGAAAGGACGTAGCTGTTCTATATTCCATGAGTTGCTGACGAGGGAACCGTCTTCGGTATTCAGTCGGTAGGTGCCCGGACGTGTCACCTCAGTGATACTGAATGGCCCTTCCCACAAAGGGGATAGTTTATGCTTGTCTTTGGTGGTTTGTATTATTCTCAAGATGAGATCTCTCATCAAAATGGCGCGGCCACGGACATTTCAATTATGATAACAACGCAGGCCTTGAAGATACCTTGCCGACTGGATAGTTGTGATATCCCTCGCTTCCTCCAACTAATCGAGTTCGACCAATTGGGCTTCGTTTGATTTGTCTTTTGAGTGGGCCCGAACTCATGGAGAGCCAAACTCCAACTTGGTTGGTAACACAGCCTCAGTACCATAGTGTTGACGCCGAAAACCACCGGGTGTGCCAAAAAGCTTGCTGACGATCTGGTTCGGCGTCTGGTGACACACGAAAGCCTGGGAGATCTGCTTAGCTCCAGTGCAGGTCCTAAAATCTTGAGGTTCGCAGGCGTGCCAGTCAATTTGACCCCGCAATTGACAAGGAGAATATTAGCTCAGGGATTCAATCGGCCAATAAGAATCCTGCTAGCCGATTGCCGAAGGAATGCTTGAGCATCGGCTGAAAGCCGATGATAAAACTTTGTCCGGGCCCCAGCTATCCGCGCCCGGGTCCTCGCTTGTGCTCGTGCCCAGGTAGCAGCAATTGCACATCGGCTATCGGCCGATACGGACTGATGTAGGCTCCTTGTAGCCGATGGCCGATGGCACCTGTGTATCGGCTAGGAAACCGATAACGCTATAAGCAAATAGATAAAATGTCAGTATAACATGTGCATCGGCTAGAAGCCGATGATAAAATAGATAGGCAGAATAGTAAGCTAGCCGACTGCCAAGGAAACACATGTGCATCGGCTAGAAAACCGATGATAATATAAATGACCAAAATAGTAAAGATAATACAGTCGGCTTTATAGAAAGATAACCTATCGGCTAAGCACTCCGATAGAACGTCGCATATACACCGATCGGCTCGACAAGGATAAATCTATTATTATTAATCTAGTAGTTCAGACCTAACTAATGCAGCACAGATTAATAATAATAAAGGAACCTCAACAAGCCGATAGACCTAATGCAACTGTGATGTAATAAGATAACTTATCGGCTATACATTCCGATAAGACACTTGCACAAAAATCATCAACCTAGCAGGAACGATTTATCGCTAGTAGCTCAGTAGGTCGGACCCAACCGATGCAGCACGAACTAATGATAAATCGCCTCCAGTAAGCTGATAAGATCTACGCACGCGTGATGTGGTATACCTGATCGGCCTAAGAGGTTGGACCGAACCGATGCAGCCGTAGACAGGGCAGATACACCTGGGTAAGGGGTGACGAGTCTTACTCTCTCGCAGGAGTTCGGACCTAACCGATGCAGCCCCGCTCGAGAAGCAAGAACCCGTCGAAAGGGTGGCGATGCGCCGAATTTGATTGATCTGTGTGGATAATTTACAAGGTGCCCGGGCGTACGTATTTATACCCCGAGTTACATGAGTCCTTATAGGACACGGAATAAGACTTTCCTAACTAGAAAAGGAAAACTAATAGACCTGATCGGACAAGAGATCAGGTTTCCTAAAAGATAAAACTATCTAATAGATAAGATAAATAACTGCCATAACGTGGTCTTCACGATTCCTTCTCAAATCCGGTTTCTTCTGGATTAATTTCCTCCGGTTGATATAGCTTCTATCTTTACCGAATCTGATATGAGCTGTGCCAAATTTTGGCGTTAACACATGCCCCCAATTTCGGAGTTTGTTATCAAACTTCGAAATTCTTCTTCTGTTTGGGCCTCAATATTCCTTCCTGGCCTCTTGAAGTCGGCTTTCATGAGCCGATACCTTTTGTACTAGGTGTGCTAGGCTCTCGAAGTCTTCTGATGAAAATCTTTCCTTGATCGGAGCCACCAAACCTTGGAATGCTAACTCGGCCAGCTGTGCATCATCCAGACTTAAACTATAACATCGGCTTCTAACATCCCGAAACCGCTGGATATATTCTGCGACTGATTCCTCCGGCTTCTGTATTACCGATGTTAAGTCTATCAAACTCATCTCCTGACTCCCCATAAAGAAATACTTGTGGAATCGCTTTTCCAGATCGGCCCAACCTCGAACTGAGTTAGGTGGCAATGAAGAAAACCATGTAAAGGCCGATCCGGATAATGATAACGGGAAGAGTCTAACTCTCAAAGCTTCTACAGCCGATGCCTCTCCACATTGAGCCAAGAATCGGCTGACATGTTCCACTGTAGATACATCATCTTGCCCTGAGAATTTGGAGAAGTCTGGTACTCTGTATCAGCGTGGCAATGGAACTCTATCAAACCAATCTGGATATGGATGCCGATACATAAATATTTCTTCCTTCGGCTTTAGGCCGAATTGTTCTTTCATCACCTCTGTGATTCTTGCCAATAAATTTTCTTCTCTTGGATCTTCATTGTAATAACGCAGAGGTGGAGTTTGTAGCCGATTTTGCCTCTGATATACCCTCTGATAATTGTATTCAGGGATAACTTCTGGATAACTCTGTCGATGCCCCTCATAGTATGCAGTCCGATAATATCCTTGAGGAATTCCATCTTGTTGCCCCCTAGCCAGTTGAATCGGCTCTACCGCCTTCATGATTAAGCTCTGTAATGTGTTCACCAATGTCCCAGATTGATCGGTCAATGCATGATGAACTGCTTTGTTAACCATGTCTTGAAGTTGCTTCTGTGAACTTGTAGGCGATGTATGGCTCGATTCAGCAACCAGAACATGTTTTGGCAATTCTGACTTCTGAATCGGCCCTTGATCTGTCATACCGAAGGATTCTAGACAAAGCTTCCGAAAATCATCAATGTTCTGCTCCACTTGTTGTCTTTGTTCTTCGGTCAAATCTTCCATTGTAACTAGGATTGTATCATCTTTGCTGACCTCTTTTCCAGCCATGTCGAAGTTCTGTGTCCCACCAGGCGTGCCAAAAGCGTGTTGACGCCGAAAACCGCCGGGTGTGCCAAAAAGCTTGCTGATGATCTGGTTCGGCGTCTAGTGACACGCGAAAGCCTAGGAGATCTGCTTAGCTCCAGTGCAGGTCCTAAAATCTTGAGGTTCGCAGGCGTGCCAGTCAATTTGACCCCGCAATTGACAAGGAGAATGTTAGCTCAGGGATTCAATCGGCCAATAAGAATCCCGCTAGCCGATTGCCGAAGGAATGCTTGAGCATCGGCTGAAAGCCGATGATAAAACTTTGTCCGGGCCCCAGCTGTCCGCGCCCGGGTCCTCGCTTCTGCTCGTGCCTAGGTAGCAGCAATTGCACATCGGCTATCGGCCGATACGGACTGATGTAGGCTCCTTGTAGCCGATGGTCGATGGCACCTGTGTATCGGCTAGGAAACCGATAACGCTATAAGCAAATAGATAAGATGTCAGTATAACATGTACATCGGCTAGAAGCCGATGATAAAATAGATAGGCAGAATAGTAAGCTAGCCGACTGCCAAGGAAACACATGTGCATCGGCTAGAAAACCGATGATAATATAAATGACCAAAATAGTAAAGATAATACAGTCGGCTTTATAGAAAGATAACCTATCGGCTAAGCACTCCGATAGAACGTCGCATATACACCGATCGGCTCGACAAGGATAAATCTATTATTATTAATCTAGTAGTTCAGACCTAACTGATGCAGCACAGATTAATAATAATAAAGGAACCTCAACAAGCCGATAGACCTAATGCAACTGTGATGTAATAAGATAACTTATCGGCTATACATTCCGATAAGACACTTGCACAAAAATCATCAACCTAGCAGGAACGATTTATCGCTAGCAGCTCAGTAGGTCGGACCCAACCGATGCAGCACGAACTGATGATAAATCGCCTCCAGTAAGCTGATAAGATCTACGCACGCGTGATGTGGTATACCTGATCGGCCTAAGAGGTCGGACCGAACCGATGCAGCCGTAGACAGGGCAGATACACCTGGGTAAGGGGTGACGAGTCTTACCCTCTCGCAGGAGTTCAGACCTAACCGATGCAGCCCCGGTCGAGAAGCAAGAACCCGTCGAAAGGGTGGCGATGCACCGAATTTGATTGATCTGTGTGGATAATTTACAAGGTGCCCGGGCGTACGTATTTATACCCCGAGTTACATGAGTCCTTATAGGACACGGAACATGACTTTCCTAACTAGAAAAGGAAAACTAACAGACCTGATCGGACAAGAGATCAGGTTTCCTAAAAGATAAAACTATCTAATAGATAAGATAAATAACTGCCATAACGTGGTCTTCACGATTCCTTCTCAAATCCGGTTTCTTCTGGATTAATTTCCTCCGGTTGATATAGCTTCTATCTTTACCGAATCTGATATGAGCCGTGCCAAATTTTGGCGTTAACACATAGACTAGGAAGAAAGGGGATTGCCCTATTGCCCGACTAACCTTGTTCTGAGAGACCAGAGAACGGATGGGAGTTCTTGTACCCACCGCCCTGCGTATGGTTGTAGTCGGTCAAACACCCTAGCCTTGATGCCTTGTAAGACCATGCCATTGGCATGCTTGACCTACCCATTACTCCGTGGGTGTGCCACAGAAGCATAATAGATCTTGATACCGAAGTCGTCACAGAAATCTTGAAATACGCCACTAGTGAACTAAGTACCGTTGTCTATTATGATGCGGTTAGGAACTCCTAATCGGTACAAAATACTCATGATGAAGTCCTTTGCGTGTGCCGCTGTTATGGTAGTAACGGGTTTTGCCTCAATCCACTCTGTGAATTTATCTACTGCAACGAACAAGTGTGTGAACCCTCCTGGTGCTTTTTTGAACGGCCCAACCATGTCAAGCCCCCAAACTGTAAAGGGCCAAGAAATTGGAATTGTTTAAAGTTTTTGAGCTGGGAGATGTGTTTCCCTTGCATAGAATTGGCATCCCTCGCACGTGCGAACTATGTCTTTAGCATCTGTTACCGCAGTCGGCTAGAAAAAACCCTGTTTGTAAGTCTTTCCGACTAACGTCCTGGATGCAGCATGGTTGCCACAAATACCTGAGTGGATCGATTGCAGAATCTGCCTGCCCTCCTTGGGTGTGACGCAATGCATGAGGACTCCGGATGCGCTTCGACGGTATAGGTCTTCTCCGACTACGAGGAAATATTTGCTTCGACATTTGATCCGTTCGGCTTCACTGCGATCTTTTGGGAGTTTGCCATCCATGAGGAATTTGATAACTAGGGTCCGCCAATCTTAAAAGATGATCAGCACTTCATTTGTTGCCGGGGTAGGTTCAGCCCTCGACTGTTCAAGCACTGGTTTCTTCTTGACTGATGGTTCTAATAGTTGCTCGACAAAAAACCCAGTTGGGGCCACTTCTCGTTTGGATCCCATGTTGGCCAATTCGTCTGCCGCTTCATTGTATTGCCGCAGTACATGAGTTATCTCTAGCCCATCGAACTTGTTTTTCAGCTTTTGGACCTCCTGACAATATGCCACCATGTTATCGTCGAGACATGTCCAGTCTTTCATGACTTGGTTGACCACAAGTTGAGAATCCCCGCGTACGACCAGTCGACGGATGCCGAGTGATATGGCAATGCGGAGCCCGTAGATGAGTGCCTCGTACTCGGCGACATTGTGGGAAGCCAGAAAGTGAATCTGGAGGACGTACATGAGTTTTTCACCAGTGGGTGACGTCAACACGATGCCAGCCCCCGCGCCACCGATCCGTAAAGAACCATCGAGGTACATCATCCAGTACTCTAGCTTGTCCGTATTTGTAATCATCTGAACTTCTATCCACTTGGCCACAAAGTTGGCTAGAGCTTGAGATTTGATTGCTATCCGTGGTTTAAAAATGATGTCAAACATCATCAACTCGAGCGCCCATTTAGCGATTCTGCTAGTGGCCTCGCAATTGTGTAGGACGTCCCCAAGTGGATGCGATGTGACAACGATGACTTGATGCAACTGAAAATAGTGCACAAATTTCCGAACAGTGATGAGTAGGCCATATAACAACTTCTGGACTTGAGGATATTTCATTTTGGAGTTGGCTAGAACCTCGCGGACAAAGTAGACTAGCCAATGAATTTTCTGTATATGACCTGCTCTAATCGCTCGACTACCAGCACGTGCTAACTACCTGAGTGGTTGCCACCAAGTATAACATTAGTGGTTCCTGGGGCATAGGTGATGCTAACACTGGTGGTGATGTGAGAAATTTTTTGAAGTCTTTGAAGGCTTGCTGGGCTTCGGGTGTCCATTAAAAATTATCCGCTTTCTTCAGTAGTTTGAAAAATGGCAAGCCTCGTTCACCAAATCGGGAAATGAATCGGCTGAGTGCCACCATGCAGCCTGTCAGCTTCTAGACGTCCTTCTGGTTAGTTGGGGGTGCCATGTTCATGATAGTATTTATTTCTCTGGATTGGCCTCGATACCTCGATGCGATACGATGAAGCCGAGTAGCTTTCCAGATGATATACCAAAAGCGCACTTTTCCGGATTCAATTTCATCTAGAATCTTCGAAGGCTTTGGAAAGTTTCTTCCAAGTCGGTGATGAGGTCTTCTTTGGACTTTGTCTTGATCACCACATTATCGACATACGCATTCACGTTGTACTCGAGTTGAGTGTGTAAACACCGCTGAATTACTCGTTGGTACGTTGCTCCAGCGTTTTTCAACCTGAACGGCATAGTGATATAGCAGTATGCTCCAAACGGCATGATAAAAGAAGTCTTCAGGCAGTCCTCCTCCTTCAAGTTGATTTGGTGATATCCCGAGTAACAGTCGAGAAAGCTGAGAAGTTCGCACCCCGCAGTGGAATCCACCACCTGATCTATTCTGGGTAGACCAAATGGATCTTTGGGGCACACCTTATTCAAGTCGGCATAGTCAACGCACATGCGCCATTTACCGTTCTTCTTCCGGACCAAGACTGGGTTTGCTAGCCAATCCGGGTGGTAGACCTCATTGATGAACCTGGCTGTGAGGAGCTTGGTTATCTCCTCCCGAATAGCATCTTTGCGGTCCTGTGCGAAGCGCCGTGGCCGTTGTTTCACTGGCTTGGCGTCCGGCTTGACGTTGAGGGAATGCTCGATCACCTCCCTTGGTACACCAGGCATGTCGGAAGGTTTCCAAGCAAAAATGTCCCTGTTTGCTTAGAGGAAGGTGACGAGCACGTCTTCCTATTTGGGGTCGAGTCTAGTCCCGACAAGAGCAGTTTTGAAGGAGTCGGAAGGGTCCAGGGGGATCTTCTTCGTGTCAGAGTCCGCCGAAATTCCTGACTCGACTGCTTTTCTAGCCGGAACTTGATCGTCCTCGCTTACAGTTGTGGCGGCTAGTCGGATGCTGTTGCGCTCGACTGCCGCTTCATGAGATTGAGCTAGCTCACAGCTCTCCTTGTCGCAGGTGAAGGCTTGCTTGACATCTTTGCGAAGAGAAAGAACTCCGGCTAGTCCTGGAATCTTGAGCATCATGTAGGTGTAATGTGGCATTGCCATGAATTTGGTTAGTGCCGACTATTCGAGTATTGTGTGGTACACGGTCTCGAAGTTGGCAACCTCGAAACAGATATTCTCAATGTGGAAGTTATCCTGCATGCCAAAAGTAACTGGCAAAATTATTTGTCCGAGTGGAGTAGAAGATAGGCCGGGGATTACCCCATGGAAGGGCGTTGTACTTGGCCATAGCTCTGAATGAGGAATCTTCATCTCGTCCAGCGTCTTGGTGAACAGAATGTTAAGAGCACTGCCTCCATCAATGAGAACCTTCTTCAGTTTGATGCTCCTGATGACCAAGTCCAGGACGAGTGGATAGCGTCCTGGATGAGTAACTGGATCAGGATGATCTGTGCGATCAAACATGATTGGTGTTTCTGACCAGTGCAAGTATTGGGGGGCGTCTACTACAGAGTCCGAGTTAACTTCACGTGCTATAAGCTTCTGCTTCCTCTTGGAGTCGTACGCAGTCGGTCCCCCCGAAGATGTGGTTGAGCTCAGCCTAGGGTCTTGGTAATCGCTGGCTTCGCCCGAATCTAGCTTGTTCTTGTCTTTATTGGCGCCAGATGTTGAAGCCTGCTCGGAGGTCAAACTTCTTGAGCATGAAGCAGTCCTTAGCCGCATGCTTGCCCTTTGGATGAAAGGGGCATGGCCCGTTCATCACTTTTTGGTATTCGTTATTCCTTGGGGGTCGCGGCCAAGTGCGCTCCACGGTAGCCACCACGTTATCCGACTTCCGCTTATGGTTGCTGGGCTTGTTGTTGTCTTTCTTGTCCTTCTGTCGGGGCTCTTTTTTGTCGTCGAGAGCTTGAGCGACCGCGTCGGCCGAGTCAACGTACTTGTTTGCCATATCAAAAAGAGCCTTAACAGAAGCGGGAGGTTTCCGAGTGAACTTGGCAATTAACGGGGCATCTTTGACTCCCTTGCAGAAGGCGGCGATGACGACCTCGTCCTTGATCATTGGGATCGAATTCCACTCTTTGGAAAACCTCTTGATGAACTCGCGAAGAGACTCGTTCTTCCTTTGGTGCAACTGATAGAGATCATGCTCAGAAGATGGCCTCTCGTAAGTTCCCTGGAAGTTGGCGATAAAGAGTTCTCCCCAGGAGTCGATTGACCTCTTTGGGAGTCCTGTTAGCCATGTCCTCGCCGAGTCGGCTAGAGCGACTAGGAGGTTGTTAGCGATGGCCATGTAATCTCCTCTAGCTACTCGGATTGCCAAAGTGTAGACCATGAGCTAGGACTCGGGACTGGTCTTGCCATCGTACTTCTCGATTTTAGTCGGCCTAAAACTCGACGGCTAGTCGACCTGTTGCATCTCCTGTTTGAAGGCCGATACTCCATCATCTACGTGAGGACTGCTACATCCGACTACGGCGGTGAAACCGCTCGTGGTGGAGGCCGAAGCGCTCATTCTCGTCTTCTAGTCAGCGCTGCTCATCTTCCTCACGTTCACGGCGCCATGCATTGATGTCTTGCTGGAGATCGCATCGTAGTCGGCCTCAGAGATCTTGGTTGTCCCGGCGATCGTTATGATGTCAACGCCGCTGGTCGTTGTTGTGGTTGCTAAGTGACGTCCGGCATGACTCCATGTGCGACTAACTGGAGCTGGCCGCTTGGCGTCGTGTCGAAGTGGATGAGATCGCCATTAGAGAAGCCGACCGGTTGGTCGGTATGAGGGTATCACCCGATTGTTGCTACTACTGACATGCGGCAGCGGTGATCATGGCTTTTATCCTGCTATAGTCAGGGTGGCCTAGTGATCAGGCCCAAACTAGAGCGTGTCCAGTACGGTTGCAGCGACCAAGACGTTTTGTTGAGGCGTTATGAAGATGTTGTGGTCGCCGACTTGGGTTTGGAGGATTTGTTGCTGAGCAGTCCGCCTAGCCCTGCGCAGATCGTCATTGCGAGCGTCGCGCTTAGCATGTAGGCATCTTGCTTCTTCCTCCTGTTGTTCTCGCAGTCGGCGGGCCTCCTCCTCTTGCTACTCGCGTAGTCGGCGTGCCTCCTGAGTGGGGGTAGAGCCCTTGGACGCCATGAAGACTTCGCAGGGCGGGGGTAAGCTTGCCAAACTGCTGTTCGAACTGCTGTCCAACTTGGAGTCGGACAACTTGTAGTTGACGGGGGTAATCACTACTCCGACCTCCCTAGATCCAATCTTGAGAGGCTCTAGGCCGTATCCGAGTTGAACTCTAGGGGATCGAGTTTTGCCGCATGGAATGCTGATTCAGAATATCCGCGGTGTCGCCGAGTCCAGACGGGAGATTGACGATCTCTCCCTTTCTTAGCCCGATCTCGGCTGGCTCGAGGCCGAGTCCGAGTCGAACACCAAAGGAAAGTGTTGTCCCGAGACCCGAGCGTGTTGAAGATTGCCACAGCATGTCGAGGAGGGTTGCTACGGCGTTACGTGGGCCGACCGGCGCGGAGTTGGCTTGGTCCCTGGCCGATCGGATTGGATCCGAGTCGGACAGGGTGAGGTTGCCGAATTTGTCGGCGATGAAGTCGAGGCTCCCGAAGGTGATTTTTTGCCCGGGGAAGAAGTTGATGCTGTCGACTCCGATGATTGAATCCAACAAGCTTGTTGAAGATGATCTCGATGAAGCCCCTACCTAGCGCGCCAACTGTCGATGTTCTGTATCGGCAATAAGAATTTGGGGCTACTCGTGAGACCTAAACTTGATGGATTGTAAAGGAACACGAAACAATTTATACTGGTTCAGGGCCTCGAGATGAGGTAATACCCTACGTCCAGTTGTGGTGTATTGCCTTTGAGGTTTTTCTGGTGAGATTGTGCTCTTGCCCTCAGGAGACACCCTGCCTGCCCTTATATATCGGGGGATAGGATTATAGAGTAGGAATCCTAGTCGGACTCTAACCAAGGGATTTTCTTCTACGAATACAATATGCCCGACTAGGACTATATCCTTTCCTTGTCGTACAAGGTTATGCCAAGTCCTATTGTATCCCTAATTACAAAGTTATGCCCATCTTCTGTCCGAGTGGCCCAAATGCTTCTCATGAGGTACCCGGGGCCCATGGCCTCCACATAGTGGCCTTATTTGTCTTAGTAAATTTCCCCTTAATACAGTGTAAACATTGATCTAAATCTGAAAAATCTAAAGGGAGGAGTATTTCTTTCTTAATGAGACGTTCCATTCGTCCCCTAGAAATGCGGCCTAAACGACAATTTCACAATTTTGACAACATCTCCATCTTATCGTTACAGGCATTCACAACATTCATTACAGAATCATCCAGAGATAACTAATGGAGCTTGTGTTGCTAAAATGAATATAACATGTTCTCTTACTAAAATGACAGACATAACGAGTGGCTGTCAATATATTAACTAAAATAAGTTTCCTCTTAACAGAGGGAGCAAATAAAACATCTAATAAAAGAAGATCGAAGCCGCTTCGAAGTTTGAGTGTGATTTGTCTAACGGCTTTAACCTTGATCTCTGCTCCATCAACTACTCTTAGGGTTCGCTCCACCCTTCTTAGCATCTGGATGGTATTGAAATCCTGCAACGAATTTGAAACATGCATGGTGGCACCTGAGTCAATCCACCAAGTATCTTGGGGAAATTCAACACAAAGAGATTCATCAAGATTGGAGATTATATCGATTTCATGCGTACCGTGCTTGGCTAACCACACCTCAAACGTAGTGCAGTCCTTCTGCCAGTGTCAATTCTCTTTGCAAAATTTGCAAATGTTATTTCCTAAGACATAGGCACCAGTCGAGGCATGACCCTGAGATTTTGAAGAACTGTCCTTGCACCCTCCTTGCTGTTAAGGGTTGTCTTACTTTCCCTTCTTGGAGTTAGAGCCTTCTCCCTGATACAACTTTCTCTTACCCTTACCCTTAACGGAATTGAGCAGGTTGAGTTGATCCCTTATGTTTATGTTTTTAGCTTTCTGACGCTCTTCTTCTTCAACTGAGTGGGAGATCAACTCCTGTATGGTCCACTAGTCCTTCTGAGTGTTGTAGTGGATCTTAAACGAATCAAAGTCTGAGTTTAGTCGACAAGGAAACTATCTGATATAGACATATCCAGCTACTTTAACAAATATGTCGTGTGGTTCATCTCCAAAATGTGTTTCCGATACCTTTCTTGCCATCATATTGTCTTGAGACCATTTTCATGATCAAAGTACTAGCATAAGTCTTAGATGAGGAATTAAAGTTTTCCTCAATGCTTTCTAAGAATTTCTTGACGTCTTGAGAGTCTTTAATCCATCCTATGATTAATGGAGAGATGTTGCTCTTGACGTACATGAGCGATATTCGGTTTGATTTCTCCCAAGCGACCATTTTTTCATCATAGATCCACTTGAGGTCCTCATAGTCTTCTGAGTCTTCCGAGGGTGCCTTAGGAGCGCCCTCTCTGATTGCCAGATCATAGTCCAGCATTCCTAAGTTCAGGGGCACCATATTTTTCCACTCAGTGAAATGTGTTCCATTAAGTGGCTCAACAGGCCTGAGTTGCCCCATAGCTAGAAAAATAATTAAATAACCATTAGTATCACTATGCAATTAATTTACGTTGGCATAATTAATTACATACTAATAACTGAGCTTCTAAATCAAGTCACCATTGGGCAGAAAAGATTTACAAAGAAACTAATTGACACTGGAATTTTCCTTAATTACATCACTGTTGGGCAGATAATAATCAAGAAACTAATTTTTTGTAATAATTTCGACATGAATTTATAGGCAACATTGGTCAAAAAAATAAATTCACATCGCTAAATTTACCTAGTTAAATTTCCTGTTGTTTCCAATTATCCAGAAATAACTTAACTTTGCTGAAATAAAGCCCACCATAATTTTCAGCAATTTTAAAATAGCCAAGAGTGTATTAAAACTGATTTCTACGAATTGCTTCGGCCTTTTATCAGTCCACCAACGAAACCAGCCAAGCCCGCAGGAGCACGCGCGTATGCGCGGCAGCCCAGAAGCCGGACCGGGAGGCTCGCATAGCCCACCAAAGCAATGACAGTGGCGGCCCATCTAACTTGGCCCAACAGACGTGAGCTGCAGCGACTACGGGAGCACGGCCCAGAACGGTCCGACACAGCAGCTGAGTCGGCCGTCCGATCCAGCGGACGGTCCGATTTCCTCCACGTCGGCCCGATGCGTGAACTAGGGCAGTCGTTCAATCTCGACGAACGGTCCGATGCCCTCCCCCCCCGGCATATGTTCTCTTTGCACCCATTCGATCTTGATCCGACAGTCCATAATCAGCACAATCGGATGAAAATCACCGAAGAGTTCTGAAACCTAACCCTAATTTCTTTTTCTCACCATCCCGATCCCCTCCTCCTCCAGCGAGCGAGAGCGAGGGCAGGCGATCGGCAACGGCGGCGGCGGAGTGACGCATGTAGCGACGGCCTCCACCGCGTCGACTCTAGAAGCAGTGACGGCTGGTACGCGCGGGTCGATGCCGCGCGTAACCTAGCTGTCGTTGCGACGTCAAGCTTCCTGGTGCCTGCATGGGTCAATGCCGCGTGGGGCAGGTTCTGATGGGGCGGCGTCTGCTGGGCATTTCAGTGGAGCCACGAGAGGAAGACAAAGGCAGAGATGAAGTGGAGTGGAGTGGCCCTCGGATTTGCGCACGGGTTGGTGCCGGCACAACTGAGGCCAAGGCCAAGCTCCCCTCGTGCGAGTCGATGCCGCGCGAGGCCTGAGGGCAGTGCTCTCGGGCGGGTCGATGCCGCGCGAGACCCTAAGGACTGCGAGCTCCAATCGGATTATTGAATCCTTCAATTTGAAGTTCGTGCATTCTAGGGTTTCTGAGATTGGGGGATTTCTGAAACAGGGTTTTTGACTTGAGATGGTTTGGGGAATTTCAGTGTGCTTTATCCCCAATTTTTCTAAGTTCTTTGCCGAAGCCTTTGGGTTTCAGAATTTAGAGATTCTCAGAATTTCAATCTGTTTTATCCAATTCCCTCACTGAATTCTTCCAAAATCAATGGCATCACGGCCGGGATGATGGAATTGAGTGGCTAAGCACTCGCTCTGACACCACAATGTTTGAACTTACACACTGACACATGAATTTGCTTAGCCTAGCACAATCACCCTAATACGGAATTTTGTGAACTAACTGACCGGTAGATTATGATGCCATCTGACCATCTTCTTCCTGAGATCTCTTCTGTTTCCCCTTTGCTTCTTAAAGCACCATGTAGAGCTTCGAAGTCACTGGCTTTAGGTTTGCACTACGAATCCCTACCAGCGCTGAGATCAATTCGGCTTTCAGGGTTTTAGAACTGGCGACAAAAGAGTTATGCGTCCCCTTCTCCCATTGTTCCTTCTCTTATATAGGCACCGGTGGGGCTCAGGGGCTAAACCGATTTTATTGCTAATTTGTTTGTTACCGATCACAACAAACTCTCATCTCTTATTTTCTTTCTTTTACGGGAGGAAAATCGGTGGATGATTCCCTTCCCTAATTTGTCTTGGCAGTGGGCCGAAACAATCAACCAGCAGATCTATGCTGACCATCACTATCAAGCAAGCAAGCTCCTCCTAACTACCTTCACAAACTATTAGGGTACTACTTAAAGTAGCCGTAGACAGCAGTAGAGCCTCCAGTAGAGGGGACACCATCCAGGCTCAAATCCTGGTTTCGCAAAAAAAAAATCCCCCCTCGTAGGCGCTGGTAGAGGCGCACTGCACGTGTTAGGTTGAGCGTGGCTAGTCATGAGCCGTGTTCGGGGAGATTTTTCTCAACTTAGTTGAATGCCGTGTATTGTCATAAACCGGTCAGTCGAGTTTTTTTTATTCTAGAGTTGCATAACACTAGCTTGGCAAATCTTGAGCAAATCCAAGCGACCAAAGCAGCAATTAACCTACACTTGAAGCCATGAGGTTAAATGAAGAAGCTAGAACAAGTGGCCATGATGCTAACTGAAAAAGCTAGAACACTGTGCTAGCTATAGCTAGTACCAGTAAATTCAACAAAAATCATGCTTGCTTCATTGGTTATGCCCCAATAGTTTCTTTTGTGGATTCGAAACCAAATCCTTCATCACCATACTATTGGAAATAATCTCTCGGCATGGGAACCCTAGGTGATCACATATGATTCTTTCCATCCTTATCGGGCGTGATCATAGTGATTGCGATCGCTGTCCATTAGGCAACCTAATGCGTGATGACCGGAAGCGCCAAAACCTTTCTTTTTTTGAGTTGCCCCTTATTCTGTCAGCGCTAAAAATAAAAGGGAAGTATGGCCGTGAGGAGGGACGCCTCTCTCACGTTCATCTTCTCCCTGACAAAACCTAAAACCCTAACTGATCCTTAGTGCGCTGGAAGGGAAACGAAGAGCAGTTCCCAGGTAGTGTAGGTAGCGACCGGAGGGACTGCGACACCTCGCTCGCGCCACTGCTACCTTTACATCCTCGACGAACACCGGTGAGGTTCGAGGATCTCCATCCTCTACATCCGCACCGGACATTGCTTCAAACACTGGTCAGTACTCTAAATTCCACAACTAGGTGATCAAGATAGGCTAAGCTCTTTATTTTAGTAGATCAATTAATGTACATTTGGTATCAGAGCCGTAGCTTTAACCCCTTGATCCCATCATCCCGGCTGAGGCCATTGTATGCTTCGGAATCATGTTTTTAGCCCTAACTTTAGTCTAATTTAGTTTAATTTCTATTCGGATTAGGGTTCAATTCGCACTACTTCTAGGCTTTTAAAGTTCAAGTTTAAGTTTTATTCAATTTTAAGGCTTGGGTAGCAATTTAGAAGGAGAAGAATCAGCCGTTACAAAAGAATCCCCAAATTTTCCCCAAACCTTAGAACCCTAATTCAAAATCCCCAAATCCTCGAACCCAAAATCCCCAACAATCAAATCACAAATCAAAACCTTGGGTTTTAGGTTTACCCGGGGTGGATCCTTGTCGTCATCGGGGAGCAATGGCATCAGCTCGCCGCTTGCGCTTGGTCGCCATGGCGTCTGACCGGAACCCGAGCAGCATCAGTCCGCCGCTCGAGCTCTAGATGTCCTCGTGCTGCCGTGGCCTTGCGCCGCCATCGTTGTCGGTCCATGGAGTAGTGTGCGGCTTGCTGCGCAAGGGTGTCTCACCGCCGCCATCGCGCACTCATCTCGCCGTGCGAATCGGGAAGGAGGAAGGAAGAATGGGCATTAGGGATAGGGTTGTCGGCCGCCGGCGATTGTCTCGATGCGAATCGATTTCAGCCGTTCGATTCGATCTCAACGGACACAATAAGCCTTGCACTATTCCCATTAAATCGTGGCCATCCATTTGCATCGGGTGGCTATCACAATTAAAGTGGCGGGATCAAATCTAGCCGTTCATTAGATCGATGGCTCAGATCAATCCCGCTGCCGAGCTGAACACTCACTAGGCCAACCTAGGCCGTGCGCTTGGCACAATAGTGGGTTGCGCAGCTTTAGGCCCCGCGCATGCCGGAGCATAGTAATGGGCCAGGTCCAATGTTTGGGCCATTTTTCTTTTTTTTATTTTCAGCAATTATTAATTCCTTTTCCATTTACAGTGCACATTTAATTGATATTTTATGCTCAAAAATTGCTAGAAGATTATGGGAAAAATTTTGTTAATTATCTCTGGCTAGTCTTCAATTTTTGTAGTCCATTTAATTGTTATCTCATGATTATTTTGCTAGAAAATTCTCTAGCTAGTCTTCAGTTTATATATTCCATTTAAATGTTGTTTCATGATTAAAATTTTTGGCTGGAAAAATTATGAGGTTAATTTCATTAGATTCTTCTAGTTAAATGGGACCAACGAGAAATTTGACTAGATGCTTTTCTCATGATGTGAATTTGTTTTCTACCAATGTCGATTATAAATTCATGTTGATTTATGGATAAATTAGTTTTTCTTAATTATATTAGCTCAACGGTAATATAATTAAGAAATTTATTTAAATCATTATGTGTGTGATTAATTGTACCAACATAGATTAATTACATACATGCTTTATTTATATCTTTCCTCGTAATTTTTTTAGCTCTTGGTCAGCTTAGAGAGCTTGAGCCCCTTGATGGGACCAACTATGCCAAATGGAAGAGTACTGTATTACTCAACCTAGGCATGTTGGATTATAATTATGCCATTAGAGAGGATGCCCCTGTGGAGCCCCTCCACACTGATGATAATTACATGGAACTTAAGAAACAATATGAGGTGAAATCAGCAGCATGGGATAAATTCAACAGGATGTCTCTTATGTATATTAAGAGTAATATTTTCCCTGCTATTATTGGGGCTATTGTGGACTCCACTGATGTACGAACATACTTAGCTAATATTGATGAGAACTTTAAGAGTTCTCTCAAGACTTATGCTAGTACAATTATTATGCAAATGATGACAAGCCACTATAATGGTAAAGGTGGCATTAGAAAACATATCATGGAGATGTCCACCATGGCCTATGAGCTTAAGTCCATGGGCATGGCTATCTCTGATGGTTTTTTAGTCCACTTCATCATGAGTTCATTGTCCCTTGATTATGGTCCATTCAAGGTTAATTACAACACTCAGAAGGATAAGCGGACCATAGCAGAGATGATCTCTCACTCCGTTGAGGAGGAGGAGTGCCAAAAGGCTGAAAAGCATAAGAGACAAGAACAATTATACCTCCTCAATAGTGTTGGTGGGTAAAGGAAGTTCTATAAAGGGAGAGTAGCAACTCTCAAAGGAACAACAATAATAAGAAAAAGAAGCCCAATCCAGCTCCTACTTAGGCAAATCAGGGCCCTCAGGCTACCCAGAAGGGCAAGGCATAAGCTCTAGCTGCACCATTCCTATGCAAATTTTGCAAGGAGGAAGGCCATGCATAGAGGGACTATCCAGGCTTCAAGGCTTGGCTTATTAAACATGGTAATAGTTTTGTTGATTTCGTTTCTAATGTTGATGAATCATTTTATGTTGATTTTATCCATGATACATGGTGGGTTGACTTAGGTGCCACCGTGCACATTTCTAATTCATTACAGGGATTCCGTACCGTGAGGACCCTAAAAAGAGGGGACAGAATCCTAAGAGTGGCTGATGGAGCTCAGATTGAAGTTCGGGCTGTTGGAGAACTTCATCTTCGACTTCCTAGTGGCTTTAGTCTATTATTTTATGATGTTTTATATGCTCCCTCTATCAAGAGGAACCTTATATCTGTAATGGTTTTAACTCAAACTGGTTATGAGTGTAATTTCGCTAAGAACAAATGCATTATTAAGTATAATAATAATGATATTAGTCTTGCCATCGTGCAAGACAAGCTCTATTTACTCTCTTTGGATGGTAATGTAATGAATGTTGTAAATGCCTGTAATGAAAATGAGACGTCTTCGAAATTGTGGCACTGTCGTTTAGGCCAAATTTCTAGGGGGAGAATGGAGCATCTCATTAAAGAAGAGATACTTCACCCCTTAGACTTTTCGAATGCGGATCATTGCTTAGATTGTATCAAGGATAAATTCACTAAGACAATTAAGAAATGAGCTATTAAGAGTACGAGTCCATTAGAAATAATCCATACTAATATATGTGGACCGTTCTCTGTAACATCTATTGATGGTTATGACTCGTTTATAACCTTTACGGATGACTACTCTTGTTATGGATATATTTTCCCCATTAAGGAAAGATCTGAATCACTCGATAAGTTTAAAATCTTCAAAGCTGAAATAGAAAACAACATAATGAAAAGATAAAAGTAGTGAGACAGATCAAGAAGGAGAATATTATGGGAAACATACCACTTATGGACAAAGTCTTGGGCCTTTTGCGCAATATCTTCAAGAGCATGGAATAGTTGCTCAATATTCCATGCCTGGAGAACCACAACAAAATGGAGTGGCAGAGCATCGTAACCGTACACGTATGGATATGGTACGCAGTATACTTAGTCATTCTACTCTTCATGTGAATTTATGGATGGAAGCACTTAAGACAGCTGCTCAAATACTTAATAGAGTCCCTAGTAAGTCGGTTCCCAAAACACCTTATGAATTGTGGACTGGGAAAAAGCCGTCACTTAAGTATTTACGTGTGTGGGGCTGTGCTGCAGAGGCCAAAATATTCAACTCACAACTAAAGAAATTAGATCCTAAGACTGTGAGTTGCCATTTTATTGGATACCCAAAAAAGTCTAAGGGGTACCGATTCTATTGCCTAGACCGCGTGACTAAGTTAGTAGAAACTAGGCACGCAATATTCTTAGAAAATAATGAAGTCTGGAGGAGCTCACAGGAAAGGGAGATCAGCCTTGAGAAAATTCGGAGTAATATTATACTAGATATCCAAGAGAATAATGTACCTCAGATTACAGTACCACCACCTCAAATTGAGACCGTTGTGCAACAAAACATAGTGACTCAGAATGAAGTAACAACAGATAAAAATTCTGAGAGTACTTCTTTTGTTGAGAACAATAATGATTTAAATGTTGATTCTTAACAAACTTCTGAGGCACATAATGAAGAACAGAATGAACAGATTCCTCATGAACCTCCTCCTCAAACAGTGACCAATAATGAACCACTCAGAAGGTCACAATGGGAAAGGAGGTCTGCTATCCCAAATGATTATGAAGTTTATTTAGGCAAAGATATTGGGAAAGCGAATGATCCCCCCTCATTCAAAGAAGCTATGATGAGTGATCATTCATCCAAATGGCTTGAGGCCATGGAGGATGAACTAAGATCCATGAGTCATAATGGAGTCTGGGACTTAGTAGAAATTCCTCAAGGAGCGAAAACAATAGGCTATAAGTGGGTCTACAAAACTAAGCTTGACTCTAAAGGGAATATCGAAATGTTCAAGGCGAGACTTGTGGCTAAGGGTTTTTCACAAAGAGAGGGAATAGATTATAATGAAACTTTTTCCCTGTCTCTAAGAAAGACTCGTTCAGAATTGTCATGGCACTTGTTGCTTATTTTAACTTAGAACTTCATTAGATGGATGTTAAAACTGCATTCATTAACGGTGACTTGCATGAAGATGTATACATGGCACAACCCGAGGGTTTTGCTATGGAAGGCAAGGAACATCTGGCTTGCAAACTTAAGAAATCCAAGGAACATCTGGCTTGCAAACTTAAGAAATCCATCTATGGACTTAAACAAGCGTCTAGACAATGATATCTTAAGTTTGATGAAATAATTAAGAAGTTTGAATTTAAGGAGAATGAGGTGGATAATTGTATTTATCTTAAGATTAAGGGTGGAAAATTTACAATACTAGTACTCTATGTGGATGACATCCTATTAGCAAGCAGCGATAGTAACATGCTGCATGAGACAAAAGGATTCTTATCATCCAATTTTGATATGAAGGATCTTGGTAAGGCATCTTATGTATTAGGCATTGAAATACACCGAGACAGGTTTAACGGAGTATTAGGATTGTCTCAGAAAGCTTACATTAGTAGAGTATTAGAAAGATATAATATAAGTAAATGCTCTGCGATGCCTGCACCAATAGTTAAAGGGGATAAATTTGGACTATTCCAAAACCCAAGAAATAAGTTAGAATCAGATCAGATGAAATTGGTACCATATGCTTCAGTTGTCGGAAGCCTAATGTATGCTCAGGTCTGTACGCGTCCAGACTTAGCATTTGTAATAGGGATGCTTGGCAGATTTCAGTTGAATCCAGGTTTAGACCATTGGAAGGCTGTAAAGAAAGTTCTACGCTATTTGCAAGGCACTAAGCATTACATGCTAATATACAGAAAGTCTGATAAGATTGAAATCCTAGGCTACTCAGACGCTGATTTTGCCAGGTGCGTAGACACTAAGAAGTCAACATCAGGTTATGTCTTCACCTTTGCAGAAGGAGCAATCTCATGGAAAAGCTCTAAACAAACACTAACTGCATCGTCGACAATGCAAGCAGAATTTATAGCATGTTATGAAGCTACGGGATAGACCGTATGGTTTAAAAGCTTCATCTCTAGACTGAGAGTGGTTGACAGCATCGAAAAACTACTCACAGTATACTGCGACAATAAAACCGCAGTATTCTATTTTAGTAACAACAAGTCGAGTGGTGCTGCCAAACACATCGACACTAAGTATCAGGTTGTGAAAGATAGAATCCAGGATCAAACCATTAATGTTGAGCATATTAGTACTAAGTCAATGCTCGTGGATCCACTAACCAAAGGCTTACCTCCCAATTTATTTAAAGATCATGTAGCCAGCATGGGAATAACTGAATGCCTTTGAATCAGTGATTCTGCATATAGGGGCGTTAGTCCCAACTGACCCCATTAGAGTTAGACAGAATTCTTTCAAAGTTCTACAGGGAACTATAGGTACTGGGGTTTGGTTAGTGCATGACTAACTACCTTGACGCGTTGCCTTAGGAAACTATTCTATTGAGAACGGATTCATTAGCCTCAAGATCAGGGGGAGAATGTTGGAAATAATCTCTCGGCATAGAAACCCGAGGTGATCACGCATGATTCTTTCTATCCTTATCGCGCGTGATCACAGTGATTACGATCGCTATCCATTAGGCAACCTAATGCATGATGATCGGAAGCGCCAAAACCTTTCTTTTTTGGAGCCGCCCCCGATTCCCTCAGTGCTAAAATAAAAGGGGAGTACGGCCGTGAGGAGGGACGCCTCTCTCACGTTCATCTTCTCCCCGACAAAACCTAAAACCCTAACCGATCTTTAGTGCGCTGGAAGGGAAACGAAGAGCAGTTCCCGGGCAGTGTAGGTGGCAACCGGAGGGACTGTGACACCTCGCTCGCGCCACTGCTACCTCTACATCATCGACGAACGCCAGTGAGGTTCGAGGATCTCCATACTCTACATCCACACCGGACATTGTCGAGGAGATCGAGAGCATTATCATGGCTTCAAACACCGGTCAGTACTCTAAATTCCGTAATTAGGTGATCAAGATAGGCTAAGCTCTTTATTTTAGTAGATCAATTAATGTACACATACCACATATTTATTAAACCACACATTTATCTCTGCTTTTGAATTCGCCTGCGTGCTAAGGGCTTGTTAGTCCAGTGCCATGTGCTTTCCACTTGGGCGAGTGGTAGCGGTGCACACCCTACCTCTTCTAAAAGACTGGACTAGCATATCTTAAGATCAATAAAGTCACCATAGTCATGTCGCTATTGACAAGCACATTGTCTACCATTGAAAACATAATTAGTGGTAGATACGAGCACCAATGTTGAGTCAGAGATTTAATTCAAACTAGGTGGATAGGTTCCACCGTAAGAAGTCTAACCAGCTGAGAGTTCGTAACTAGAGATATATATCTCCGGCGTGTCCTTTGACTTGTGTGCTGTCTGCTCTCAAATGCCCTTGACTAGCTTGAGACTTGCTCTATATATAAACAAGCACTCGTAGATGCTGGAGGAGGCGAGATGTCGATGTTTTACACCAGCAATAAAACTATAGGGCTACTCGGCAAGGGAAAACTCGGTGGATTGCAGAAGAACGCAAAGGGATTTTATACTGTTCAAGCCCTCGATGTGAGGTAATACCCTACGTCCAGTTGTGGTGTTATTCCTCTGAGAGGTTATGTCGATCAATGATCTTCCCGTGCCCTCATGGGATGCCCTGCCTCTCTTTATATACTAGGGGACAGGGGTACATGATAAGGATCCCAACCGGATACGATCAAAGGATTTCCTTTAGAGATAGAAACTTATCCGACTAAGACTCTATTTTTCTTATCATACAAGGCAAAGTCTGCTCGGTGCTATCTTATCTCTAATTACATGATTCGGCCCATCCTCTATCCGAGTGGCCCATATGCTAATGATGAGGTACCCGGGGCTCATGGCCTCCATAGTAGCCCCTGAGACCTTCATAGTTGAGTCACAGCTGATGCCAAGTGCTCATCCTCCACGGTGAAGATTGCCTGAGTGCGATGTTCCCGAGTACTCTTTGTCCGAGTAAGTCTTCTTCCCGAGTCCCGCTTCATGTCAGCTAGCAGCGAGGCTATGAAGGGCTTCGTGTAGATATATGAATAGTGTGCACCGAATAGGTGCACATATTAGGTGTAGCCCCCGACTTTGTGCTTAATTGTGAAGACAATTAATCATAAAGTCAAAGATCTTTAACCTGGAAGTTTTTCCCAAGTAGATTACTACTAGTATATGAGACTCTTCGGTATCATATCAACCGGAATATGATTTATAGTCCTGCCGAGTAGGGAACTACTCGTATGTAAGACTCTTCAACTTCATGTCAGTCGAAATGCGTGTTTATAGTCTTGCTGAGTAGGATGCTACTCGTATATGGGACTTTTCAACGTCATGTCAGCTGGAAAGAGGGGTTTATAGTCTTTCCCGAGTGACGTTCCACCCAGAAGTTAGACTCCTCCGCGTTATGTCAGTGGGAATATGTTTATAGTCTCTCCCGAGTAGTGCACTACTCAAAAGTTAGACTCTTCAGCATCATGTCGGCTAGAATAATGTTGCCTGTGGCAACTGATGGCCAAGCATGCAGGCCGGGTACCACTTTTATGAAAATTAATCCACGACGTGGTCAGGTGTACTCGAGAAAGATACATGTATCTCCAATTTTAATGAAGACTAGCTTGTGATCCTTATAAGGATATATCCTCGAGACCTAGTGAATAAAACAGATACCCAAACATATATGTTTAGCAATAAGGCTCTCATGAAGCATATCTATTTACCTCATCGGCTCCTATTAGTAGCGCCAGCGCTATAATTTCAACTCAGCCTGCGGGCGGCCCACATGGAGCATGCTACTGTAGGAACTCATATCTTGGTGGCCCAGCTCTGACTGTGTAGGCTCAAGCACATTTAGTCGGCACAGGCTCTATAAATAACAGGGAGAGAGAAAAAGATTCCTTCATCTTCCCTAAATCAGCCAATCGTTTCGTCTTCCGTCTCTGCGCCCAAATTTCGCCTTTTGCTTGGTTAGGGTTAGCTGCTGTTGCTGTTCCCTGCTTGAACTCGGGCGATTCCAGTCCGCTTCGTCTGTTCCAAGCCCTCAATTTGCTTTTCCCCCAAATCTTTCCGCCTCCAACCATGCCGAAAGCTTCGGATCTTGTGGGTGCACCGGAGAATGCTTGGCCGACTTCGGATTGTGGCTCGGTGAAACTGAGGCTGCTGGAGAGTCAATTGAAGTTGCCCAGCCAGGAGGTGATCCGCTGGTGGCCAGCTAAGGGTGAGTCGGTCCCAAATCCCCAATCTGGCGAAACAGTAGTTTTTGCCTCTTTTTTTGACCAGGGTTTGTGCCTTCCCTCTTCTGATTTCTTCCGCCGCATCCTTGACTTCTATGGGTTGGAGTTGGTGAATCTGAATCCCAACCCGATTCTTCAAATCTTCATATTTGTCACTCTCTGCGAGTGCTTTTTGGGTGTGGAACCCCATTTTAATTTCTTTAGGCATTTGTTCCACATCAAACCCCAGCCCTCCAAGAATAACATCAATGTGATTGGGGGGCTGGTCTCTAGTTGAGGAGTGATAGGAAGAAAGCATATCTTGATCTCCCCTTGAAATCTTCCTTGAAAGGCTGGCACAAGGAGTGGTTCTATTGCGCAAATTTGGCTCCCTCCTTGCGTCCATTCACCGGCTTGCCGCCGGTAGTTTTACCAAGTTGGTCGGCAGATCCAACCTTTGAGGAGATGGGGCAAGTCCACCAATTGTTGGGAAAATTAGATGACCTTAAGAAAGCTGGCCTGACTAGACCTTGGGTGGCCCGCCATTTCCTGACTCGGCGCATCTAGCTGTTGAAGCAGAGGAGCGCGTTCGGCTGGGCCTTTAAGGGCAAAAATGACCCTGACCGAGTGAGCAATGAGTCAGCCGACAAGCGCACGGTGACCGAGACCCTGTTTGGTTACTTCTCCGAAGGGGTGATCGCGACCGAAGATGATAATCGCTGGATTGCGGCCTATAGCTTCCTTCGGCCCCGTTCCAAGGTAATCTTTGTCCTTCTTCTGTGATGAATGCCTGTGGACTTGAATGTATGATTGCCCGGCATAGTGTGATGTATTTTGTTGATTCATCTGTAGTGGTGCGAGGAGTTCGATGAGGACTCCCGCCCATTGTCGAACGTCAAATCAAAGAAGAGGCCGAGGAGCCCCCCTGCTGCCCAGCCCGACTCCAAGAGAGCGGGAAAAAAACCTGTTCTATATCGGGGCGAGGGGGCCATGACCCCGCGTGTCGTGGTTGGAGGCCTGAAGATAAAGGACACCGCCGCCGCGGCGCCCAGGCGATCAAGTCCCAGGTTGGGATCAATACGACCGAGCTCGACGCTGCCAAGCCCAGCAAAAGCGCCACCGAGTACGCAGTCCGAGTAGGCGCCGCCAAGCACACGGGTGCCTAAGTCGGCCACGCCACCGACGGGGTCGCCTCCAGTTGCCACGCCGCCGCCGACTGCTTCGCCGACTAGGCCAACAACCGGGCGCAGCGCTCCACAGGGACCCGGATCGCCCGGCGGGAGACTAAAGTTCTCCAAGAGGTATGCTACTCCAGATCTTCTGAGAGTCTTGTGTGTCGCAGTAGTATGTTGATGTGCGTTTCGCCATGCAGGAAGCGTGCCAATATCGATCTCAAGGAGACCGCTCCGACCGCTCCCCTTGAAGAACCTGCCCCAGCCGAGCCAGCGCCCGCGAGCACACCCGCTGAGCCGGTGGCCACTCTAGTCACGGAGACTGAGGTGGTCCCGACTGCTGGGCCGCTGATGCCGCCTGACCAAGGGGCGGTTACTGAGGTTGCTACCCCAGCCCCTGAGTTGACGCCCACTGCCGAGGCCGTTGCTGGAGCCCCCGAGTTGAACCCTGAGGCCGCAGAGGACGCTGATGTGGGGGCTGGGACCCCGTCTCCATCATCGTCATCGTCGTCGTCGTCGTCGTCGCTGCTACCGGAGATCCCGAACCTTCCTTGGATTGAAGCTCCTCTATGTAGGCTCCCTCGGACATTCACCTGGACGGTGGCTGATGGAACCGTGAAGAGTTTCAAGCTTGATGAGGCCGCGGCAAGAAGGGAACGCGAAAGCTTGCTTCACGCCGCCATCACCGGGTCCCAGGGAGTTGGGGTATAATTCTTGTGGCAGAGTCGTGGTGGTCTTCTTGTTTTGACGTCTGACTCCACTCTTGACTTATTCTTTCTCTAAGCAGAAACTTGTCGATCGCAATGAGGAGATGACCGAGATCCTGGTCGAAATGGCCCCCCACCTCACGGAATTAGAGCAGCTCCGGGCGTTGAAGGCCGAGATGGAGGAGCGCCACGCAGGAAGGGAAGCTTGGCTAAAGCATGCCGCCACCCAGCTCAAGGATGAAAATTGGGCCCAAGCCGCGAAGATCAGAGGTAAGTCCCTCGAATGCGTCTTCCCGACTAAACTCTTGATGTATTTCTCCAGCTGCGTTGTTCCCGACTGCCCAGTTGCGTCTTGGCTGCAAGGTTGAGTCCATGACTAATCTGTCGTGCAGCCCTCGAAGCCGAGTTAAAGACCCGAACAGAGGGGGAAGCCCAGCTGAAGGAGGCCGAAGAAGCCAAGGCCGAGCTTGAGAAGGTCAAGGCCTACTTGATAGAGGCCAACGCCGAGCTCGAACTGGAAAAGGCCGAGTTTAAAGAGGCCACCATCAAGCTCGACGAAGAAAAAGCGGAACTAGAGAAAACCATAGCCAAGTGGGAGGCCGACTACGAAAGTAAGTCCCCAACCTGACCATGATCTTAACCAATCCATTAGTCATTTTATCTGCAATCGAGCCTGACAAGTTTACTTGCCGGTGGACCTGGACAGACATGAGAGCCAATGTCCAGGCCCAATATCGGTTTTACACAGAGGAGATAAGAGTCATCAGGGAGTCACGGGAAGCCCTCGTCGGGTCCGTGAAAGGTCTCCTTGACCTCATAGATCCCAGCCCTGTGGGAACCAGTTGCAGCAGGATCCCCCAAGTAGAGGCGCGTCTTGAGGATGCATCGAGTGCCTTGAAGAACTACTCGGATGAGCATGTCATTGCCGGCGTGGCCCAGACCCTGGCGATGACCAAATCAATCTACCCGAGGGCAGACATTGAAGCCATCAGGGAGGGGTTTGCCGAGGAGACAACGCCCGAGGAGGCGCTAGAGCTGATAGCCCCGGCGAGGCCGACTGCTGAGATAATCACCCGAGACCTGGGTCTGTAAGAGTAATATATCATGTAGTCGGTATATATAAACTTTTGTGAAAAACATGTGTAATTATATGTGCAGTGCTACCAAGCCTTGAATTACTACTCAGTTGTCATTAGCTTTACTCGAATGTGTAGTCTACGCCGAATTAGTCTGTCGGAACTTAATAAAATCGTTCACTGTAAGAAAGTGCACTCGGACAAACGTGACAGTCGTAGTAAGGCTTCATAACTGGAGTAAGACAGGCTCATATATTATTGACAAAACACATATAATACATGCAGCCCCCGACTAACTACTCGGTTGATACAAGCGGCGTAGTGAGTCAGAGAAAACTGTACACATGATAAAGTATAAAGCTCAGGTATAGAAAGGACGTAGCTGTTCTATATTCCATGAGTTGCTGATGAGGACACCATCTTTGGTCTTCAGTCGGTAGGCGCCTGGCCGCGTGACCTCGGCTATAATGAACGACCCTTCCCAAAGTGGGGATAATTTGTGCCTGTCTTTGGTGGTTTGTATTTTTCTCAAGACGAGATCCCCGACCAAAAAGGCGCGGCCACGGACATTGCGATTGTGGTAGCGACGTAGGTCTTGAAGATACCTTGCCGACTGGATTGTTGCGATGTCCCTTGCTTCTTCCAACTGATCTAGCTCGACCAGTCGGGTATTTTTTGAGACGTCTTCTGAGTAAGCCCGGACTCGCGGAGAGCCGAACTGTAACTCTGTCGGTAGCATAGCCTCAGCACCATAGGCCAGGAAGAAAGGGGATTGCCCTGTTGCCCGACTAACCGTGGTTTTGAGAGACCAAAGGATAGATGGGAGTTCTTGTACCCACCGGCCCGCGTATGGTTGTAGTCGGTCGAAAATCCTGGCCTTGATGCCTTGTAAGACCATACCGTTGGCTCGTTCGACCTGCCCGTTGCTCCGTGGGTGTGCCACGGATGCATAGCAAATCTTGATGCCGAATTCTTCGCAGAAGTCTTGGAATACGCCGTCCCTGAACTGAGTACCGTTGTCGGTGATGATGCGATTAGGAACCCCGAATTTGTATAGTATACTTATGATGAAGTCCTTTGCTCGTGTCGCTGTTATAGTTGCAACGGGTTTGGCCTCAATCCATTTGGTGAATTTATCCACCGTGACGAATAGATGTGTGAACCATCCTGGCGCTTTCTTGAAAGGCCCGACCATGCCGAGCCCCCATACTGCGAATGGCCAAGAAATAGGGATAGTTTGGAGTTCTTGGGCTGGGAGATTTGTTTGTCTTGCGTAGAACTGGCAACCCTCGCACTTGCAAACAATTTCTTTTCCGTCTGTTACTGCTGTGGGCTAGAAAAATCCCTGTTGGTAAGCCTTTCCGACTAACGTCTTGGATGCGGCATGGTTGCCACATATACCCGAGTGGATCGACTGCAGGATCTGCTTGCCTTCCTCAGTGGTGACGCAATGCATGAGGACACCGGATGCGCTCCTTTGGTATAGGTCTTCTCCGACTAGTAGGAAGCTTTTGCTTCAACGCTTGATTTGTTCGGCTTGACTGCGATCGTCTGGGAGTTCGTCGTCCAAGAGGAATTTGACAACAGGGGCCCGCCAGTCTTGACATATGTGCAGCACCTCGTCTGTAGCCGGGGTAGGTTCGCCTCCCGACTGCTCCGGCTACGGTTTCTTCTTGACTGATGGCTCCATGAGTTGCTCGACAAAGATTCCAGTTGGAACCGCTTCTCGCTTGGATCCCATATTTGCCAGCTTGTCTGCCGCGTCATTGTATTGGCGTAGGACATGTGTTATTTCCAGCCCGTCGAACTTGTTTTCCAGCTTGCGGACCTCCTGACAGTATGCCGCCATGGTATCATCGAGACAAGTCCAGTCCTTCATGACTTGGTTCACCACGAGTTGAGAATCCCCACGCACAACCAATCGACGTATGCCGAGTGCTATAGCAATCCGGAGCCGGTGGATAAGTGCCTCGTACTCAGCGACGTTGTGGGAAGCCGGGAAGTGGATTTGTAGAACGTACTTGAGTTTTTCGCCAGTGGAGGATGTCAATATGACTCCAGCCCCAGCGCCGCCAATCCGTAGAGAACCATCGAAGTACATTGACCAGTACTCTAGCTTCGCTGTTGATGTAGGCAGTTGAACTTCTGTCCACTTGGCCACGAAGTCGGCTAGAGCTTGTGATTTAATTGCTGTCCGTGGCTGAAAGGTGATATCGAACGCCATCAACTCGAGTGCCCATTTAGCGATTCGGCCGGTGGCCTCGCGATTATGAAGGACATCCCCGAGTGGGAACGATGTAACCACCGTGACTTGATGTACTTGGAAGTAGTGCACCAGCTTCCGGACTTTGATGAGTAGGCCATATAACAGCTTCTGGACCTGCGGATATCTCGTCTTCGAGTCGGCAAGCACCTCGCTGACAAAGTAAACTGGCTGTTGTATTTTCTGGATGTGACCCTGTTCGAATCGCTCGACCACTAGCACCGTGCTGACTAGCTGAGTGGTTGCCGCCAGATACAGCATTAGCGGTTCTTGGGGCGTAGGTGACGCCAACACGGGAGGTGATGTGAGAAATTGTTTGAAGTCTTCGAAGGCTTGTTGGGCGTCCGGAGTCCATTGGAAATTGTCCGCCTTTTTGAGTAGCTTGAAGAAGGGCATACCCCTTTCGCCCAGTCGGGAAATAAATCGGCTGAGTGCCGCCATGTAGCCTGTCAGCTTCTGGACGTCCTTCTGGTTTTCGGGAGAGCCATGTTCATTATGGCGTTGACTTTCTCTGGGTTTGCCTCGATACCACGCTGTGAGACGATGAAGCCGAGTAACTTGCTGGATGGCACACCGAAGGCGCACTTTTCCGGGTTCAACTTCATCTTGAAACTTCAAAGATTTTGGAAGATTTCTTCCAGGTTAGCTATGAGGTCTTCTTTGGACTTGGTCTTGATCACCACGTCGTCGACGTAGGCTTCCACGTTGCGCCCGATCTGAGTGTACAGACACCGCTGAATTGCCCGTTGATAGGTTGCTCCAGCATTTTTCAGACCGAACGGCATTGTGATGTAGCAGTACGCTCCAAACGGCGTGATGAAAGATGTCTTTAAGCAGTCTTCCTCCCTCAGGCTGATTTTATGGTATCCCGAATAGCAGTCGAGAAAGCTAAGTAGGTCGCACCGGGCCGTGGAATCTACCACCTGATCTATCCTGGGAAGACCAAATGGGTCCTTAGGGGACGCCTTGTTGAGATCGGTGTAGTCGATGCACATGCGCCATTTGCTGTTTTTCTTTCGGACCAGAACTGGGTTTGCCAGCCAGTCCGGGTGATAGACCTCCTTGATGAACCCGGCTGCGAGGAGCTTGGTGATCTCCTCCCGGATAGCATCCTTACGGTCTTGAGCGAAGCGCCGTAGCCGTTGCTTGACTGGCTTGGCGTCTGTCTTTACATTGAGGGCGTGCTCGATCACCTCTCTTGGTACGCCCGGCATGTCGGACGGTTTCCATGCAAATATATCCTTGTTGGCTTGGAGGAAGGTGACGAGCGCGTCTTCCTATTTGGGGTCGAGTCCGGTCCCGACTAGGGCAGTCTTGGAAGGGTCGGAAGGGTCCAGGGGGATCTTCTTCATGTCAGAGTCCGCTGAAATTCCCGACTTCGCCGCCTTTTTCGTTGGAACTGGATCTTCCTTGACTTCGGTTGTGACGGCTTACCGAATGCTGTTGCGCCCGACTGCTGTCTCTTGTAATTGTGCCAATTCGCAGCTCTCCTTATCGCAGGTAAAGGCTTGCTTGACGTCGCTGCGGAGGGAGAGGACTCCTGCTGGCCCAGGCATCTTGAGCACCATATATGTATAGTGCGGTATCGCCATAAATTTGGCGAGTGCCGGTCGTCCGAGTATCGCGTGGTACGCGGTCTCGAAGTTGGCGACCTCGAAGCAGACGTTTTCCGTGCGGAAGTTATCCCGCGTGCCAAAGGTTACTAGCAATGTGATCTGCCCGAGTGGAGTTGATGACAGGCCGGGAATTATCCCGTGGAAGGGCGCAATGCTTGGCCGTAATTCTGAACGAGGAATCATCATCTCATCCAAAGTCTTGGCGAATAAGATGTTGAGCGCGCTGCCTCCGTCGATGAGAGTTTTCTTCAGCCTGATATTTCTGACGACCGGGTCTAGGACGAGTGGATAGCGTCCCGGGTGTGAAACCCGATCTGGGTGATCTGCGCGATTGAAGGTAATGGCCATCTCTGACCAGCGCAGGTACAGGGGGGTGTCCGTTGTAGAGACCGTGTTGATGTCGCGTGCTGATAGCTTCTGTTTGTGCTTGGACTCTTAGGCAGACGGCCCTTCGAAGATATTGTTGAGCTCGGCTTGAGGATCTTGAAAATCGTTGGCCGAACCCTGGTCTGGCTTGTCTTTGTCCTCGTCGGCGCCAGATGATGAAGCCTGCTCGGAGGCAAACTTCTTAAGCATATAGCAGTCTTTGGCCGCGTGCTTGCCCTTGGGGTGGAAGGGGCATGGCCCGCTCATGACTTTTTGGTAGTCGTTATTCCGCTGGGGCCACGACCGAGTGCACTCCATGTTGGCCACCTCATTGTCCGACTTCCGCTTGCGGCTGCCGGACTTGTTTTGAGACGGCTCGTTATCGGCTTTCGCCTTCTGGTCTTTCTATCGGGACTCCTTCTTCTCGTCGAGGGCCTCTGCGACTGCTTCAGCCGAGTCAGCATATTTGTTGGCCATGTCAAAAAGAGCCCGGACAGAGGATGGTGGCTTCCGAGTGAATTTTGCGATGAACGGGGCGTCTTTTACTCCCTTGCGGAAGGCGGCGATGACGGCCTCGTCTTGGATCATTGGGATCTTGTTGAAATCTCTTGATAAAATCTCGTAGAGACTCGTTCTTCTTCTGGTGTAGTTGATACAGATCATGTTCAGAAGATGGCCTCTCGTAGGTTCCCTGAAAATTAGCGATGAACCACTCCCTGAGTTCTCCCCAGGAACCGATCGATCGCCTTAGAAGCCCTGTCAGCCATGTCCTCGCCGAGTCGGCTAGCGCAACTAGGAGGTAGTTAGCCATGGCTTTGCTGTCGCCCCCAGCAGCTCAAACTGCTAGGGTATATACGGTGAGTCAGGACTCGGGATTTGTTTTGCCGTCATACTTTTCGATCCCTGTGGGCTTGAAGCCAGTCGGCCAATCGATGTCCTGGAGCTCCCGTGTGAAAGCAGGAATGCCTTCGTCTTCATGAGGGCTTGGGCTTCGACCACGGTGGATAAACCGCTCGTGATGGAAACCGAAGCGCTCGTTTTCGTCCTCCAGTCGGCGGCGCTCGTCCTCTTCTCGTTCGTGGTGCCGGGCATTGATGGTATGGTGGAGGTCATGTTGCAGGCGTACTCGGAGGTCTTGGTTGGGCCGGCGGTCATACTGGTGACACCGCCAGTTGTCATTGCTGAGTGACGTTTGCCTGGACTCCTTGTGTGGCCGACTTGAGTCGGCCGCCCGATGCCATGCTGACGTGGATGAGTCCGCTGCTGGAGATCCCGACTAGTTAGTCAGTACCACGGTGTTGCCCGACTGCTGTTGTTGTTGGCAGGCTGCAGCTGTGATCATCGTCTTGATCTTGGCGATAGTTGGGGTGGCCTAGTGATCAGGCCCGAGCTAGAGCGTGTCCAGCAAGGTTGCGGCGGCCACAACATTCTGTTGTGGCGTGACGAAGATATCGTGATCGCTGACTTTGGTCTGGAGAATCTGCTGCTGAGCCGCTTGCCTAGCCTTGCGTAGCCCGTCATTGCGAGCCTCGCGGTCAGCCTCCTCTTGTTGTTGCAGTCGGCGCGCCTCCTCCTGTTGTAGTTGGCGCACCTCGGATGGTGGTGTTGAAACCATAAAGAACTCGTGGGACAGAAGAAGACTTGCCAGACTAGAGTCCGAGCTAGTGCTCGAACCGTTATCCGACTTGGAATCGGACTCCGAGTAGTTTATCGGAGTAAGAACGACTCCGACCTCTCTAGATCCAATCTGAAACGGCGCTTGGCTGTGTCCAAACTGAATCGCAGGAGATCGGGTCTGCTGCGTAGGATGTAGATCCGCAGTGTCGCTGAATCTGTGTGGGAAACTAGTGATCTCCCCCGTTCTTGGCTCAACCTGGGCTGGCTCAAGGCCTAGCGCAAGTCGGACGCCGAAGGAGAGAGTTATCCCAATTCTCGGCGAAGTAAAGGACTGCCGCAGTAGATCGTTGAAGGAGATCGTGGCGTCCTGTGGGCCGACTGGTACAACGTCGGCTGGTTCCTCGGCCGGCTGGATTGGATCTGCTTCGGCCAAGGTGAGGTTGCCGATCTGGTCGGCAACGAAGTCGAGGCTTCCGAAGGAAATTGTGTCTCCAGGAGAGAACTTGTCGCCGTCGACTCCGCTTATTGGATCCATTGAGCTTGTAGATGTGAAACTCGCCGGAGCCCCTACCTGGCACGCCAACTGTCGATGTTTTACACCGGCAATAAAACTATAGAGCTACTCGGCAAGGAAAAACTCGGTGGATTGCAGAGGAACGCAAAGGGATTTTATACTGGTTCAGACCCTCGATGTGAGGTAATACCCTACATCCAGTTGTGGTGTTATTCCTCTAAGAGGTTATGTCGATTAATGATCTTCCCATGTCCTCATGGGGCGCCCTGCCTCCCTTTATATACTAGGAGACAGGGGTATATAATAAGGATCCCAGCCAGATACGGTCAAGGGATTTCCTTTAGAGATAGAAACTTATCCGACTAAGACTCTGTTTTCCTTATCGTACAATGCAAAGTTTGCCGGGTGCTATCTTATCTCTAATTACATGATTCGGTCCATCCTCTATCCGAGTGGCCATATGCTGATGATGAGATACCCGGGGCTCATGGCCTCCACACGAGAGCTAGCATATATATATAGGTGATCACTGAAGATTAACTGAAGGCAGCTAGCATGAGGTTTCGTGCAGGGATTGTGAGGCTGGTTGCGTTGGTGTTCTGCTAATCTTGAAATTCATCGCTTCAGCAGCAAGCTAGCAGGTGTCGGTAAGTCATCTGATTAATTAACACGATTAGTTAGTTTAACTTTACTTCTAGTATCACTTATTCAGTCCTAGCTCCTAAGGTTAGCACTTCTAAGTTCTGAAAAATCTTTGTTCCCTTTGGATTAATCGAGCAGGTGCCATTAGGCTGAATGACAGATAAGGCAGCATGGGGAGCAGTGGATTAATCCAGCCGCAGCATTACGTACTGAAAAGTGATTATATCTTTTTTTGGTTCTTCTGTACGTGTACTTATGTGTCCAGAAGCCTGAACGAGTGCCAGCAAAATCTGCAGCCGACCGGACCAAATATTGTTATTAGAGACTGTATATATATATATATATATATATATATATATATATATATATATATATATATATATATATATATATATATATATATATATATAAACAAATAGTGTTTTTATCAAAATTTTGTTCGTCGTTAACATTTCCTTCGCGTCATGCTGACATTATCCAAAATTTTCGTTGTCCCCTTTGTCCGTTAGTTCGTTTCCGATTCATCCTTCGTCAGCAGCGTCCGTGTCATTCCACTTAATTTTGTCCCCCCTCGTGCAATAAATCTCCGTAGCTAAGGTTCGAGCCTGGAGAGATCGGCTTGGTGGGGAGAGAGAGATGGTCTATAGATGAAGCTCTCGGCCGAGATGCCACGCGTGCCAATTGCTGCCTTGCCAACCGCCGCCTATGCAAGCGGCAGCGGTTGGGTGGGATGTCGGCCTCGAGCTATATGCCACCGATTCGAGAGAGGCAGGCCGTGTCCATCTCGTGCACCTCATGGTCCTGACACAATGGGGGGGGCCTCCCTTTCGCCACCGCCCTGTGGACGGCGGCGCTAAGGTGAGGCTTCCTCCGGGTTAATACGCTGTGTGTCCTGGCCTTTTGCATGTGGGATGCCCGAGATTCTTCCGCCGAGGCTGCCGACTCTTCGGATCCCGTTGTTGTTGCAGCCTCTTCGTGCGAAGATTCAGCCGATGTCGCCGATTCTTTCAATCCTGTGGTTGGTGCAGCCACCGATTTTTGCATGCATGTATGCCGATTGATGCTTGAATTTGGGGATTTTTTTTTCCTTGTAATCTCCTTTGTTTTCCCTTATTTTATTTTAGGTATGTGATTGATTTGTCTATGGAAAGCTGGGCATTTTGGGCAATGTTTCAGCCTAGCCAGGTAACATTCAAGAAATTCTCGGGTGCTTGTCTGGCATTGCAAATTTTTCAGGCACGGTGGTGGTGGATGTGCAGGGGATGCGTATCGCTGTCCCTGAAGAAGCCGCAGCCGCTGGCCGCTGATACAGGACAGCTGAGTGATCGCCTGGGTGCACGGACGATGCAATGGATGACCGCTGCCGGAGTGCGATGCGATTTACCGGTTCACCGTATGTAGCATGGCGTGGTTTTGCATCTGTTCGCTCTTTTGTCCGTCAGAACTGTGAATAATTTGGGCAAGTGTTAGTTTGTGTGTTTCTAGCTGCCACCTGATCATGACCTGTGCAACTCAGTCTTGTATTTTGCTATGTGATCGTGACGATGTTGGTTGCTGAAATATTTTTATATTTTGAGAGGTGACTGTTGAATCTTGAAAGGGCATGACACCAGTACAACATGTGAATATGCACGACTAAAAAAAGCATGTGAACCTCCATTTAAAATATCAAGTTAACATATATATAACCACCCATGTAAAACTCTACTGCTATTCAAGCTGAAGGAGTATCACATTCTTTAAAATTTTATACAATGGAATCCTCACAAGGAAACACCCAGGCACAAACTCTTTCCCACCTTTCAAACTTGCCGGTAAATTGGTTTCTTCTTCCAGAAATCTTCACTTTTAATTTCATGCTGTTTTCGAAGAGAAATACTTTCAACTTCCAACGTGTTTTGATCTATCTTAAGTAGATTCAAATATTTTTCTGATTTGTTTACTGCTGAAAATCTTTTTATGTTTAACGTAATTTTAGTTTTTAACGCCACAACACACGAGTACTTATAGCTATATTACATTAGGAGTGTATTTTTGGTTCATCGTCGGTTCCATAGCATCGCGCCAAAGTGCTGGCGGCATTAGCACTACCATTCAATATAATTTTCTTGGTTGTCGTTAATTTTAAGATCATGCTACCTTAAGAGATCGTGTCTGATTCAAATCGCACTTTACATGTAACACGATACACTGAGAAATAGCATCTGATTCATTTGATTGACATCGGCTTGAATCCAAAGGATGGATAATGATTCAGATCATCATAGAGCCATCGTTGAACTGCTTTGCTTACAAAGAGGGAGGACCTGAGGAGGAAGAAGAATAAGTGGCTTACAAGAGAAGGTACACATATAATTTAAATTGTTTTTGTTCGTGGTAACATATGGATATTTTTCTAGTATATATATATATATATATATATATATATATATATATATATATATATATATATATATATATATATATATATATATGTGTGTGTGTGTGTGTGTGTGAATGACAACTAACTATTTTACACATCTCTTATAGAATAACTATTCTACACCTGCTCACTGCTCCATTGCTCCCACATCGCTCCCATTCCAGCGAAGCATGCGTGCCCTCCCGACCTGATCCCTCCTGCGCATCGCTCCCATACGTCGCATGGCCCGCACCGCTCCTCCCCGCACGCATGAACGCATACGCCCGCACACATCGTGATCCGTCTGTATAAAACCACTTTCAATCTAGAAAACTGATTGATTTTTCTTGCCTATAGCTCTAGAGAACTGATTCGTTTTCCACTCCTGTAGAAAACCAGTGGAGAAAAAATCGAATTCTGCCTCTTTCTCGTTCTCCTCTCCTGTAGAAAACCAGTGGAATAAAAAAAAATCAAACTCTACCTCTTTCCCTATGTGTGAGAAGGAAAAGAAAATAAAATAAACCATCAACAAAAATTAAACTCTACACCTCTAGTTAAAGCCCATATATATAGGAACCACCACTACACTATTACATGTTATTCACAAAACTAACTATTGTTTAAATATAGTATTTACCCCGCACATACTATGTTACTATCAATTCTACTTTAGGTACGGTGTCTTCATAGTAACATTATAAAATAAATATAGTAATAATACACCTCGTATGTAGTAACCAAAACTTAGCCCGATCGACAAGTGCCTCAAGCCAAGCGTGTCATCCTTCATGACTTAAAAAAGAAAAACCAAAACTGACGTGCATCCCGATCTCCCTCCCTCCAATCGCTCCAATAAGAGTTGAACTCAAGATCTCTTGCTTAAGGTCTATATATGCTAACCAATATACTATAGTTTATAATTAAGATGGATTACCATTGTTTTAGGCTAGGCATATTTACCACATAATGCATGTACACCAATCTGTTTTAATCCAGGCTACACATGGCTCTAGTGAGAAAAAGGTTTTTTATTTGTGAGAAACCAGTTGGGCGGTTTTATTACTGTGAAACTTATAGGTTGTTATTATGTTCTTCTAGTAACATCATTACAGAATTGCTATATGTTACTGTAAAATTTATAGGATGTTACTATGTACTTACAGTAACATCAAATGAAATTGTAGTAACACAGGATAGATAGCAGTAACAATATTTTACATAGCATTACTCTATGTGTATAGTTAAACTTTAAAATCCCAATATTTGGAGAGAAACACCTCTCATGTCGTATATTATTTTTTAAAACCATTTATACCATGATGTTAAAAAAAATGATTAACAAAAGTAGATCTATCATAACTATATATTACGTTTTACTGTAAGCAAAGCAGCGATGTTACTGTCTAATGGCTATAGTGTTACTGCACACTCTACGGTGTGTTACTGTGCAACGTATTTCTCATGAGAATAGTGTTATTGCACTTCTCAAGTGAACTCATGATGTGGGTTGTACCGAGATTTGACTATCATTTGATTGCAGTAGGAGGTGAGTTTGGAACTTAGGAATGACTCGTTATTGTTGTAGGTAAAACTTGTTATTGTAGATGAGGTGGATTCCTACTATCACTACCAGAAAACGTCATTTTCGTGAGGGTGATAAATTTTCGTGAGGATTTTTGATGCACCCTCACGAAAATCACAATTTTCATGACGGTGCATCGAAAACCATCACGAAAACATATTTTCGTGACGGTGCTTGACACACCGTCACGAAAATAATTTTCCCCTCACGAAAATAGTGTACAGTGCCATCGTCCCCCACTCAGACAAGAAAGCACTAGACCAACCGGTGACGTAAGTATTTCATATGTGATTATACCCGCATCAAAGCACCGGATCCCGTGCTCAGGCGGGAGGATGGGTGACCTCCTAGGAAGTCCCTTTTTCGTGACGGTGAGTGCTCACTGTCACGAAATACCGGCCGGGTGGTCGCGTAATTTTTGTGATGGTGAGCACCGTCACGAAAATAATTTGTGACGGTTAACCCTCACGAAAAGGACATTTTCCTGGCTTCTGATATTTTCGTGAGGGTATTTTAACCCTCACGAAATTTCAAAATTCTAGTAGTGTATGTTATACAATCCAACAGTTAACTAAATCAAATAGCTGTAAAAAGTACATTATCAATTAAGTGTGTTGGTTAGCACACAAGGGATCCTTGATTGGTTCATACAATTGTTTGTTTTTTCTTTTCATCTGGAAAAACGAATGGTATTTGTGTTTTTCTCCGAAGAGCACGGTCGTGCAGGGTTCAGGCGCCAGGCCCTCAGCGAGGGAGAGAGCGGGGGCTCGCATGCGGGCGCGTGCACGCAGTGCGGAGGGAAGCGCCGTTGTGCCGGGGGATGGGTGTGTGCGTATGAGGGAGGAGGGAGGGAACGAAGTGTGGGATGGAAGGGGGTGTAGATATAGCAAATCTATTCTACGCCCCCCACGAAATAACTAATATACACCCTCTCCCCTCCCAATACCCAAATCCACCTCTCACCATCCTCTTATGGCCCAAATCCATTTCCCACCTCAATTAAAGGATGGTCAAAGCCAAGCCATGTCGGTCAAACCTCGGTCAACCCCACCAACAAACTTCTTCCACAGCCCACTTCTTTTCAGCCTCCGTCTCGTAGAAACGGCGTAGTAACACTATGGCTTACTTGGACTAACAACATCAAAACATAGTCACGATGGATCTAGTTTTGTTAAGCACTTTTTTTGGACATCATGATGAAAACGGTTTGAAAAAAATATATTTGGCATGAGAGATAAAGTTGTTTAAAGATGGGAAATTTTAAGCTTAGCTCTAGAGAGTGCACATAGTATGTGTTGTTTAAAGATGGGAAATTTTAAGCTTAGCTCTAGAGAGTGCACATAGTATGTGTAATCGTTAGTAATAACTGCACAGTAACAATAGAGCTATTGCGTAGTAACTCCGTTGTTTGTGTGTAGTAACGATGCTAAACTTAGAGATGCAAAAACATAACATATTTATAAACACATACCTTACTATATATGACGCATGTTATTGCTACTTGTCTGGTGTTACTACAATTCCATTATGACATTACTACAAGAGGATAGTAACAACATATAAGACTCTTAGTAACATAGTGTAAGTTTTATAGTAATGTAGTAACAACTTATGGGTATCAGAGTAACATAGCTCTCCCATTGAGGTATTGAAAAAGATTTAGAATTAACATAGTTCTTCTATAGTAAGTGCCAGATGAGGCAATATATATTATATGTAGTTTGTTACTATATATTAAGCACGTTGTTACTATATTTATTTTGCCATGCTACTGTGGAGATGTAGTAACATAGGATAGAATCGGTAGTAACACATGGGATAGATACACTAAGATTTAAACAATAATTATTTGTATTAGAAACATGCAATAATGTGGTGATTTCTATGCATAGGTACTGAATAAGAGGTGTAGAGTTCAATTCTTGTTATTTTATTTTATTTTATTTTTTCTTTGGCACAAAGGAAGGAGAAAGGAGGGTGGGTCAGATGCATGGTGCACATATGTTGCTTGGGAGAGAGGTATATAGGATTTTCACGCGAAAGAAAACCTATCTTTTTTAGGGAGACACCATTGTTTTTTTATGCTATTAGACATGCTGAAGCTTAATTTCTAATATCTACTTCAGAGCTTTTTTTTTCCAACAAAATCTTAAGCCGTGCATGTTGTCCTTTTGTGATTTTATTTGATGGGTTTATATTTTGTGATTAGGGGTGAACGAATTTTTTTATTTTGGAAGTGTGTTGTTGTCTCGTGACTAGGAGATTTCTTTTCGATTCATTTGATCGGAGAACAATACGGCTAGCTGGGTTCCGTGTGTCGATCTGGCACATCGCGCAGATGGGGTTCGGGCCTTCAGGGGTCCCAAGGACGCTCACGTCGCGCAGATGGGTTCGTGGGAGCTGGCCCAAAGCGCGCGGGGACGGAGGCAGGAGCGATCAGTTTGGACAGGAGGTGGTGGGAGGAGGTTGTATAATAGCTATTCTATGGGGTTGTATAATAGAGCTGTACTATGCTACATCATGCACGTAACGAGGTCTCGTTATACGCCTCACATAGTACTCTCTTTCGGATTTTTCGATCTCCTACCTCTCTCCCCTGCACTCCCACTCATCCTTACTGTCGGTACCATGAGCCCCGAGTACCTCATGAGAAACATTTGGATCACTCGGATAGAGGATAGACCTAACCTTGTAATTAAGGATACAATAAGACTCGGTATACATAACCTTATACGATAAGAAAAGGATATAGGCCTAGTCGAGCACGTTGTATTCCTAGAAGAAAATCCCTTGGTTAGTCCGACTGAGATTTCTACTCTGTAACCCTGTTCCCCGATATATAAGAGGAGGCAGAGCGCCCCCTGAGGGCAGAAGAAGAAATCTCACTAGAAAAATCTCAAAGGCAATACATCACAACTGGACGTAGGGTATTACCTTATCTTGAAGGCCTGAACCAGTATAAATCGTTCGTGTTCCTTTACAATCCATTAAGTTTCGGTCCGACGAGTAGCTCTATATATTTATTACCGATACAAAACATCGACACTTACTTTCGGTGTAAAAAAATTACTCCCTCATATATCCTGAATATTGAATATTGGTTATCTCGCAACGTGCTACGTGAAAAAGTTAGTGATGTAAAATGCATCCTGCCATTGAAAAATTACTAATGCAAAAATTGAAACCATACTGGAAAGTACTTGGGAAAGATGTTGAGTTACCGGTTTGTACGCGGTCTTTAGCTCGTCGCAGTCTTCATCATACATCTCCATGAGCTTCATGACATAAAAAGCATAGTCGTTTGAGCCCACTACCATCTTCGGACACATGATGCATGAGAGGCGAAATTTTCCAAGCCGTCCAAACTCCCTTGGGAATGCACACTGGAAACCATCGCTAAGATGCTTGGTAACCGTCCTAAAAAGTTCTCCATGATACTTGGCAACTTCTATCCCGATTGCATTGTAATCATTTGAATCCAATATGTCAACACGTTTGTGCATGAAATTAATAATGTAAAGAGATCAGTGATCATTGTTCAACACCGGCAGGATAATCTAAATGGAAGAAAGAACAATTGGCATCAGATGGAGTACTAGAAAAAAAAAGGCATAATCTTTGCAAATAAAAATACACACATTCTTACCAGCTTGGCCCCTTTGATCAGAACATGGCACAGAACATCGCGCAAGTGATCCGCAAGAACTAATAGGACAAACTTTTTGTTCCCTCCGTTGCGAGTAATATTCTTGATATTGAGGAGGTTCTGCGAGCCAGCCAAAAAGGTTACTGTGCATTGTGTCACATGGTTAACGTAAAAAAATATCGTGATGGACTGAGGAATACGAAATAAGTAATGGATATATAGAATGTGGATTACCGCCACAGTGGTTGGGGTGAATACAGGTTTCCCATAGGTTTGGGGCATATCCCTCATTTCCTCCTTAAGCAAGAATGTGGCAAATGCATCTACGAATACACCCTCCATCATGCAACCATCAGCGAATGAGCCCGCAATGTCACTGCCGGAAGCCATGCACCTATCAACTTCTATAAAGACATTGTTGTACGCAAAGGAGGACATTTCAACCGGGTGAATAACAATTGAAAGTAAAATAAAAATAGAGTATGCATTGTGATGTATGTGGGTAGAGATCTGGAGGGTCAAACCTTCGGTATCATTCCTGATCTGCCAGCACCATAGACCTCAGAGCCATTGTGGCATCAGCCGGTGGTGGCCGTGGTTCCCCGACATCAATAGGAGAAATAAACCGAGCAGGCATTCTTGTGATCCTCTTAGGGACAGAGCAGGGCATCGAGTTGTTGCCCTGTTCTTCGTGTCCGCTTCTCTCAACATGTGATATTCACATGACAATACATGACAATGTGCCAAATTTGTAAAGCTACCTTTGAGGTATTGATAGGTTTAGAGGATGAACCAGCAGGTTGAGCAGTGGTGCACCCTCCAGCTCGCAAATCTCGTCCATCTTGGGGTTCCATCATCTCTTCGTCTCTTTTAGGAATATCGACGGTGTGACTAGATTATCCTCGGATTCATCATGGGGGGGGGGGGGGGTGCTGTTCAAATATATAGTAAAAACAAACTTTGAGTTTTATTCCATATCAGTCGTAGGTTGATGAGTAAAAAGGACAATAACTATTTCTTTAAATAACTCAATATCTGACGGGTAATGGCCATATGTGCACGAGGGCCATCAAACACAAATATGATGCACAGTTAGTGGGGTAAATATTTCACAGATGGTTTGAAATGGAACCAAAATATCGACCAGTAAAAAAATAACTGGGGTAAGTACATCATGTAAATGTGTTGTACTCTTAAATAACAATCAGTAAAATATTCACTGATTGTGCAGATCATAAATTTTAACCATGTCATCAAACCTAGAATATAGCATTCAAGCAATATTACATACTACATGTGAATCAAATATCAGTTTTAAAAAAATGGTTATATGGTGATCGAGCAATACCAGCCTGTTCTTGGTCTACAGAGGGACTGGATGCTCCTGCGGTATCTCCCGATTGTCGTTGGACGAACGGCACACCATGCTCAGGGGCGTTGCCGTGTACCATAGCATTTGGGTCTTGGGGCTGAGCGTTGGGTGCGGCAACTGGGACTGTCTCAACAAACGGTATGTCAGTTGGACCAATGTCGGGCTGCACTGATACCAGGGGAGGCATGTCAACAATATCATCCTGTCCAGCGGTGGCATCGTGGGCTTCCGCTAGATCGGCCTGTTGACCGGTCTCTGCGCCATCGCTGCCTGCCTTTGCTGCTGGTATAACAACGATCTGAACTGGTAGGTCTGATGCCTGGGATGACGTTGGCTCCATTGTATCAACTGGTTGATCAGCCGACATGCTTGTGTCCTTATCTCCGATGGACACGGCAACACTATCAGCAGCCTGTGGAGGTTCCATGCTTGAGGGGGAGATGTGTTTCGATCTCCTGGTCGGCAATGCCGTCTGTGCCCCATGGCGAGGTGATCTCATGGTGTCTGAAGAAGGAGCGGCTTCCGGCTGGGAGGTCTTATCTATGCTGGTCTGTGGGTGCAGGGGAGTAGATGGGTCACCTGTGGGCTTGTCAACCGTGTGCTACACGTCTGTTTGCTGCTGCTGCGGATGCTCCTTCTGCTGCAAACTGACGTTGTTGTTGAGGATCTTGACAATCTATTCATACACGGCTGTCTGCCTTGTCTGGACCAATCGTATCTTCTTTGCTATCTTATTGGCAGATACTTTAGCCTGGCGGTCGTACACCCCAATAGCGTCAATCACAGGTTACCTCAGGTCAGCATGAAGACGAGATATGTGTACCCCAACTGCATCGAACATGCTGGAGAATGATATATGAACTGGCCTGATGAGTTCATCTGCATACGGGGTGCCTGCATTGCTACCGCGAGGCTCTTCGTCCTTGTCATAATCCGGGTGGCCATAGCACGTCCCTAGGATACCTCGTAGCTGGAGAATAGCGAATATATATATATATATATATATATATATATATATATATATATATATATATATATATATATATATGAAAATGGTGCTATACTCTCTAGGAGTATGTACTCCCACTTGCATCTACCGTCCATCTGTAGCCAGTTCTCAATCGATGCTTTAGGTATATACCGCTACCTAATAAAAAAGTAAAAAAAAGATATATATCCCTACCAAATAAAAAAGATATATACCTGATGAGGACATCAACACCATCGATACATCCTCACCTACATCTACACCTACACAAGGTCCTATGACTCGCGCCCGTGCACGTCAATTAAATCATCAAGTAAGTTCACTCTTAAGTTCATGTTCAGTTTCTTTAGACCATGGAAACCCGTGTACTCTTGTGGTGCTTAGAAACCAAGGAGAACAAGGAGAATACCATCCAGGAGAGGGAGTCGCGCCGATTGGATTCGGACTGTAGGACAGCACCAACTTCTAACGGCCGCCACGACTTCATACGGACTCCGTTTTGGACGTTCAAGTACTTCATGGAAAGCTTATAAAGTCTACTTTCCAATGGATCTGGCCTCACGTCTATATCTTACCAGAATCGTCCAAAAACGTCGAAATACTACCAAGACCTTTTCTGTCTATAGTGCTGCGCCACCTTATTTTGGCCCGTGGGCTGTGTATCAAGTTGAGCCCATTAGGGGCGTATCCTAGGGTTGGAGAACGACCCCAACACCCTCGAGGTCGTCCTTCCATCTATTTATATATCTCTAGAGCCGCAATGAACAGTTGGGTTTTGATAGATTGAAGTTTTAGCCACTACTACTTCGCTTGAAGCGCGCGTGTCGACTAGATCGCCTGTCTTCTTGTTATTGGAAACCCACCTCTTGTATTTTTAGATTGAAACTTCATATTTGATTTAGCAATTCAGTGCTTGTTCAACTCGCTCTTGCTTGTTCTACGATTGCTTGCAGGACGAGAGCCCTCGTGGCCGGTTGATCGCGCTCCACAAGATCGCGTTCACCTTCTGGAATCGGTGTATCGGTCGCTAAGGCGCAACATTGTGGATAGTTGTAGTCGGGCCGTGAACGTCGGTTTCTCCCATCAATCGTGATTACCTTCTCCATCGAAAGATCGGGACCGAACCTCGCATCAAGCGCTACCAAATAAATATATATATATACCACTACTAAATAAAAATAGGTATATACCTCTACTAAATAAAAAAAGGTATATACTGTACTGCTACTAACTAAAAAATAGTACATACTACCCTCTATAAAAGAAAGTGTATGCATGCATGTGAGAGTACGTACTCCTGGGAGTACAAAAGAGGGTTCCTATATATATAGGAAATACTTGCACTATACAGACAAGGTGGTGTTTACTCCATAGCTGAGAACTGAACAAGTGGAATTGAAAACCTAAACACATGGGGTCCATAGTTCTACTTTCAGCAAGTTGGCCAAATTTTTTAGGCTCACCTTTGTTCGCAGTTCAGTCAAGCTGCGAAATTTGTTCCACCATATCCTTGGTGTATAACTGTATTCGTGGTGTGTGCATCGGATCGACCCCATTGTCACGTGGGAGGTGTAGGTTGTCTCTGCAGAGCAGCTGCGCGAATAAAACACGAGACAATGAGTGCGGTTAGTAGAGTAAAAAGTTATCCACACGTGTGAGCGATATACTGTAGTTGGGACTAAAGAATATGACTGCAAGGGGTGAGCGGAGATATTATGCTTACCACCAGGAATGGCATACAAGCAGCGATATATGTTTGCTGTTTCAACAGTCGGTCGTTCTCGTGCCACACAAATGCGGTGCCGCGGATACTCTCGAACACCACTTTCGACCAGTCAATCCTAGCCGCCCTAGCTAGATCATTGCTGAGGTAGGCATCCTTCTATGTGATGTAGAAGTCGGTGATCGGTAGTAGGAGCGTGTTTGTCATCACTATGATAAAGAAACGAACAGCGGTTGGATCATCTTTCCTCTCCCTGATCTCCTGAATCAGCCTTGATGGAGAAATCTTGGCATTTGGTTGGAGGCTAAGATCTTGGGCGAGCTGTATGGAAGCTGGTCCCATGATTTTCCTATCTGGTAAACGGAGCTCGTTGCCGAATGGCGTCCCCATGACAATACTGATCTTCAGAGGGGTAATCTTTATATTCTTTGTGGGGGAGATTTCAATGCACATGGTTTCGGGATTGAGCTTGTCCATCAGCAAGATCGTTAGGTCCGGCTGCTCCTGACCTTCAAGTGTCATCTTGCTAGTTTCCCCTAACCAAGCCGAGCCAGTGTATCATGGTGCTTGGGCGACAAAGCCACGCAAGCATCGAAAGCAATCTTCGGGCTGGCGCATGTAAGCATGGTCTCCTTCTTCGTAGTGGGCTGCATGATGATAAAAAAAAGGTCAACCGGTAGACAAAAGAAATATAATAAGAAAGAGGTCAACCGGAAGACAAATTTAATAAAATCATTGTGTATGGTGATAAAACAACTGAGTACAGAGAGAAATGTTCTGCCAACATGCTGCTGTCATCAGATCTGGACAAAATTAATTTGACTGTATATATACAGTGGATCAAACCAGCGGCTGCACATGTGCACTGTAACATAAACACATGGGCATCAAGAAAGAGACAAAAACTATACACCCTGGTATACAACAAACCCCACCGCTAGCGCTGGAACCCACCAAAAGTTCATAAAAAGGGGAGCAAGAACCTACTGCAGAAAAAGGCAAAAAAAATCATAACGTCATGGAGCTGGAACCCACTGCGATTAACCTACCACCATAATTGGAACAGGATACGATTCAAAGCAAACAACATACCGAAAAGTAAATACTAGTATTTCAATGGAGATGGGTGGCGGGATAAAGTGATGTACCTCATCGGACGCATTATCCCCCGGTTGGGTCTCTACGCACCGCTTGTGGGTGGGCTTGCTGGGCTCACTGCCGGTTCCATGTGCAGTCGCCGATTGAGGGGGGCGGTCCCCGGGGTTCACCGACTGCTCACCTTGGGTCTCATGTAGGATTATCTCGCATTCCGTTTGAGACCCAGTGAACGTGACCTTCTTCACCTTATCCGGCATCTTGCCCTTGTGCTTCATCTACATTGTGGGGTGTTGCTACCATACGCGACGAATAGGATGACGGGGAGAGTATTGCCTAACCACAACGGTGGATACGATAACACACGGGAATGCGGAATGACTAACCTTCGTAACATGAAGTATCACCAGAGATGGTCGGGGATGGTCACCGGACGTCAGTCACCATGTATAGAGTTGCCACTGGAGAGAATTGGGTGAGTGTGAGAAAGGGCGTGGATTTGGGGGAGAATAATGGAGCAACCGACAACTCTGGGTTGAGTGGGGGAATAAAAAATAAACCATCGCAGTCATCGGGAATCATGATTATGAACCCATGAATCTATAACCAACCATCCCATGATTATCTCGTGATATACAATGTCTGATCAGTAAACGATTAACTGTTAGTACAAAGTAGGACAACATAAATATAAGTAAGCCGATAACTATAATCCCCCAACGACGACCTGAAACCCACCCACCAAGAACCACTCATTGACCATTGGTAAAAATTTCACTATATGTTCTCTAGTGATTATATCATGATCCACGACGTCTTATCAGTAAACGATCAACTATAAGAACAAAGTGGGACGACATAACTATAAGTAAAACGATAACTATAACCCCTTCAACAACGACCTGGAACCCATCCACCGAGAACCACCCATGGATCATATTCGTTGACCACCGGTAAAAATTTCACTATATGTTCTTCATTGATTATCTTGTGATCCACGATGCCTGATCAGTAAACAATTAACTATCAGACCAAAGTAGGTCGACCTAACTATAAGTAAACCAATAACTATAACCCCTTTGACAACGACCTGGAACCCATCCACCAAGTACCACTCGTTGAACATCGTAAAAATTTCACTATACTAAACTAGTATTTTTGTGCAGGTTGTGTGTCGATATGTCTGGGTCTCCAGTAATCCAATTACTGCAGGTTTTCTCTAGGATGGGTGGGTGCGGTGGCGGGGGAGGAGGAGGCCTGTGAGGCGCGCGCTATATCTATACCACGCGCTGCGCACATGGTAGTATATATATGTGTGTGTGTGTTTGTATGTATATATATACACACTAGCAAAATATCCGTATGTTGCACCAAGTGAAGGCAGATGATAAAATGTTGAATGACGAACAGAAGCACTAAATATTGTAAAGGCGTGAAGGTAATTTTAATCAAAAATATGTACTATCTAAGACAATTTTAATTCCATATTTTGGATTTGAACTTTTATCTCAAATAAAAAGAAGTAATTAACCAGCCTCCTGCTAGTAATTCCTAAAAACTAACAATTATTGTTTAACGCTACTTACAATTTAGCGAGATGCCTCACATATCAATAATCACATCATGTCGTCGTACCCATATTTGCAATGCGATAGGCAATAGGTTGAAATGCAATATGCCCGAGTCAGCTACAAAATACTATATATGTAAAATAATCATAGCTATTAAAATCAGACCAGATCAGCGGTTGAACCAGAAAAAAAACCAGTACTAGGCTCCGGTCTAGTTTAGTTTGCTTCACAGACTGTCCCTGCAATTTAAAAGGAAAAACCGACGAACCGACCAGTTTTTCAAAAAAAAAAAATGAAAAACCCCATCAACCGGGGACAGTTAATGTAGAACCGGACGGTCCATGCTTATGACCACAACCACCCCTCGTTTTGTACGAAATGGTGTCCCTGCAGCTAAGGGTATAACGTAGAGGTGTGAAAAATCCTATTTGGGCTGTTGTTAGGCCAAGGAGTCAAGGACATAAGACATGGCAGTTCTATCGTTCTAGTTCTAGGGTTATCCGTAAGTGTGCCAGCCGCCACAAACACCAAGCACGATTCCATCGACGGCGCAGCGCGGCACACGAGTGCGGTGATTTGGAACAGCTGCGGCAGCATGGCGCCACGGGTGCGGCGATCTGGCGGAGCGGTGGCAACGCGGCTGCGGCGATTTGGTCAGGCGGCGGCGGCGGCGGAGCGTCTACTGCGAGAACCAGCATCCGGCGACTGTGCAGTGCAGGTGCATTCGATTGTTGGCTTGCCTATTGGCTGTTGCCTGAAGCATCTGTTGGCTCGTCTGTTGCCTGTTCCTCTATTCATTGTAACGTACTTTGCAGCTGATGGCTAGTACTTGGCCACTTCTCATTTGCTTATGACCTTGTGAACAAAACGGAAATAAAAGTTATATACCTTCGTGGAAGGATCTTTGGCAGCGAGAGCAGGTTCAGCCGTCTCCACGAGCTTAGAGATTTGGTTTGATTTGATTTGTGTGTGATTCCTGTTCTAATCAGTGAAAAAAAAACTTAGATGAAAGGCACTTAGCCCTCCTTTTAAAAAGCCAAAAGTAACAAAGTCTTTTAGAGAGACACTGGGGATGCCAGTTTAACTAGACAGCAAAGATCAAACAACCTTACATCTAAACACAGGATAAGCCAAACTCCATACATCTGTCTTCTCCAACAACATTCTGAAGCCAAGCCAGCCAAAACTAAACAAAGACCACGCACAGGAAGCCTCACAACCAGAATCCAAACAAGTTAAAACTTAGTCAAGTTACATCAAGAGTTTAACCCATCCCAGACCAAGGAACATTTAGAGACAACACCACTTTCTGTAAGTTTTCAATCATTGACTCCATGAGCTGCTTCTCTTCCATCTTCATCAGCGCCTTCCACTACCTGAGGAGAAAAATAGTGCGAAAAATGATAGTTAAGAGGAGGAAAGAAGTTTATCTCTAAAAACCCAGTTGTTCCTAATCAACCACAAGGCCCAACTAACTGCCCCCAAGAGACAAATATAACTCCTATTTATTTTAGAACCATATCTTCCAAGGATAGACAATTTAAAATCTTCAAAATTGACAGGGACTTTGACCAGCCCAGCGCATCTCTACATACACACCAAGCAAAATTAGCAACTGGGCAATTAAACATAATATGATTAGCGTTTTCCAAACCACCATAAAATTTACAAAACTCAGAACCTTCCCAATTTCTTTTCTTAAGCTGGACAGCTGATTGAATATTATCTCTACTTGCTTACCACAGGAAATGTTTCACTTTCAGGGGGACAAGAGGCTTTCCAAATCTCCAAGCTATCTTTGTCTATCACACCCCTAAATGTCAGAGCCTTATATAAAGATTTAGAAGAAAAAACACCATTCTTTTCGAGGCTCCATCTTAAACAATCTCTACATTCTCCTCTCTGAATATCTACACAGCTCTTCCAAACTTTTCCACATTTGTATATCCCCAACACCAAAGGATCAATCAGAGCCACTTCAGCCACAGAAATATTTTGCTAACAACAGACCTCAAAAAATGCTATTAAAAGTAATGCTCAGAGGACAGCTTCCAATCCATACATCCTTCCAAAAAGAGATTTGAGTCCCCCGACCCACACTCCAGGAGCTACCCATTTTAGTCCATTTTCTAATAGATCTAATCCCTTTCCAGAATTGTGTGCCTTCCATGCCATTTACCTGAAAAAACCCTTTTCCTTTCAAATATTTTTTCTTAGCACCTCTAAACATAAATTATATTTATCAGATCCCAAAGCAAAAATCCATTTAATCAATAAAGCAATATTCATAACTCTAGTTTCAGTAAAACCCAGGCCACCAGCTTGTAGCGCCCCCCGCCCTGACACCACCTACAGTGATACCAGAGAGGAAGCGCCGCAGGAGATTGGCATAAACCAACTCCCACGGAACCGCGATGCCGGTACCAGTCCCAGGAAACCTTGCTGGTACCTGCGGTCAACGGAGATGTACCACAGCAATTAGCTAAATAAATATATATATATACCTTTATAAGTTGCCACTTTGGACAAGCCCTGAGAAGCAACCTGCAAACAGAACAACTGTAGCGGAACGACAGCGCAGCGAGAACCCAGTCCACAAGCAACGGCTTGGAATTAGGAAAGAAACCCTAATCTTCACTTCAACTTCACTCTTCCTGAATGAGGGGAGAAAAGAAATAGATTGAGTACTTATGTACTCAGTAAGTCACGGAAAATGTGAGTACGCAGGCTATCAAAGATAGGTTGGGGTTTATTTCGCAACCCTTTTCATTTGAAAACCTAAGTGTGAGTTGTCTCAATGTGACTGGAAGGAGGCTCTTGCCTCGATCTTGTCCGCGAATTACTTTTCAATAACTCGAGTGGACGAATCAGATTTTAATTGTTTTTAGGTATTCTATTATCACCTGTCAGATCACGACAGCGGTTCAGTGGGTCTACACTCAAGCAGCTTCCCACGGTATACTCATCTATTACTTTATTTTCAATTTCGTCCACTCTAGGACGAAATCTTATTTTTCTCTATTATTTTCCTTTCACTTTCGTCCTATCCAGGACTTCATCTCAATGGCTCCTTGAGCCATTCATAAACTCAACTCATTTCACAAACCGCTTCCACTCAGGAAGCCTAGTCTATAATGCCATTCGACATCCCGGGTCACACAGCCCCATTTCAGACCACTCAGGTCATCCATCAGCCACTGAGGCCGATTCTGGTAATGATTCCCAAACCGCAAATCACTTTCGCAAAGCACTGGCAAACAAATCTACGCTAGAGGAATCATCTCACATTGCCCGTAACCGTGGGCGTGGCTATTCGAACAGATCATAGACCTCTGCAAAGGGTGCACGTTTTACCCACACGACATGAGCTTACTTTCTGCACTCGTCAGTGGGGAAGGTTCGCGACAGGGCCTTTCCAAAGCCTTCCCAGGATAGCACGTTGCCCTATAAATGGGTTCCTTCTCTCAACCAAGTACCAGGAACTCATTTCCTGTACTCAGGGACAGGGTATATCGCACTCTTGGCACCCAACCAGTCCCACATTTATTAGCAACAGAAAACCATCCTGGGAACACTAGTTACTCAGCTAGGGGTGTCCTATTCCACCTGTGTGGTCGCACTGTGAGATGCTCAGATGAAATTCCCCAAGGAAACGGTCTTTATATGCGAATACGAAGTGCCATCACACAAGCGATCACTTTGCACTGTGGATTTTCGCAAATAATTTTGTTTCGCAATTTTGCCGACATCGCATGTCGGGTTTTTAAAAACATTTGGAAACCCTATTTTCTCAAATCGACAAACAATTGTGCTGGGGGTGGAACCATCGGAATCCATGCTTAGAGAGCACAGTCATTGGGGTACCATGGAGTGGAGCGACAAGGGATGGAGTACCAAAGTCCTACGGGGTTTATGCAACTAATGGGCAGGTCCGTTGGTTCGATACGCAAACCGAGGCCGATCAATTTAACGTGCACACTAACCATGTAATTTTGCAAATAAAACATTTTAAATTTAGGAGCAATATGGTCAAGGAGTGACTTGCCTCAATCTTCATCTTCAGACTTCGCGAGAATCCGACGTCCGGCGATTTTTCGACGCGTCAACGACGCGCGAAACAAGAGAAAAACACACAAAACCCTAGAAATAATATACTATTATTAATAACTAATAGTTCCATGAGGTAGATCTCATTTTTAGAAAAATTTAGAGACTTGAATGGGCTCAATCGGAGTTACGATTTGGAAGATATGATTTTTGGAAGTTTAATAGATTTTTCTAGAATTAAAAAGGATTTATTTGAATTGAAAAAGAATATACCAAGGGAATATTCTCTTGGCTAACAGGGGGGCCCATGTGTAAGTGGCAGAGGAGAGAGAGAAAGAGAAGGGCTGGCCCACTTGTCATTGGCATAGGGAGGGAAAGAGACATGGCCCACATGTCATAGGAAGAGAGAGGAGAGAATAGGGGCCTACATGTCATTGGTTTGGTTTAAATGGGCCCACATGCAGTGAGAGGGGAAAAGTGGAGCCCACATGTAATTGACAGAGAGAGATTTGAATAGAGGGGCCCACATGTTAATGAGATAAGGAGGGAGTTACTATGCATGGGCCTACTTGTAAGTCTCAGTTTTTAAGTGGATGATTAATTTTGTTAATGGGCTGGGCCCATAGACCAGTGATTACCGTGCACTAAAGGAACAGGGCCCACTTGTCAGTGTGAATAGGAGGAGTTAATTGGGTGGGGCCCGAGGGTTAGAGACCGAGAGGGGGAGCGGTGCCGAACGAGGAATAGGAGACGGCCGGCGATTGACGGCCGTCGGCAGCCGAGAGGACGCCGGCGAACGGTGGTGAGGGAGGAGGAGCGGGGCACAAGAATGGAACGAGGAGGAGGCGGCGAGGATGATGGTCGGCTTGGATTTCTTGGGTAGTGGCCGACGGCGGCGGGCGATGACAGATAGAGGGCGGCGGCAAGGTAGCGCGGTGGATGGCTATCATCGGTGGCGGAGCAGGCCGAAAAGGTCTGGTCTGGCTGCGGCTCGAAGGGAGGTAGAGATTAGAGGGAGGTACTAGCCCTTACCCATCTCAGCAGTGAGAGCCCGAGACAACAATGGCAGGCGGCGGTCGGCCAATTTGGGCGTTTCGGCCACCGTGGTTGTCGGGCACCGGTAAGGAGCTTGGGGAGGTCACGGGACTCCGGGGAACACAACGGTGGCGGTGGCTGGGTCGATTGGGCTCGGGAATGGTGGTATTTGGGCGGGTCTGAGTGGCGTCAATGGCGGTAGAGAGAGAAATTGGCGGAGGGAGCACCTCTGAGGGGGAGGCAACGGCGAGATCCTCGAGCCTGTTTATAGGCGGAGGAGCGGTGCAACCAGACAAGGGACAAAGGCGGTGCAGCAGCGGGGCATGGTTGAGGCAGAGAAGGTGCGACATGATGGAAGCTTGGTCTACGGCGAGCACTGTGGATGGCGTCATGCTCTAGTGCCGAGGGGATAAGGGGAGACCGAGAGGAATGGGTGCGGTGATGGATGGGACGGGATGAAGAGGGAGCTTGTCGACTTCGAAGCATGGCCGGAGATATTTTCTTCGGCAACATCACGTGCGCCTCGTGCCCATTTCATCGAGCAGGTTTCGGACAGAGAGAGAGAGAGAGAGAGAAGAAGAAGAAAGGTGTCGAGAGGAAGGAGACAGACCTGATGGGTAGGGCCCGCGTGTTGGGAAGACCGCGTCCGCGATGCTTAGGCGGAGAGCTGACAGAGGAGGCCCGCGCGTCGGTGTCCGTTGTGCTCGACCGGATGAGGAAGAGGCTGGCGAATGGGGCCCGGGGCCGAGGTGCTGGGCGCGGGCGGGGCGAGCGACTGGTCGGTGGGGTCCGCTTGCTAGTCGGCTGGGCTGCGTGTGGAAGGAAGGCAGAGGGCGAGTGGGCCGGAAGAGAGGAGAGGACGGCCCGATGGAACAGTAGACTTTGATATTTTTTCTAGGAATTTGTTTGAGAGATTTTTGATGATCTCTAATAGGGATTTTAATTCAAAATTTGATTTTTGGGGCCCACAGAATTCTGGAGATTTTTGAGGAGGACTTGTACTGATGATATATATATATGGAAGAAAAGGATAGGGATTTTTGGAGAATTGAAAAGGGTATTAATTTTGGAATTTGGTGTTTGATTTCTCGAGAATTAAATCAAGGAAATTTTTAATTGGGATACTGATATATATATATATATATATATATATGAAAGAGAGGTTTAGGGAGAGGGTTTTTGAGAGGGTAATTTGGAGATTAAATTTTGGATTTGATTTTGATTTAGGGATTTGAACTCCTGGGACTTGGGAGAATTTTTGAGAGGGGTTTCTGTGGTTTGGATCTAAGCACAAATATATATAGATTGATTTTTGGATGATATTTGGGAAAAGGAAAGAGGAGATTCAACAGGTGACTTTGAGTCGGAACTTTGATTTAAATTTGGGGTTTGATTCTCAAGGATATTTTGGGAATTTGCAATGGATTAGAATTTGAGGACCTCGAGGGAAGATTAGAATTGGAATTTAATTCTTGGGATTTGAGGGCTTTAGAAATATATAAATTGGCACAATTCGAGAAGGGAGTTCTTGATGGAATTCAGAGTTTTTTTTCGAAAGGAACAAAATCAGGGGATTTAAATAAAGGGCTTCAAAGGCGATTTCCGAAGGGTTTTATTGGAGGGCTTCGAATTGCAAAATTCGAATCGAGTACAGAGAATTTTCAGGAGGTATTCGATTTTGAATTTTCCAAGGAAATTTAGAGAGAGACAGTCGAATTGCAAAATTCGAGTCTCGGATTTTAGGAGAGAGTTTGGGACTAAGGTTTTAAGGTTTCAAGGAGGTTCAGACTGAGATCTACGGAACTTAGTCCTTAAGCACATACAAAAATCCAAATTTTTTTGAAATTAGGATTTTTACTAAAATAGTTTTTAACGGCCCAAAAACCGGGGCGCTACATAGCTCCTTTAGGAAAAACCAAATCTCTCCATTTCACCATATGGAACTTCCTCTTACAACTCAAGCCAGCCCAGTAGAATCTACCTCTAATAGAATCTATTTTTTGGTGTATATCCTCAGGAAGTAAATAAAAACCCATTGTATAAGTGGGGATAGAAGAAAGGCAAGAGTTGATAAGGATATCTCTGCCCCCATAGGAAAGGTTACCACACTTCCAAGTTCCTAGTCTTTTTTCTAGTTTACCAGGTATAAAATTTAACACTGTACTAGCAAAATGCTCGTGCATTGCAAGGGTAAGTGTAATTTTAATTATACATAGTTGGATGTGATCTCCTAATGTTTCATGTAACGTGGGAAGCATGATCTGAATCAAACACGATCTCTCGGTATAGGTACTATGGAATTTTACATGATTGTAGTCATGTTTCCATTTGATAATTTATTTACACTCTCAAAGTAAAAAAAAGAAACACGGTGTTGGAATCACCGCCCCACTCAGCCATCTCGAGCACTCCCAGACCCCAACCGCCGCCGCTTCTCCCCAAGCTTGGCCGCCGAGGCACCCGCTTGCCTCTGCGCCTAAGCCGAAGACCGACGACGCCGCCGGAGCCAGAAGGAGGGAGGACACTGTCGACACGCCACGGAGCAATGGCGAGGAACAGATGACTAAATTATGATGGCATCTTTAGTCAAAATAAGTAAATCGCAAATTCTTTTTATCAGTAAAAAACAACAGTCTAACAACTGGAGCTACAAGAAGAGAAGGCACATACAAAAATCTAATGACTAAGTGGCAAATTCATAACAGAACACTATTCAGGTATCCACAGAACTGGACTAAACAAAATCTGGTTACTTCCTCAAACAATTTAAATGCCAACTATACAAACAGGAGTAACCCGTCTTGCAGGACACACTGAACTCAGATATATGTTTCCACAAATTCAAAGAGAATGTAAGAATCATTTTCAGCTGGCTGTGATACAAGTTCACGAGTTTGCCATCATGGAGTACTCAGATACTGATCAGTGAACATAGTTTAACAAAAGCTTTTATCTAGTAATGCATTTCGAATTGTGCTAGCTTCAGCTTAAGTGATACCTTCATCTCGAACCTGCAATATGAGTGAAATTAGACTCGGGACAAATAATGGTAATTGGTAAAAGCAACCAGAGTAATTTCCTGTTGAGTTGTCTAAGGTCTGACAAAAATTATTTTATGCCCAGACTATATACTACCATCTAAAATTGTGAATTGGAATATAATTACGATAAATTCCTTGTAAGCCACTAAAATTTTGCTCAATATCTTATGTGCTAATCATTATCACAGGTCATATGAGTGGCGGATAGGGCGATAGAGTGAAAGCCTCTGTACCAAACAAGAATTGACTCATATTATACTACACCGTTGAAAGCATCAATCTCTCAGTCTCTATAGAACAAAAGTATTGAGTTGCACGTACCGACTAGTTCAACCTAAAATTCCAATAGTCCCCCTCATGCGAGGCTCCCCTCAAGTCTCAAGTGTGGAATAGAAGTAGAGTGCGGCTCTGATACCATATTGAGTTGCATGCACCGATCAGTTTAACCTAAAAGCTTAAGTTGATAGAAAAGATAGATAATTCACTTTATATTCCAATAAAAAGAAATGCACTGAGATGTTGTCTAAAGTTAATCCTAAAATACCAGAGATTGATTCCGTTGTTCAACAACATTTGCTCCCCTCTTTCCAAAAGACCTATTACTAAATCTCATTCTCAACTTGCACTTTCTTTTTTCAAGAAATGCTAAACTAATACCAAACTCCTGTGTCGGCGCTTCCCAATGGAGAAAGCTCCCCGTGTTATTCCTGAGCAATCACAACAGTCTGCTAAGAGATTTGATAAGCAGCTTGATGTTCCGCCTTGTCGCCTTGTCACCGGTGAAACCAGAGATGTCTGAGCTGATACTCTGGGAAGTAACCAAGGATGGGTAAAGCAAATGCCATGTCAGTCTGATGTTCTGCTTGAGAAATAGCCAAAACTGACCAAAAAAAAGGTAGGAGAATATATATACAAACCTCAATATTCTTCAGAGTAAAGATAAGGGTGAAAATAGACTGCTTAATAAGATCGGCGTTCTCAGGGGTAAGCATGGAAGAATTCAGCCTTCTGCAGGGTAGCACAAGAAATGTTTATCATCACATTCAGCTCTAGCAGATTATATAATATGATGCAGTGGACAATTAGGGAGGCCTATTTGAATTCTATAATCCTATTCTTGTAGGCTCTTCACTAGAAGAAAGTCAAATGCTCCAATTTATGTTATTACTTATCGCGAATTATTTGAAGCAAGATGTATGTATTAGACCACAGTGCTTTCCAGAAGTACCTTAAATCACCGGATGCATCAGCAAGACCTTTAGCTATAATCTCCACATCCTTCAGCAGATCACTATCACGAACCTCAGAAAGCAAAGGTTGAATTTCTTCAGTTAATGCTTCAATCTGTTCCATCACTAACATTTAAATGGATGAGTACTACTATTCAGGAAAATTATCGATTTTTCACAAACAAAATAGGATCCAACAGAACTGCACATATCAAGGAAGCACCAAGCAGGCATCACCCCCTTTGGATCCGGCAAGATGACCTAGCCTCGAGTGTGAATCCCTCAAGCTGGCCTACAATGAATCGTGAAAACATGTCTTCTATTTATTTTTGTCATCGTAGCATCATGTTTGACAAATCATATTTTAATTTTTCAAATACAGTTCAAAAGAAAAATCAAACAATTCACCATTTTCATTGCCTGCATCACTCAAACTCATGTCGTGAGGACATGTCCGATAGCGTGGAAGGAGGTCGAGGAAGGTGGAAAAAATATATTCATATATAATTGCATTTACACACTTCCATGCAAAAATTATATTACCATATTTCCATAAAATTATATTGTGCACAATTTTGCACGGTGCCTTTAATAATAATGTATTTGTATTGTTTAAGGAAATTTCTATATGCACAATTTTGTATATTCTACACAATAATGTGTGCACTTCTACATACATGAATAAACTATATACACATTTCAATTAAAAATGGAGTATTTACATCTCCACATTTCTATTCACAATCTGCACATTTCCTTCGTAATCTGAACATTTTCTATGCACTGAAGAGTGTTGCACTGAACATTTTCTAGAGAGTGTTGCACTGAACATTTTCTCTTTATGCTCATTCTAAAATGCACATTTCCATTAATAAATATAGATGCATACTTCTCATTTTTCTTAAAATATCCGCACATACAAAAACATATCTGCACATTTCCATCCACAAGGAAATTATCTGAACATTTCTATTCACAAGGAAATAATCTGCACATTTCCATTAACAAGGAAATTTCTGATTTTCTAAATTACATCTGCGCATTTTAAAAAAATAAATCTGTACATTGAAAAAGTGAATCTGCAGACTGAAAAAGTGAATGTGCACATTGAAAAAAAATGAATATGCACATTTTTGTTAACAAAGAAAATGTATATGCACATTTCCATTCAAGAAAAATGTATCTACACATTTTCAGTCCCATGTTTTTGTAAAAAAAATATTTCTCCACAAAAAATGCACATCATGCACAAAAGATAAACACATAACAGCAAAAACAATTGCAGTTCATTCGTGAACAAATACGTGTAAAAAAAAGGGAGTGCAAAAAGATATACACGGATAAATTGCAGTGCACATTGTTCGCAAATGCAATTTTTTTGGCACCTGGACCTGCACGGAGACGGCGGGCAGAGGTGTGCACTGTCCGCTGCGAGGAATATGTCAACATGGTCACGGTACAGGTTTTAACCCAGTCACATTGTAGCAATTGCATATCTTATGCTTCTTCAGGTACAATCGGTTCGGTGGTACAGAAGCCTGGTTGCTCGAGTCATCCAAGTTCACTGCCTAACTGTGTCTCTTCCTCTACATATTCCGTTGTCAGATGCAGAAGAATTGGACCTGTGACAAGAGGGAGTTCAAAGAAAATTTTAGTTTGGGGATATCCAGAAAACAAGTATAACCCAAGCACGTAAGCAGCCAAAAAAAGAAAGATGTCCGTTAATCAGTGGGAAAACAGTAATATAGGTTATTTGCTTGACCTGTTACAAAATACAAAACTGGTAACAAAAGAAATTATGCTCACGAAGGTAGTTATTATTATGTTTATCGACCTCCTATTGCTCCAAGGGTGGAATTGGAAGAGGATAATTATTATGTTGCTTTGCAAATCTAAATACTCAGACCATTATAGTGGCAAAAATGCACATTCACAAGGGCTGGATGGCGCAGCTCCCTGATTCTCAGTTTTTAACCGGCTTGCAACTCAGTAACCAATGTTAACATTGACAGATTTCGACCTAGAATTGCCATGTCGCATTCCCCAAAAACTTCAGTTGAGGTAACACAGTCAACCTAAGGAGTAAAATAAAACCAATCTTCTTCAATCGAAAGATAATCAAGTAGAAGTTGAAGCCTGAAGGTGTGTCGGTGCCATGGGTCCGGGGTACCTCATAAGAAGCTATTGGGCCATTTGGACAGAGGATGGGCCTAGTCTTGTAATTAGTAATACAATAGAACTCGGTAGACTTAACCTTGTACGACAGGAAAAATACAGTCCTAATCGGGCACGTTGTACTCCTAAAAGAAGATCCCTTGGTCGTAGTCCGGCTGGGACTCCTATTTTGTAACCCTGTCTCCCAGTATATAAGGGGAGGCAGGGCGCCCCTGAGGACAGAGAAGAAATCTCACCAGAGAAACCTCAAAGACAATACACAATAACTGGACATACGGTATTACCTCATCTCGAGGGCCTGAACCAGTATAAATCGCTTGTGTTCCTTTGCAATCCATCAAGTTTCGGTCCGACGAGTAACCTTATATATTTATTGCCGGTGTAAAACATCGACAGTTGGCGTGCCAGGTAGGGACTTCGTCGAGATCATCTTCATTAAGACTGATGGATCCACTCACCGGAGTCGATGGTATCAACTTCTTCTCTGGGCAAACAATCAGTTTCGGGAGCTTCGACTTCGTTGCCAACGAATTCAGCAACCTTACCCTGTCCGACTCGGATCCGATTCGATCGGCTAGGAACCAAGCCGACTCCACGCCGATCGGCCCATGTAATGCTGCAGCAATCCTCGTCGACATGCTGTGGCCATCTCCAATATGCCCGAGTCTAGGGATAACTTTTTTTTTCAGTGTTCGACTCGGACTCGGTTTTGAGCCGGCTGAGATCGGGCTAAGAAAGGAAGAGATCGTCAATCTCCCGTTCGGACTCGGCAATGCCGCGGATAACTGCAATCAGCATCTGACGCGGCAGATCCGATCCCCTGGGGTTCAACTTGGATATGGCCCAAAGCCACTCGAGATTGGATCTAGAGAGGTCGGAGTCGTCATCACCCCTATCAACTATTCCAATTCCGACTCTTAGTTGGATTTCGACTTTCAGTCGGACTTCAACTCTAAGTCGGACAGCAGTTCGGCAAGCTTCTCTCCATCACGTGAAGTCTTTATGATATCCAAGGGTTCAGCTCCCACTCAGGAGGCACGCCGACTATGCGAGCAGCAAGAGGAAAAGGCCCGCCGATTGCGAGAACAACAAGAGGAAGAAGCAAGACGCCTACATGCCCGCAATGACAACCTGCGCAGGGCTGGGTGGACTGCTCAGCAACAAATCCTCCAAACCCGAGTCAGCGACCACGACGTCTTCGTTACACCTCAACAGAACATCGTAGCCGTTGCAACTCTGCTAGACATGCTCCAGTTTGGGCCTGATCACCAGGCCACCCTAACTATAGCAAGGATAAAAACCATGATCACTGTGCTGCATGCCAACAGCGTCAACAGTCGGGCAATACACTCATACCGACTAACGAGTCGGCTTCTCCAACAGCGATCTCATCTGCCTCAACGCGACGCCAAGCGGCTGGCTCTAGTTGGCTGCACACGGAGTCACGCCATATGTCACTCGGCTACCACAGTAATGCCTGGCGGCGCCGACATCCAGACGACCGTCGGGATAACCAGGACGTCCGAGGCCGACTACGACGAGATCTTCGGCAGGACATCAACGCACGACGCCGCGAATGGGAGGAAGATGAGCATTGCTGACTAGACGACGACAATGAGAGCTTCGGCCTCCACCACAAACGGTTTCACTGCCGTAGTTAGAGTCGGAATTCTCACATAGAGGAAGGTATACCAGCCTTCACCCATGCGCTGCAACAAGTCGACTGGCCAATAGGCTTTAAGCTGACTGGAATTGAAAAATACAACGGAAAGACCAATCCCGAGTCTTGGCTCACGGTCTACACTCTAGCAATCCGAGCATCTGAAGGAGATCACAAGGCCATGGCTAACTACCTCCCAGTCGCTCTAGCCGACTCAGCGAGGACATGGCTAACAGGACTTCCTAAGAGATCAATTGGTTCCTAGGGAGAACTCCGGGAACGCTTCATTGCCAACTTCTAGGGGACGTACGAGAGGCCATCTTCCAAGTACTATCTGTATTAGTTGTATCAAAGAAAGAATGAGTCTCTTCGTGATTTCATCGAGAGGTTTTCTGAGAAGAGGAATTCAATCCCAATGATTAAGGACAAGGTCGTCATCACCGCCTTTCGAAAAGGAGTCAAAGATACCCCGTTCATTGCTAAATTCACTTGGAAGCCTCCCAACTCTGTTAAGGCTCTATTCGACATGGCGAACAAGTACGCCGACTTGGCCGACGCTGTTGCTGAGGCCCTCAATGACAAAAAGGACCCCTGACAGAAGAAGTGGAAGGACACCAATGACGCGGCCCCGATTAATGGCAGTCGGTCACAAGCGTCTTTGACCTCCTACAACTGAAGATTATCAGAATAATAAGTGACATGCTCGGGGGCTCAAAAGCCCAAACGCAAGGATGGCATCCCCACTCCCAAATATCGAATAGCTAAGTCGCTTTCTAATAAATATTTCCTCACTCGGCCTCGCCAATGCTGCAGCCGCTGACGCCTAATAGGTGTACAAGCTGCACATTTTTCTGTTTTTTCTCTTAATGATTGCAAAAGTACTCGAGTAGCATAAATTCCGATCCGTGAAACTTTGCTCCATGAAAGACGAACTCAAGTCACCCAAAACGTGTGTCTAGGAAAGAGCCATGAGTCGACTCCCGACGCTAGGGGTCTATGACTAGTCGGGCAGAGTGCTTAAACGTAAGGGGTCAACTACTCGGGGAAACTAATATCAATAAGAGGTGGAACACGTATTTACATATATTTTAAAATACATAAATTTTCTTCGGGTGATTGTTTTTATCATCAGATGCTACTCATTCGATATGTTTATAATGCAGGGCCAATTCCGGATAGACGTAACAGGAACTCAGGGCTACGAGCCTATCTCCTACGCTCGGGGGCTGGACCAGTCTACCAAGATACACTTGGAGTGCGACGCTTCAAGAATCACTTGGAATGCTCCATGAGAGCCATTGTCCGAGTACTTGCACTAGTCGGGACTCGTGGGTGGGCTAAAAACCGACCTCCGATGCCAGTTGGAGCTCGAGTATCACTCGGCTGGGTGAGGTACGCCCCATGAGGGTCACCAGCCGAATCCTACGCTAATGCTAGGTTCGGGTACCTTATTCGGTCACAACTCAGCTGGGTAAGGTACTCCCCATGAGGGTCGCCAGCCGAATCCTGTGCTAATACGAGGTTCGGGTATCTTATTCGGCTAATGTCCAATCTCTAGCACCAGTCGGAGCTCGGGTACCACTCAGCTGGGTGAGGTACGCCCCATGAGGGTCGCCAGCCAAATCCTATGCTAATGCGAGGATTCGGGTACCTTATTCGGCTAACAACCGACCTCCGGCACAAGTCGGAGCTCGGGTACCACTCCGCTGAGTTGGGTACATCCCATGAGGGTCGCCAGCCGAATCCTATGCTAATGCAAGGTTCGGGTACGTTATTCGACTAACAACTGACCTCCAGCACCAGTCGGAGCTCGGGTACCACTCCGCTGAGTTGGGTACGCCCCATGAGGGTCGCCAGCCGAATCCTATGCTAATATGAGGTTCGGGTACCTTATTCGGCTAATATAACCGACCTTCGGCGCTAGTCGGGGCTCGTGTACCACTCGGCTAGGTAGGGTACACCCTATGAGGGTCGCCAGCCGAAACCTATGCTAATGCTAGGTTCGGGTATCTTATTTGGTCATAACTCTGCTAGGTTGGGTACGCCCCATGAGGGTTGCCAGCTGAATCCTATGCTAATACAAGGTTCGGGTACCTTATTTGGCTATAATTCTGTTGGGTAGGGTATACCCCATGAGGGCCGCCAGCCGAATTGTATGCTAATGCAAGGTTTGGGTACCTTATTCGGCTTTACCAAAGTCAGAGAAGACCTATATCATCAAAGCACATTTGGAGTTCTCATGCACTGTGTCACACCTAAGGAGGGCAAGCAGATCATGCAATATACCTACTCGGGCATCAGTGGCAACTATGCTGCATCTAGAACATAAGTCAAAAAGGCTTGCGGACAAGGATTCTTCTGGTTGATTGCGGTTACCGACAATGGAGTATTGATCCTGACATGCGAGGGATGCTAATTTTATAGGGCTGCGTTGGGTAGGTCGGTTTAGGCCAGCTTATTCGGTAGTAGGCCAAAGATATAAGTTTCTCGATAGCACGCTCTATTGGGCTACTCGCTGACTGTGTTAAAATCATAGTGCAGGTGCTATTCATAGAAACCGATTAAATAATCAAATATGCTTCATGCTAAGCCTACAGCCGGGTGTATACATTCGGGTATCTGCATTATTTGCCAGGTATTGAGGATATATCCTTATAAGGATCGACAGCTGGTCTCCATTAAAATTAGGGATGCAGGTATCTCTCAAGTTCACCTGACCATGTATTGGGTTAAAATCCATAAAGTGGTACTCGGCTTATATGCTTAGCCATTATTTGCCATGAGCAAAAATCATTCCAGTTGACATGATGCTGAAGAGTCTCATGTACCAGTAGTGCACTACTCGGGAAAGACTACAAGGTTAAAGATCTTTGACTTTATGTTTAATTGTTTCATAATTAAGCACAAAGTCGGGGGCTACACCTAATAGGTGCGCCTATTTGGCGCACATTATTCATTTTTCTACATGAAGCCCTTCATAGCCTCGTTGTCAGCTGACATGAAGCAAGACTCGGGAGAAGAAGCACTCGGACAAAGAGTACTCGGGAGTAATGCACTCGGGAATTTTTCACCATGGAGGATGAGCACTCGGCATCAGCTATGGCTCAACTATGAAGGTCTCAGGGGCTGCTGTCGGTGCCATGGGCCTAGGGTACCTCATGAGAAGCTATTGGGCCACTCGGACAGAGGATGGGCCTAGCCTTGTAATTAGGGATACAATAGAACTCGGCAGACTTAACCTTGTACGATAGGGAAAATACAGTCCTAGTCAGGCACGTTGTACTCCTAGAAGGAGATCCCTTTATCGTAGTCCGGCTGGGACTCCTACTTTGTAACCCTGTCCCCCAGTATATAAGGGGAGGTAGGGCGCCCCCTGAGGGCAGAAGAAGAAATCTCACTAGAGAAATCTCAAAGAACAATACACAACAACTGGATGTAGGGTATTACCTCATCTCAAGGGCATGAACCAGTATAAATCGCTTGTGTTCCTTTGCAATCCATCATGTTTCGGTCCGACGAGTAGCCCTATATATTTATTGTCGGTGTAAAACATCGACAAGGTGATAGTTCCCGCTCCTCCTCATCGCTAGATCCGATGAGACGGCGGCAGAGGGAAGGAGGCTCCGGCGAGGAGGCGGTAGCAATGGGGAGGGGGATGAAATAGTTGGGACCAAAAGAGGAGGAGTGTCACGGGAGTGGTGGCCGTGGCATAGTCTTCACTCGTCTACATCCTCTGTGTCCGCCTGTCTGCCCCCTCGCCGAGGGAGGAGAAGACTAGTCGGCTATGGCGGTGGCAGTGGAATGGCCGCAGGACGAGCCTGTGCTAGATCCGGGCCGCCCCGAGCTCGAGGGCCATTGAATGAGGCTGCCCCGAGGTCAGGGTGGGCAACCGAGGAGAGGGCGTGGTGCTGGGGGTGAGGTGGTGGTAGGGGTGACGGAGGCGATGCTCGGGCTGGAGGAGGAATGGGAGACGGTGGGCCTGTGCTAGGGACAGGGGGGGGGGGGAGCAGTAGAGAAAGAGGGGAGGGGGTGCCATTGCCGGAAGGGGCAGAGGAAGAGCAATGGCCCGGAGCAGCATTGGTGCCATAGAGAGGTAGGCCGAGACGGAGAGACTAAGAGAGGGGTTTGGCAGCGACGCACAGACATGACGCGGTCCTCGCACGGGCGACACGAAGCCTCACGCCCGTAGGCAGAAGCGGATGTGCGACGGAGGTGAACAAACAGAATCGTTCCATATTTTATAATAGTAAAGATTAGTTAATTTATTAGGGCTTATAGGAAGACCCAAATAAATCATAGGAAACTAACCAATAGGACAGTTTAACATACAGGCAACTCTATCTGTTTTCATCTCATGCAATCCTATGAAGAAAACCTCACTCTTGTGGAAATTAACTTTCATTCCAAACATCTCTTCAAAGCAATATAATAAAAATTTTGTTATAGCAATCTGTTTATCATTGTAGGGGATAAAGAAAACAATATCATCAGTATATTGTAAGTGAGATAAACCCCCAGTCACTAAGTCACGACATAACCCAGTTAAAAAACTAGCACTTTTTTCATTGTCAAAGATAGCTGCCAGAGCATCACTAACTAAATTGAATAAGATGGAAGATAAAGGATCTCCTTGTCTTAGCGCCCATAAGTCTTGAAAAAATCACTTCTTTGTACACCTTACCGCTAACAATACAATACTTAATCCATTCCCTACAAATAATGGGGAAACCTTTTGTTTCTAACACCTCAAACAAAAAATCCCATCTAACTCTATTATAGACTTTCTCAAAATCAATTTTCCAAATAATACCCTTTGATTTAGCACTTTTCAGATCACGTAGTACCTCATGTATCGCCACACAACCCTCTACAATATTTCTACTAGGAATAAAAGTTGTCTGAGAGGGATAAATAATCTTATCAACAACCTTCATAACTCTATTGGTTACCACTTTGCTAATCAATTTAAAACTCTCATTCAGAACACAGAGAGGTATGTATTGTTTAATATTAGAGGCATTTGAAATCTTAGGAACTAGGGTGATAACACAAAAATTCAATCTCTTAAGGTCTAGCTCCCCTTTACGTAACAAAATGATCATCTCAAAAATCATTCTTAAGAAAATTCTAGAAGGACTTATTAAATAGGATAGGAAAGCCATCAAGGCCAGGGGCAGTGTTTAGTTTTGCCTCCTTAATAACCATATTTAGTTCCTCCATACTAAAAGGTTTTACCAGATCTACAATCTCTTCCTCATTTAACCTAAAATGGTCAGCCCAAACATTTTCAGAGAGATGGATAGAGGAGGGAGGGTCAGCTTTAAAAAGGTTCTTGTAAAACTCTACAATATGAGAAGAAAGCTCCTTCTGTCCCTTAATGAAATCTCCATTATGCTCTAAGGAAATAATGTTACACTTTCTCTTCCTTCCATTTGCTACCCTATGAAAATAAGATGTATTCTGGTCACCTTTCAAGATCCATTGTTCCCCACATCTCTTATGCCAATAAGCTTCCTCCATCTTGTATAATAACTCTAATTCATTTCAACCTCATATCTATCTTCCCAGATCTCTGAATCAGCACCTCCTGACTCAATGCTATTGTCCAACCCAATCAACCTCTCTTTAAGATCTTGCTTGATAATCCTCTGAGTTCTCTTATTATTAGCACTCCACCTTTTCAAAAATCTCCTTAAGCCTGCTATCTTCTTATTCCAATGATCTACAATATAGGAATTATCTCTCTGGATAAGTTTATCTCTAATCAGCTCATTAAAACCCTCCACTAAAAACCAGGCAGGTTCAAACCTAAAAACAAAAGAATTAGATCCCCTATCATCCCCAGAATTAAGAATCAAAGGTGTATGATCAGAGTCCAATCTTAGGAGAGAAGTCAAAGAGGCTAGGGGAAAAAGATTCTCCCACTCTTCATTAGAACTCTATCTAAGACTACCCTAACAGGATTTAGCTGCTTATTAGTCCAAGTAAACTTATTGCCCCCTCTATATAACTCTCTTAGGTTATAATTCAAAATAAAACTATTAAACATCTCCATTTTTTTAAAGTCAACATTAGTATTAGATTTCTCCTCAATCTTTCTGTAAGGATTAAAGTTACCACCAATGATCGAAGCTCTATCTCCAGAGTCAATGTGGTAAGCAAGTTCAGCCAACAAATCATTCTTCCAATTATCAACCACAGGACCATACACATTAATAATCTCCCAAGAAGCCCCACTCGATTTATTTCTAACTACTTTGCTAAGGAAAAATCTACCAACATGAGTATCTACACTATTAAACATGCTAGAATTAAAGCCAATAAGTAGCCCTCCAGAGGCTCCTTTTGAAGCTTTCCAACACCAATCAAAAGGTATAGCAGGATTTATAGAGTCTAACTCCACAGCAGAAAAAATTTCTTTCTTAGGCATAATTTGGAAGTAACGGTTGAGGGAAAAGTTTTCCTCATTTTTTGTGAGCACGCTTCCCGAACTGCTAAACGGTGTGTTTTTTGCAAAATTTTTTATATAAAAGTTGCTTTAAAAAATCATATTAATCTATTTTCCAAGTTTAAAATAATTAATACTCAATTAATCATGCACTAATGGATCACCTCATTTTGCGTGATCCTCTTCTTCTTCCCTCTTTCCTCACTTCCAAACTAAGCCTTAGTCTCTTGCAAGCAGATAATATCCACCTATTAACTCCAACCAGCTCTTTTAATTGACACAATCTAGCATCATTCCCCATTCCCCTAATATTCTAGAATAAAATAATCATTTCTATTTATCTCTTTTAGTGGTCAGCCTGTTCTTTCTTCCACCCTCAATCTCTTTATCCAGATCTCCATTCTGATCACTATTAACCTCTTTATTTGGAGGGTTTATATTAGATTTCACCTCTTTTTGTTTTAACCCGTTCATCTTTGCAATCTTACCTTAAACCACCTCTTTAGCTCTAATGATGGCAACGGGGTGCCCGATCTTCCGTTAGGTAAGGATAACTCTTGATTTGGTGGAGAATTGATACTCATGATTCGGTTTCTTATCACTAAGACCCAAACCCTGCAATCGCAGCACCACGTCTCCTCTTGTTATCAACCGTGCGCTGCCCGGTTGACCTCGCCATGAAGGCTAATCCCTGCATGCGAATCAAAGAACACAAGCAAGAATAAGGAAGATTGCAACTCAACTTGCAGATGAATGATTATACTCTCGACGTTGGGGTCTCACAAACCGATAAACGGCGAAACTGTTCAAAGACAAATTAATCTAAGCAAAACCCGACTCTAAACGACAACGGCTACTGAATATATATGAGTTGGGACGTCCTAGGGTTAACCCTAGAGCGCACACCCCTTGGGCTTAGCCCACGACACAATTACAAGGCCCAAGGCCTAAACAAAATCGGACTGAAAGAGGTACGTGTCTTGTTTCGATGATTCCGGACAGCTCAGGAGGAATTTTGACATGGCAATGTAGGAGTAGACTTGGGCAAGATCTTGGTTTGGTCTCCAATCAACTTCTTTGATCATCCATGCGTTCCTTGCACTCAGTCTCTTTTCCTTCACCCAAGCAAGTATCTTTGCAAACGAGAACACACAAAACTCATGGTGCAGTAACGGCTGTTCAAATATATAACATTTAAATCTTATGTAGAAAGCATGCACTTTTGGTTGATGAATACATAAGGTAGCTATGGTCATATCTGAGCTAATGATGTCCTCATCATCCTCCCCTTCTTGATTAGAAACCGTCTGCGGTTTCATCTTGTCATTAAGCCTGATGAATATATCTTTATCTTTCACAATATAGGGTGAGGCAGTATTGTGCATATGGTTGGATTTTGAAATTTTTAAACACAGAGAACACTTTGTAGTGTTGTGCAGTTCACAACACTCCCCTTCTTGCAAACCAACCTGCAACTCATTTAAACAACTAGAGGAACTAGATAGAGAATTATTTATACTCATGCGGTCCTCTAGACAAGACATGTCATTATGAAAAGGAGGTATATTAAAATTCGAACAAATATATACTCTATGCACGTTATATTCTCCTTTATTATCATAATTGCCAATAACATGAAAAATCACATGAGAAGGACATGGCAAATCAGATCTAGCAAATAATTTCTTCTCTAAACAATTGAGTAGGCAAAGATCATTGAATTGAATATAGCCCCAAGTACTTAAAGAAGATAGCAATCTAAGCTCTTCATTCTCGCTAGCAATATGAACATGTCTAAAATCAGCACATGGTGGTTCAACAACATTACTAACATGTTCATTCACTAGTTGTGGCATGGATATAAGTGAAGCATTGCACAACTCTTCTATATCACAAGAAATAGGAACCAAATCATCTTTCAGAATTTCCACAGGAGTCATTGGTAGCAACTCCATCTTCTTACCATTGTGTGTGAAGGTGTAAGTGTTAGTTCTACCACGGTGCAGCACATCTCTTTCATATTCCCAAGGTCTACCCAAAAGCAAAGAACATGCTTGCATAGGCACAACATCAAAATTTACACTATCATGGTAATTTCCAATAGAAAATTACACTCTCACAACTTTACTTACCTTTAACTTACCACAAGAGTTGAACCATTGGATGTAGTAAGGCCGTGGATGTGGTTGTGTAGGCAAACCTAGCTTGTCAACCAAATCTAAACTAGCAAGGTTGCTACAACTTCCGCTATCAATGACAACACAGCATGCTCTATTGTGAACCATGAAACTTGATTGGAACAAATTGTGGCGCTGATTTTGCTCCGCCTTCTCCATTTGAGCACTTAGCACCCTTGTGCTACAATGCTCAGGTACTTGCTTGTATCTGCCGCACCTATGTGCTCCACATCCTCATCGCTCTCATCATCATCTGTAGCAATGAGAACTCTCTGATTTGGGCAATCACGTTGCACATGGCCCATCCCTTTGCACTTGAAGCATTGGATATCCCTCGTTCGTCCCGTATAAGCAACCGATGATGCGCTTTTTGCGGGTGCCTGTACGCGAACAGATTTACTCACCTCGGTAGCTCGTGAAGATGGCGCTGCTGGTGCCCTATTGGTGGAAGGCGTAGAACTCCGAATAGGGGCACTTTTGCCTTGCCCAATGGAAAGCCTCGATGTAGACGTGCTTCCCCAATTGTTCCTTCTCAATGGCTGTCTTCCCCGCAATTCCTGTTCAGCTAATATAGCTTGACGATTGCGGCAAAGGCATTGACGTAGTCATGCCTCTTCTGTCGCTCGCCGGTCAACCTCTCCATCATCATCATACATCGTGTCCTGGTTGGCATCATCTCCGGAGGATGGCAGATGGGTCTCCAATTCATCAATCCTCCCAGTCAGCGTGGCTACTCGTCTGTCCAGACTTTCAAGCGTGTGGTTTATATTCTACTTGGCAAGAGCATCGTTGACCCTCTTCAGAATGGTTTCATTCAGCCCCTATTTTATCTGGTCCATGTAGCCTTGCATCTCGTTGCGAAGAATGCACTCCGAGATCTCGTTGGTCCCTAACATTGTTAGCAAGAAGACAGAGAAAACACAAAGGAATTATCCCTATCAACTACTACTATGCAAGGATAGTGGACACTGGTAAATGGAAGCACCTTACTGAGCTCTTACAAGGTTCTGAGACTAGCAAGCAAAGGATGGTATAACCGGTAGCTGGTTCGTGATACCTTGAGGACGTGATCCAGCGATTGCAAGGGTCGAGACCGTGTTGATCAGAAGTATATATGTGGAGCTTGGGAGGCCAAATATGTTAGTAGCACACAATTCAATAACAGATAGTAATGCTGAATAAATGTCCAAAGCACCTGTCCTAGTTGCTGGCCTAAACGCGTCCTAAACCAGATGTGATAAAACAAGGGAGACAAACAAGTATGAAAGGACAGCAGCAAGGAAATAGGACAAGGCAAAAACACAGCACAAAACAACACACAGTTGGCTCCCTGGTGTGTCCTATGTGCTCCTCTATTTTTTCTTCTTTTTTTTTCTCTTCTTTCACACCTTTTTTTTATTTTTCTTTTATTTTTCTGATATTTTTTCCTCAACTAGGAGCACAGGAACAACAACCTTAGGAGGTGATATCTCAGTCTGATATAAGATGTGGCCTGTAGAAAAATACGAGTGTGCTTTAAAAATCATGCTAGAACTTTAAAGTGCAGATACCCAATTTTCTGGCCTGAATTTTGCAAAACTGATTTCAGCTAACCTAACAAAGTGGGGGAGAAGTGGATGGGAATTTTTTTGTAGATGTCCGTAGACTATTTATTTGCCTGATTTCGAGTTCGTATGCGAAAGTTATGGCTGTTTCAAGGAAGGTCCTCTGTATCAGTGTTTTGGTGGAGGCTGATTCGGAATCAGGTGGTGAAACCGGGGATGATGTGGTGGCGGTGGCTACTGGGGAGGTGGATGGAGATGTAGGGTGATCAAAGGACGTGATATATGACACTAAAACAGAACACACAATAACCAACACTTGCACAAGGTGGTTAGTATATGAGAAAACAAAGACAATGGTGGTGGTGCCTAGGGTCTGTGGGGTGCGGTGGATGGATCACGAATTGGACTCAAACACAATCTAAGCCAGCAACTGAACTTGACCTAGGACACAAACTCAACACTACGGACTCTGAAACAGAATTATGCAAAAGGCTAAACGTGGTTGTAGGACAGGGAAAAAACCTACGACTACCAATTTTTTGTGGCTTTTCTGGACTCTAGGTATAGGAAACAAAAATTGAAACAGGATGGAAAAGATGATACCTAATGGGCAACCTTCACTCTGATACCACTTGATGGCAACGGGGTGCCCGATCTTCCGTTAGGTAAGGATAACTCTCGATTTGGTGGAGAATTGACACTCACGATCTGGCTTCTGATCACCAAGACCCAAACCCTGCAATCGCAGCACCACGTCTCCTCTTGTTATCAACCGTGCACTGCCCAGTTGACCTTGCCACGAAGGCTAATCCCTACATGCGAATCAAAGAACACAAGCAAGAATAAGGAAGATTGCAACTCAACTTGCAAATGAATGATTATACTCTCGAAGTTGGGGGTCTCACAAATCGATAAACAATGAAACTGTTTAAAGACAGATTAATCTAAGCAAAACCCGACTCTAAACGACCACGACTACTGAATAATATATGTGTTGGGACGTCCTAGGGTTAACCCTAGAGCACACACCCCTTGGGGTTAGCCCACGACACAATTACAAGGCCCAAGGCCCAAACAGAATCGGACTGGAAGAGGTATGTGTCTTGTTTCGATGATTCTGGACAGCTTAGGATGAATTTTGACGTGGGACCAAAACCATCTGAATGTAGACTTCATAAGCTTTTCAACAAGTACTCATGGGCCCTCGGAGTCCTTCTAGATCAGCGGCTAGATCCATTTGAAGTTGATGCTGTCAGGAGGCCCGAATCCGAATGCAAAACGTGCAAAACTTCATCTCTTGCCTTCTATGGACCAAAAGTGATGTGATGATATAGGAATAGACTTGGGTAAGGTCTTGATTTGGTCCCCAATCAACTTCCTTGATCATCCATGCATTCCTTGCACTCGGTCTCTTTTCCTTCACCCAAGTAAGTATCTCTGCAAACGAGAACATACAAAACTCATGGTGCAGTAACGGCTGTTCAAATATATAACACTTAAATCTTGTGTAGAAAGCATGCACCTTTGGTTGATGAATACATAAGGTAGCTATGGTCATATCTGAGCTAGTGATGTCCTCATCATCTAATTAAAGAAATATTAGCATCTATTTCATTTTGATACAGACCTAGACAAATATTAGCAGATCTAGCAATTTTACTTAACTCCTCAGAATCAATCAATTGGAAAACATTAAAAGGGTTAGCAGGTATACTTGGTTTGTCAATATTCTTCTTCTGGGCCAGCATCTCAACTCTCAAGGGGACAGGAATAGCTGCTGCTTGATCCTTTTGCCTTTTACTCTGTCTTGTAGCAATGGCTAGTGTCGGCCCTGGGTTTTTAGGACCGGAACCTCTCATGCATAGAGTACCAAATCCCTATATCAGTAGTTTAGCACTTACATGACATCACTGGTACCATTGCAACTTACGGGATAGAGTTATACAATACTTGATCAATACAAAAAGGAGTTGCCTGCGAAGGGACCCAAATAGCCAAAAGTCTTGAGGTAAACTAGCAAAAGGCACAGAGTACGATAGCGGAAACATAGTTGGCGACGGCCTGCGTTAGTCCACAGGCGCTCGACTAGCAACTTGGGCCTATGGTACCTCCTTCGGTCCCTCCTCCTCCTCTGGAATATGCTCGTGCATTTCTCCCTCGGTATCAAGTTCTAAAAAGGGGATTAAACAATGGTGAGTATATAGAGTACTCGCAAGCCACCACTTCAACATGAATTTATGCTCGCATGGTTCAAGGGAGACAGGGGTTTAATTGCACAAAGCCAATTTTCACAGAAATATTTCACAAAACCTATATCTAGCCATTTTACTGAAATATACTCGCCAATAGTTGAATAAGTTAATCCCACCATGAAGGCTGTGTCCACCTTGCCAAGTCACACCTGGTTCGGCTTACCCTCATGCCCGATGTTCATTTCCAATTCCACATTCCACCCACATTCCTAACCAAAGTTTTAGAAAAATTCTGAGTCTAGTCAAGATCAGTACAAGTCTCAGTACTCCTTTAACCGCGAGCATGGCTATTCGAATAGTTTAGTTTTACTCGCATCAGTACAAGTCTCAGTACTCCGTTGCGTACCCAACACATGAGACTTGACACGGCCTAGTTTTTCAGATCTCCTAGCATTGCGGCACCCAGTCCAAAGACTATGTGCCCTCATGCACCCCCTGGCACTCCAATCCCGCCTTGCTAGAGGTGTGAGGAGTCTTGGACCCAAGGATGTCAAGGAGAGGGAAGCAACGTTCATTTTATTTGACATGTCATTTGTGGAGGCCATGGGCCCCGGGTACCTCATTACCAGTATATGGGCCACTCGGATAGAGGATGGGCCGAACCATGTAATTAGAGATAAGATAGCACCCAGCAGGCTTTGCCTTGTATAATGAGGAAACATAGTCTTAGTCGGATAGGTCTCTATCTCTAAGAAGGATATCCCTTGGCCGTATCTGGCTGGGATCCTTATCATGTAGCCCTGTCCCCTAGTATATAATGGGAGGCAGGGCGCCCCTTAGGGCAAGAGACAAGATCATCGATCATCAAACACCTCAGAGGAATAACACCTCAACTGAATGTAGGGTATTACCTCACATCGAGGGCCTGAACCAGTATAAACCTTCCCTGTGTTCCTCTGCAGTCCACCGACTTCACCTTCGCTGAGTAGCCCCATAGTTTTATTGCCGGTGCAAAGCATCGACAGTTGGCGCGCCAGGTAGGGGCTCCGGTGAATTCTTCATCAGCAGATTCGATGGATTCAACCAACGGAGTCAACAGCCACAAGTTCTCCCCTGGAGACGCAATTACCTTCGGGAGCCTAGACTTCGTCGCCGATCAACTCGGCAATCTCACCTTGGCTGAGGCAGATCCAATCTTGCCAGCCGAGGAACTAGCCGACATTGCACTAGTCGGCCCTCAGGATGTCGCGATCTCCTTCCATGACTTACTGCGGCAGTCCTCCACATCGCCAAGCGTAGGGACAACTCTCTCCTTCGGTGTCCGACTTGCGCTAGGCCTTGAGCCAGCCCAGGTTGGGCCCAGAAGGGGGGAGATCATCAATCTCCCACATGGACTCGGTGACGCTGCGGATTTATACTCCGCACAACAGACCCGATCTCCTATGATTCAGTTTGGACACGGCCAAGCGCCGTTTCAGATTGGATCTAGAGAGGTTGGGGTCGTTCTCACTCCGATAAACTACTCGGAGGCCGACTCCAAGTCGGATAATGGTTCGAACGCCAGTTCGGACTCCAGTCTAGCGAGTTTTCTCCTCCCCCGCAAGATCTTCATGGCTTCAACACCACCCTCCGAGGTGCGCCGACTACAAGAGGAGCAGCAGGAGGAGCCGCGCTGACTGCAACTACAGGAGGAAGCTGATCGCGAGGCTCGCAACGATGGGCTGCGTAGAGCTGGGCGAGCAGCCCAGCAGCAGATTCTCCAAACTAAAGTCGGCGATCACGACGTCTTAGTCACGCCGCAACAAAACGTTGTGGCCGCCACAACTTTGCTGGACACGCTCCAGCTCGGGCCTGACCACCAGGCCACCCCAACCATCGCCAAGATCAAGGCGATGATCACGGCTGCTGCCTGCCAACAACAAGAACAGCAGTCAGGCGACACCCTAATACTGGCTAACAGGTCAGGATCTCCAGCAGCGGGCTCGTCCACATCAGCTCGGCGTCGGGCCGCCGGCTCAAGTCGGCCACGTGAAGAGTCTAGGCAAACTACACTCGGCAATACTAATAACAACAATCGGCGCCGTCACCAATATGATCGCCGGCCTAATCAAGACCTCCGAGAGCGCATACAGCATGACCTTCGCCATACTATCAGCGCCCGGCGCCGCGAGCGGCAAGAGGATGAGCGCCACCGACTGGAAGACGAAAACGAGCGCTTTGGCCTCCATCACGAGTGGTTTAACCACCGTGGTCGAAGCCCGAGCCCCCACGAAGACGAAGGGATCCCAGCTTTCACTCGGGAGCTGCAAGACGTCCACTGGCCGACTGGCTTCAAGCGCACAGGGATCGAAAAGTATGACGGCAAGACAAATCCTGAGTCCTGGATCACCGTATATACCCTAGCAGGTCGAGCTACTGGGGGTGACAACAAAGCCATGGCTAACTACCTCCTGGTTGTGCTAGCTAACTCGGCGAGGACATGGCTGACAGGCCTCCTAAAGCGGTCGATCGGTTCCTGGGGAGAACTCAGGGAGCGGTTCATCGCGAATTTTCAGGGGACCTACAAGAGACCGTCTTCAGAGCACGATCTTTATCCGCTGCACCAGAAGAAGAACGAGTCTCTGGGAGACTTCATCAAGAGGTTTCCGAGAAGTGCAACAAGATCCCAACGATTCGCGACGAGGCTGTCATCGCTGCCTTCCGCAAGGGAGTAAAGGACGCCCCATTCATCGCGAAGTTTACTTGGAAACCACCGCCGTCTGTCTGAGCTCTATTCGACATGGCCAATAAATACGCCGACTCGCCTGAAGTGGTCGCAGAGGCCCTCGACGAGAAGGAGTCCCGACAGAAGGACCAAAAGGCGAAAACCGACAACGAGCCGTCTCAAAACAAGTCTGGCAGCAGTAAACGGAAGTCGGACAACGAGGTGGCCAACATGGAGCGCACTCGGTCCCGGCCCCAGCGGAATAACGACTACCAGAAAGTCATGAGCAGGCCATGCCCCTTCCACCCCAAGGGCAAGCACGCGGCCAAAGACTGCTACATGCTCAAGAAGTTTGCCTCCGAGCAGCCTTCATCATCTGGCGCCGACAAGGACAAAGACAAGCCAGATCAGGGTCCGGCCGAGGATTTTCAAGATCCTCAGGCCGAGCTCAATCACATCTTCGGAGGGCCATCCGCATATGAGTCCAAGCGCAAACAAAAGCTAACAGCACGCGACATCAACACGGTCTCTACGACGGACACCCCCAGTACCTGCGCTGGTCAGAGATGGCCATCACCTTCAATCGCGCAGATCACCCAGATCGGGTTTCCCACCCGGGACGCTATCCAATTGTCCTGGACCCGGTCGCCAGAAACATCAGGTTGAAGAAAACCCTCATCGACGGAGGTAGCGCGCTCAATATCCTGTTCGCCAAGACTTTGGACGAGGTGAAGATTCCTCGTTCAGAACTACGGCCGAGCACTGCGCCCTTCCACGGGATAATTCCCGGCCTGTCATCATCAACTCCACTCGGGCAGATAACCTTGCCGGTAACCTTCGGCACGTGTGATAACTTCCACATGGAAAACGTCTGTTTCGAGGTGGCCGACTTCAAGACCGCGTACCACGCGATACTCGGACGACCGGCACTCGCCAAATTCATGGCGATACCGCACTATACGTACATGGTGCTCAAGATGCCTGGGCCAGCAGGAGTCCTCTCCCTCCACAGCGACATCAAGCAAGCCTTCACCTGCGACAAGGAGAGCTGCGAACTGGCTCAATCACAAGAGGCGGCAGTCGGGCGCGATAGCATTCGGCAAGCCGTCACAACTGAAGTCAAGCAAGATCAAGTTCCGGCAAAAAAAAGCAGCGAAGTCGAGAATTTCAGCGGACTCTGACATGAAGAAGATCCCCCTGGACCCTTCCGACCCCTCCAAGATTGCTCTAGTCGGGACTGGACTCGACCCCAAATAGGAAGACGCGCTCGTCACCTTCCTACAAGCCAATAAAGATATCTTCGCATGGAAACCATCCGACATGCCGGGCGTACCAAGGGAGGTGATCGAGCACGCCCTCAATGTGAAGACAGACGCCAAGCCAGTCAAGCAACGGCTGCGGCGCTTCGCCCAAGACCGCAAGGATGCTATTTGGGAGGAGATCACCAATCTCCTCGCAGTCGGGTTCATCAAGGAGGTCTATCACCCGGATTGGCTGACAAACCCAGTCCTGGTCCGGAAGAAAAACGATAAATGGCGCATGTGCGTCGACTACACCGATCTCAACAAGGCGTGCCCCAAGGACCCATTTGGTCTTCCCAGGATAGATCAGGTGGTTGATTCCACGGCCGGGTGCGACCTACTCAGCTTTCTCGACTGTTACTTGGGATAGCATCAAATCAGCCTGAGGGAGGAAGACTGCTTAAAGACATCTTTCATCATGCCGTTTGGAGCGTACTGCTACATCACAATGCCGTTCGGTCTGAAGAATGCTGGAGCAACCTATCAATGGGCCATTCAGCGGTGTCTGCACACCCAGATCGGGTGCAACGTGGAAGCCTACGTCGACGACGTGGTGATCAAGACCAAGTCCAAAGAAGACCTCATCGCTGACTTGGAAGAAACCTTCCAAAACCTTCGAAGATTCAAGATGAAGTTGAACCCGGAAAAATGCGCCTTTGGTGTGCCATCCGGAAAGTTACTCGGCTTCATCGTCTCGCATCGCGGCATCGAGGCCAACCCAGAGAAAGTCAACTCCATCAAGAACATGGCACCCCCGACTAACCTCAAAGACGTCCAGAAGCTGACAGGCTGCATGGCGGCACTCAGCCGGTTTATTTCCCGACTGGGCGAACGGGGTATGCCCTTCTTCAAGCTCCTCAAAAAGGCGGACAACTTGCAATGGACTCCGGAAGCCCAGCAAGCCTTCGAAGACTTCAAACAATTCCTCACATCACCTCCTATGCTGGCGTCACCCATGCCCCAAGAACCGCTAATGCTATATCTGGCGGCAACCACTCAGGTAGTCAGCACGGTATTGGTGGTCGAGCGATCCGAACAGGGTCATATTAAGAAAATACAACGGCCAGTCTACTTTGTCAGCGAGGTCCTTGCCGACTCCAAAACAAGATATCCGCAGGTCCAGAAGCTGTTATATGGCCTACTCATCACAGTCCGGAAGCTGGTGCATTATTTTCAAGCACATCAAGTCACGGTGGCCACAACGTTTCCACTCAGGGATGTCCTTCATAACTGCGAGGTCACCGGCCGAATCGCTAAATGGGCACTCGAATTAATGGCGTTCGACATCACCTTTCAGCCACGGATAGCAATTAAATCTCAAGCTCTAGCCGACTTCGTGGCCGAGTGGACAGAAGTTCAACTGCCAACACCAACAGCAAAGCTAGAGTACTGGACAATGTACTTCGACGGTTCTCTACGGATCGGCGGCGCCGGGGCTGGAGTCATATTGACGTCCCCCACTGGCGAAAAACTGAAGTACATTCTACAAATCCACTTCCCGGCTTCCCACAACGTCGCCGAGTACGAGGCACTTGTTCATGGGCTCCGCATCGCTATATCACTCGGCATACATCGACTGGTTGTGCGCGGGGATTCTCAACTCGTGGTAAACCAAGTCATGAAAGACTAGACTTGTCTCGACGATACCATGGCGGCATACTATCAGGAGGTCCGCAAGCTGGAAAACAAGTTCGACGGGCTGGAAATCACACATGTCCTACAACAATACAACGACACGGCAGACGAGCTGGCAAACATGGGATCCAAGCGAGAAGCAGTTCCGACTGGAATCTTTGTCGAGCAACTTATGGAGCCATCAGTCAAGAAGAAACCGGCGCCGGAGCAGTCGGGAGGCCAACCTACCCCAGCCACAGATGAGGTGCTGCACATATGTCAAGACTAGAGGACTCCTGTTGTCAAATTTCTCCTGGACGATGAACTCCCAGAAGATCGCAGTCAAGCCGAGTAGATCAAGCGTCGAAGCAAAAGCTTCCTACTAGTCGGAGAAGACCTGTACCAAAGGAGCGCATCCGGTGTCCTCATGCACTGCGTCACCACCGAGGAGGGCAAGCAGATTCTGCATTCGATTCACTCGAGCATATGTGGCAACCATGCCGCATCCAGGACGTTAGTCGGAAAGGCTTATCGGCAGGGATTTTTCTGGCCCACAGCAGTAACAGACGCCAAAGACATCGTTCGCAAGTGCGAGGGTTGCCAGTTCTACACAAGACAAACAAATCTCCTAGCCCAGGAACTCCAAACTATCCCTATTTCCTAGCCATTCGCAGTATGGGGGCTCGACATGGTCGGGCCTTTCAAGAAAGCGCCAGGAGGGTTCACACATTTATTCGTCGCGGTGGATAAATTCACCAAGTGGATTGAGGCTAAACCTATTGCAACAATTACAGCGGCACGAGCAAAGGACTTCATCATGAGTATAGTATACCGGTTCGGGGTCCCTAACCGTATCATCACCGACAATGGTACTCAGTTCACGGGCAGGTCGAACGAGGCAACGACATGGTCTTACAAGGCATCAAGGCCAGAATATTTGACCGACTACAACCATATGCGGGCCGGTGGGTACAAGAACTCCCATCCATTCTCTGGTCTCTCAGAACCCCGGTTAGTCGGGCAACAGGGCAATCCCCTTTCTTCCTGGTCTACGGTGCTGAGGCTATGCTTCCGACAGAGTTACAGTTCGGCTCTCCGCGAGTCCGGGCTTACTCAGAAGATGACTCAAATAACACCTGACTGGTCGAGCTAGATCAGTTGGAAGAAGCAAGGGACACCGCAACAATCTAGTCGGCAAGGTATCTTCAAGGCCTACGTCGCTACCACAATCGCATTGTCCGTGGCCGCGCCTTTTTGGTCGGGGATCTCGTTCTGAGGAAAATACAAACCACCAAAGACGGGCATAAATTATCCCCAATCTGGGAAGGGCCATTCATTATAGCCGAGGTCACGCGGCCAGGCGCCTACCGACTGAAGACTGAAGACGGCGTTCTCATCAGCAACTCATGGAACATAGAATAGCTACGTCCTTTCTATACGTGAGTTTTATAATTTTCATGTGTACAGTTTCCCTGACTCACTACACCGCTTGGATCAACCGAGAAGTGAGTCGGGGGCTGCATGTATATATATGTTCTGTCAATAACATACGAGCTTATCCTACTTCAGTCATGAAGCCTTACCACGACTGTCACGTTTGCCCGAGTACAGCTTCTTACTTTGAATGTTTTTATTAAGTTCCGACAAACTAACTCGGCGCAGACTACACGGTCATGTAAAACTAATGACGACTGAGTAATAAGTTTGGCGGCATTGCACACATATTTACACATGTTTTTCCACAAAAGTTTATGCATACCAACTACACAACATCTTGCCCTTACAGACCCAGGTCTCGGGTAATTATTTCAGTAGTCGGCTTCACCCGGGCAATCAACTTCAGCGCCACCTCGGGCGTCGTCTCCTCGGCAAACCCCTCCCCGATGGCTTTAATATCTGCCCTTGGGTAGATGGACTTGGTCATCGCCAGGGTCTGGGCCACGCCGTCGACAACATGCTCATCCGAGTACTTTTTCAAGGCACTCGGTGCATCCTCAAGACGCACCTCTATCTGGGGGATCCTGCTGCAACTGGTTCCCACAGGGCTGGTGTCGATGCTTTGCACCGGCAATAAAACTATGGGGCTACTCGGTGAAGGTGAATTCGGTGGATTGCAGAGGAAAACAAAGAAGATTTATACTGGTTCAGGCCCTCGATGTGAGGTAATACCCTACGTCCAGTTGAGGTGTTATTCCTCTGAGGTGTTGGATGATCGATGATCTTGTCTCTTGCCCTGAGGGGTGCCCTGCCTCCCATTATATACTAGGGGACAGGGGTACATGATGAGGATCCCAGCCGGATATGGCCAAGGGTTATCCTTCTTAGAGATAGAGACCTATCCGACTAAGACTATGTTTTCTCATTATACAAGGCAAAGCCTGCCGGGTGCTATCTTATCTCTAATTACATGGTTCGGCCCATCCTCTATCCGAGTGGCCCATATACTGGTAATGTGGTACCCGGGGCCCATGGCCTCCACAGTAGCCCCTGAGACCTTCATAGTTGAGTCACAGCTGATGCCGAGTGCTTGTACTCCATGGTGAAGATTGCCCGAGTGCGATGCTCCCGAGTACTCTTTGTCCGAGTAAGTCTTCTTCCCGAGTCCTGCTTCATGTCAGCTGGCAATGAGGCTATGAAGGGCTTCATATAGATGTATGAATAGTGTGCGCCGAATAGGCGCACCTATTAGGTGTAGCCCCCGACATTGTGCTTAATTGTGAAGACAATTAAACATCAAGTCAAAGATCTTTATCCTGGAAGTCTTTCCCGAGTAGATTACTACTGGTATATGAGACTCTTCGGTATCATGTCAATCGGAATAAACTTTATAGTCTTGCCGAGTAGGAGACTACTCGTATGTAGGACTCTTCGACATCATGTCAGTCGGAATATGTGTTTATAGTCTTGCCGAGTAGGATGCTACTCGTATATGGGACTCTTCAGCGTCATGTCAGCTAGAAAAGGGGGTTTATAGTCGTTTCCGAGTGGCGTCCCACTCAAAAGTTAGACTCCTCCGCATCATGTCAGCGGGAAAAGATATTTATAGTCTCTCCCGAGTAGTGCACTACGCGAAAGTTAGACTCTTCTTCATCATGTCAGCGGGTAAAATGTTGCTCATGGCAACTGATGGCCACGCATGTAGGCCGAGTACCACTTTATGAAAATAAATCCACGGAGTGGTCAGGTGTACCCGAGAAGATACCACATCCCCAATTTTAATGAAGACCAGCTTGTGATCCTTGTAAGGATATATCCTCAAGACCTGGTGGATAAAACAGATACCCAAACATATATGTTTAGCAATAAGGCTCTCATGAAGCATATCTGTTTACCTCATCGGCTCCTGTTGATAGTACCAACGCTATAATTTCAACTCAGCCTGCGGGCAGCCCACATGGGGCATGCTACTGTAGGAATTCATATCTTGGTGGCCCAGTGCTGGCTGTGTAGGCCCAAGCCCATCTAGTCGGCACCGGCTCTATAAAAGCAGGGAGGGCGAAAAAGATTCCTTCATCTTCCCCAAATCAGCCAATCGCTTCGTCTTCCACCTTCGCGCCCAACTTTTCGCTTCCCGCCCAGCTAGGGTTAGCTGCTGCTATTCCCCACCCGAAATCGGGTGATTCCAATCCTCTTCGTTTGTTCCAAGCCCCCAATTTGCTTTTCCCCAAATCTCACCGTCCCCAGTCATGCCGAAAGCTTCGGATCTTGCGGGTACGCCAGGAAGTTCTTGGCCGATTTCAGATTGTGGCTCGGTGAAGCTGAAGCGGCTGGAGAGTGAACTGAAGTTGCCCAGCCAAGAGGTGATTCGCTGGCGGTCGGCTAAGGGTGAGTCGGTCCCAAATCCCCGACCTGGTGAAACGGTAGTTTTCGCCTCTTTTTTCGATCGAGGCTTGTGCCTTCCGTCTTCTGATTTCTTCCGCCGCATCCTTGACTTCTACAGGCTGGAGTTGGTGCATTTGAACCCCAACTCGATTCTTCAGATCTCCATATTCGTTACTCTTTGTGAGTGCTTCTTGGGTGTTGAACCCCATTTTATCCTCTTCCGACATCTGTTCCACATCAAACCCCAACCCTCCAAGAGCAATATCAATGTGATTGGGGGGCTGGTCTTCAGCTAAGGAGCGATGGGAAGAAGACCCTTGAAATCATCTCTGAAAGGCTGGCACAGGGAATGGTTCTATTGCGCAGATCTGGCTCGCTCCTTGCGCCCATTTACCGGCTTGCCGCTTGTGATTTCACCAAACTGGTTAGCAGAGCCGTCCTTTGAGGAGATGGGCCAGGCACATCAACTGTTGGTGAAGATCGATGACCTCAAGAAGGCTGGCCTAACGGGACCTTGGGTGGCTCGTCGCTTCCTGACCCGGTGCATCCAGCCGCTGAAGGTGAGGAGTGCATTTGGCTGGGCCTTTAAAGGCAAAAATGATCCTGACCGAGTAAACAATGAGTCGGCGAACAAGGGGGAAGTGACCGAGACCCTGTTCGGCTACTTCTCCGAAGGGGTGGTCACGACCGAGGACGATAACCACCGGGTTGCGGCCTATAGCTTCATTCGGCCCCGGACCAAGGTAACCTTTAATCTTCTTCTGTGATGAATGCCTGCAGAACTACGATTGTTCAGCATTGCGTGATGTATTTTGTTGTCTCACTTGTAGTGGCATGAAGAGTTTGATGAAGACTCCCGCCCGTTGTCGGCCGTCGCGTCAAAGAAGAGGCCAAGGAGCCCCTCTGCTACCCAACCCGACTCCAAGAGAGCGGGGAAGAAGCCCATTTTGTATCGGGGCGAGGCGGCCATGATGCCGCGCGCCGTGGCGGGAAGCCTGAAGATAAGGGACACCGTCGCTGCGGCGCCCAGGAGATCAAGTCGCAGGTGGAGACCTGCGGGTTTGAGCCCGACATTGCCGAGCTCGGCATCAGCGCTGTCGAAGGGCTGGCCAGAGCAGATGCCGCCGAGGACGGAGCCGCCCAAGCCAACCACACCGGAATCGGGGCCGACTTAGGCTGATGCGCCGCCACCGACTGTAACGCCGACCGGGCCGACCAGCGGAGTTAGCGCTCCGACGAGACCCGGGTCGCCCGGCAGGAAGCTGAAGTTCTCCAAGAGGTGCACTGCTTCGGATCTTCTGAAATTCTTGCGTGCTGGAGTAGTGTTTTGATGCCTTGTTTCGTCATGTAGGAAGCATGCCGATATCGATCTCAAAAAGACCAATCCAACCGCTCCCCTTGGAAGAGCCTGCCCCAGCCGAGCCGCGGCCGCGAACACGCCCGCTGAGCGGTGGCCAGCCCGGTTCGCGGAACCGAGGTGTCCCGCTGCAGGGTCGCCCCACCACCCGACCAAGAGGCGGTTGCCGAGGTTGAGGCCCCAGCCCTGAAGAGTCGCCTGTTGCGGAGGATGCCGTTGGAGCCCCTGAGCCGGTCCCGAGGCCGCGGGGGACGGCGGTGCGGAGGCTCAGGACCCATCGCCGTCGTGGTCATGGTCGTCCGCCACCAGAGATCCCAACCTGCCTCGGATCGAAGCCCTCTGCGCGTGATGCCCCAGACATTCACATGACGGCCCCTGAACGAGACCGTGAAGAGCTTTAGGCTTGATTGATGCGTCGGCGAGGAGCAACGCGAAGCTTGCTTCGCGCCGCTATCAGTGGTCCAAGGAGTCGGGGTATGATTTTGTGGTAACTCTTGGCGATCTTCTCATTTTGACATCTGACTCCATCCTGATTTGTCCTCCACCCTGAGCAGAAACTCACGACCGTAACAAGGCGAGATGGAGATCCTGGTCGAGAGGATGCTCCACACCTCGCAGAATTGGAGCAGCTCGGGCATTGAAGGCCGAGATGGAGAGCATCATGCGCGGGAGGAAGCCTGGCTGAAAAGTGGCGCCGACCACTCAGGGAGGACGACTTGGGCCCAAGCCGGAAAGATCAGAGGTAAACTCCCGAAATGCATTTTCCCGACTGAACCGTCGACGTATTCATCCAGCTGCATTGTTCCCGACCGCCAGTGTATGTCATGACCGCATGTTGAGATCTGGCTAATTTGTCGTGCAGCCCTTGAAGCAGAGTTGAAGACCTGAACAGATAGAGGGAATCGCAGCTGAAGGAGGCCGAAGAAGCTAGGCCGAGCTTGAGAGAAGTCAAGCCGACCTGACGAAGGCAGCGCCGGCTTGACCGGAGAAGGCCGAGTTGAAGAGGCCGTCGTCAAGCCTCCGGTAAGGAAAAAGCCGAATTGGAGAAGACCGTGCCGGGTGGGAGGCGACTACGAAAGTAAGTCCTGAACCCGACCATGATCTTAGCCAATCCATTAGTCGTTTCGTCTGTAGCCAAATCTGACAAGTTTACTTGCCGACGGACCTGTGCAGACATGAGAGCCAATGTCCAGGCCCAGTATCGGTTTTACACAGAGGAGATACAAGAGATCGGTGAGTCACGGGAGGCCCTCGCGTGGGGCGTGGGGGGTCCATGAAAGGGCTCCTGACCTCATAGATCCCAGCACTACTTGCTGTGGGAACCAGTGCACAGGATCCCCAGATAGAGGCGCGCTTGAGGATGCACCGAGTGCCTTGATCAAAAAATCCGTCATAAGCATGTTGTTGCTGGCGTGGCCCAGACTCTCCTGGCATGAACCAAGTTACATCTTCCAAGGGCAGATTATGAGCATCGGGGAGGGGTTTGCCGAGGAGACGATGCCAGGAGATGCGCTGAGCTGATTGCCCGGGCGAGCCGACTGCTGAAATAATTACCCGAGACCTGGGTCTGTAAGGGCAAACATGTTATGTAGTCGGTATGCATAAACTTTTGTAAAACAATGTTAAATATGTGTGCAATGCGCCAAACTTATAGCTCAGTCGTCATTAGCTTTACTTGACCGTGTAGTCCTGCGCCGGTTAGTCTGTAAGAATTTAATAAAACGTTCCAAGAGTAAGAGCTGTACTCGGGCAAACGTGTAACACCCTGCCCTCGAACCGCACAGCCAACCCAACGACGGGCGGCCCACTTACATATAGCACCCCACTTACACTTTCGTCTCGTGGCTTCGTGTAAAAGGGTTAACCCGAAGTACTATGGTTGGAGGGACAAGCCTTTAAGTGGTTCAAACCCTTGCTCAACTAGCAAGTGTGTACTAATCCTCATGTGCACACCGCACTCATGGGCACATAGGCCCAAATCCTAATTGGGCCAGGATGTCACACACACCCCCCCTCAAAGGACCTGGCGGTCCCCGCCAGTCCAACTTACCCGCATAGCCAACATCATATAGGCAAATGTCCAGGAACGCGCCCCCTCTTAGCGCTCTCGCCGTCGTCCAGTGCCGCGCCATATGCCATGCCATGTGCCTCACACCGAGCCCACATGCGCCATGCGCCATATGCCCGCACACTGACCCGTACGCGCAACTGCGAGGGTCGGCTCTGATACCATTTGTAACACCCTGCCCTCCACGACCGCACAGCCCAGCCAACCGACGGGCGGGCCACTTAACATAGCACCCCACTTACACTTTCGTCCTCCTGCTGTTGCTGTAAAAGGGTTAACCCGGAAGTACTATGGTCGAGGGGAACAAAACAAGGCCTTATAAGTTGGTTTCAACTCTTGCTCCACTAGCAACGGTTACTAATCATGTGCACACCTGCACTCATGGGCCATATGGGCCATATCCTAATTGGCCAGGATGTCACACACACCCCCTCAAAGGACCTAGCGTCCCTGCCAGTCCAACTTACCCGCATAGCCACACAGGCATATAGGCAAATGTCCAGGAACGCGCCCCCTCTTAGCGCACGTCCGTACGATCCAGGCCTTGGTGCTTGTGTGTTGGTGGCGCCATATGCCATGCCATGTGCCTCACACCGAGCCCAATGCGCCATGCGCCATATGCCCGCACACTGAACCCTTACGCGCAACCTGCGCAGGGTCGGCTCTGATACCATTTGTAACACCCTGCCCCTCCAGAACCGGCACAGCCCCAACCAACCGATGTGGGGGCCCACTTACACATAGCACCCCACTACACTTTCGTCTCGCTTCGTGTAAAAGGGTTAACCCGGTAAGTACTATTGCGTTGGAGGGACAAGGCCTTATAAGTTGGTTCAACCCTTGCTCAAACTAGCAAGGTGGGGTACTAATCACCTATGTGCACACCGCACTCATGGGCCACATAGGCCCAAATCCTAATTGGGCCTAGGATGTCACAAACATGGCAGTCATAGTAAGGCTTCATGACTGAAGTAGGATAAGCTCATATGTTATTGATAGAAAACATATATACATGCAGCCCCCGACTCACTACTCGGTTGATACAAGCGCGTAGTGATGTCAGAGAAACTGTACACATGAAAATTATAAAACTCAGGTATAGAAAGGACGTAGCTGTTCTATGTTCCATGAGTTGCTGATGAGAATGCCGTCTTCAGTCTTGAGTCGGTAAGGCGCCTGGCTCGCGTGACCTCGCTATAATGAACGGCCCTTTCCAGATTGGGATAATTATGCCTGTCTTTGGTTTGGTTTGTATTTCCTCAGAATGAGATCCCCGACCAAAAAGGCGCGGCCATGGACATTCCGATTCTTGTAGCGACGTAGGCCTTGAAGATACCTTGCCGACTGGATTGTTGCGGTGTCCCTTGCTTCTTCCAACTGATCTCGCTCGACTAGTCGGGTGTTATTTGAGTTGTCTTCTGAGTAAGCCCGGACTCGTGGAGATCCGAACTGTAGCTCTGTCAGAAGCATAGCCTCAGCACCATAGACTAGGAAGAAAGGGGATTGCCCTGTTGCCCGACTAACCGTGGTTCTGAGAGACTAGAGAACGGATGGGAGTTCTTGTACCCACTGGCCCGCATATGGTTGTAGTCAGTTAAATATTCTGGCCTTGATGCCTTGTAAGACCATGTCGTTGGCTCGTTCGACCTGCCCGTTGCTCCGCGGGTGTGCCACAGATGCATAACAGATCTTGATGCCGAAATTTTTGCAGAAGTCTTGGAATATGCCACCCGTGAACTGAGTACCGTTGTCGGTGATGATGCGGTTAGGGACCCTGAACCGGTATAGTATACTCATGATGAAGTCCTTTGCTCGTGCCGTTGTGATTGTTGCAACGGGTTTAGCCTCAATCCACTTGGTGAATTTATCCACCGTGACGAATAGATGTGTGAACCCTCCTGGCGCTTTCTTGAAAGGCCCGACCATGTCGAGCCCCCATACTGCGAATGGCCAGGAAATAGGGATAGTTTGGAGTTCCTAGGCTGGGAGATTTGTTTGTCTTGCGTAGAACTAGCAACCCTCGCACTTGCGAACGATGTCTTTTGCGTCTATTACTACTGTGGGCCAGAAAAATCCCTGCCGGTAAGCCTTTTTGACTAACGTCCTAGATGCGGCATGGTTGCCACATATGCCCGAGTGAATCGAATGCAGAATTTGCTTGCCCTCCTCGGTGGTGACGCAACGCATGAGGATACTGGATGCGCTCCTTCGGTACAGGTCTTCTTCGACTAGTAGGAAGCTTTTGCTTCGACGCTTGATCTGCTCGGCTTGACTGCGATCTTCTGGGAGTTCATCGTCCAGGAGAAATTTGACAACAGGAGTCCTCCAGTCTTGACATATGTGCAGCACCTCATCTGTGGCCGGGGTAGGCTCGCCTCCCGACTGCTCCGGCGCCGGTTTCTTCTTGACTGATGGCTCCATAAGTTGCTCGACAAAGATTCCAGTCGGAACTGCTTCTCGCTTGGATCCCATGTTTGCCAGCTCGTCTGCCGCATCGTTGTATTGACGCAGGACATGTGTGATTTCCAGCCCGTCGAACTTGTTTTCTAGCTTGCGGACCTCTTGAGAGTATGCTGCCATGGTATCATCGAGACAAGTCCAGTCTTTCATGACTTGGTTTACCACGAGTTGAGAATCCCCGCGCACAACCAGTCGACGTATGCCGAGTGATATAGCGATGCGGAGCCCGTGGACAAGTGCCTTGTACTCGGCGACGTTGTGGGAAGCCGGGAAGTGGATTTGTAGAACGTACTTCAGTTTTTTGCCAGTGGGGGACGTCAATATGACTCCAGCCCCGGTGCCGCCGATCCATAGAGAACCGTTGAAGTACATTGTCCAGTACTCTAGCTTTGCTGTTGGTGTTGGCAGTTGAACTTCTGTCCACTCGGCCACGAAGTCGGCTAGAGCTTGAGATTTAATTGTTGTCCGTGGCTGAAAGGTGATGTTGAACAACATCAATTCAAGTGCCCATTTAGCGATTCGGCCGGTGGCCTCGCGGTTATGAAGGACATCCCCGAGTGGAAACGCTGTGACCACCGTGACTTGATGTGCTTGAAAATAATGCACCAGCTTCCGGACTGTGATGAGTAGGCCATATAGTAGCTTCTGGACCTGCGGATATCTCGTTTTGGAGTCGGCAAGGACCTTGCTGACAAAGTAGACTGGCCGTTGTATTTTCTGACTATGACCCTGTTCGGATCGCTCGACCACCAATACCGTGCTGACTACCTGAGTGGTTGCCGCCAGATATAGCATTAGCGGTTCTTGGGGCATGGGTGACGCCAGCACGGGAGGTGATGTGAGGAATTGTTTGAAGTCTTCGAAGGCTTGCTGGGCTTCTGGAGTCCATTGGAAATTGTCCGCCTTTTTGAGTAGCTTGAAGAAGGGCATACCCCGTTCGCCCAGTTGGGAAATAAACCGGCCGAGTGCCGCCATGCAGCCTGTTAGCTTCTAGACGTCTTTGAGGTTAGTCGGGGGTGCCATGTTCCTGATTGCGTTGACATTCTCCGGGTTGGCCTCGATGCCGCGATGGGAGACGATGAAGCCAAGTAACTTTCCGGATGGTACACCAAAGGCGCATTTTTCCGGGTTCAACTTCATCTTGAATCTTCGAAGGTTTTGGAAGGTTTCTTCCAAGTCAGCGATGAGGTCTTCTTTGGACTTGGTCTTGATCACCACGTCGTCAACGTAGGCTTCCACGTTGCGCCCGATCTGGGTGTGCAGACATCGCTGAATGGCCCGTTGATAGGTTGCTCCAGCGTTCTTCAGACCGAACGGCATTGTGATGTAGCAGTATGCTCCAAACAGTGTGATGAAAGATGTCTTTAAGAAGTCTTCCTCCCTCAGGCTGATTTGATGGTATCCCGAGTAACAGTCGAGAAAGCTGAGTAGGTCGCACCCGGTCGTGGAATCAACCACCTGATCTATCCTGTGAAGACCAAATGGGTCCTTGGGGCACGCCTTGTTGAGATCGGTGTAGTCGACGCACATGCGCCATTTACCGTTTTTTTCCAGACCAGGACTGGGTTTGCCAGCCAATCCGGGAGATAGACCTCCTTGATGAACCCAGCTGCGAGGAGCTTGGTGATCTCCTCCCGAATAGTATCCTTGCGGTCTTGGGCGAAGCGCCGTAGCCATTGCTTGACTGGCTTGGCATCTGTCTTCACATTGAGGGCATGCTTGATCACCTCCCTTGGTACGCCCGGCATGTCGGATGGTTTCCATGCGAAGATATCCTTATTGGCTTGTAGGAAGGTGACGAGCGCATCTTCCTATTTGGGGTCGAGTCTGGTCCCGACTAGAGCAGTCGTGGAGGGGTCGGAAGGGTCCAGGGGGATCTTCTTCGTGTCAGAGTCCGATGAAATTCCTAACTTCACTGCTTTTTTCGCCGGAACTTGATCTTGCTCGACTTCAGTTGTGACGGCTTGCCGAATGCTATCGCGCCCGACTGCCGCCTCTTGTGATTGAGCCAGTTCGCAGCTCTCCTTGTCGCAGGTGAAGGCTTGCTTGATGTCGCTGCGGAGGGAGAGGACTCCTGCTGGCCTAGGCATCTTGAGCACCATGTACGTATAGTGCGGTATCGCCATGAATTTGGTGAGTGCCGGTCGTCCGAGTATCGCATGGTACGCGGTCTCAAAGTCGGCCACCTCAAAATAGACGTTTTCCATGCAGAAGTTATCCCACGTGCCGAAGGTTACCGGCAAGGTTATCTCCCCGAGTGGAGTTGATGATGACAGGCCGGGAATTATCCCGTGGAAGGGGCATGGCCCGCTCATGACTTTCTGGTAGTTGTTATTCCGCTGGGGCCGCGACCAAGTGTGCTCCATGTTGGCCACCTCGTTGTCCGACTTTCGTTTATGGCTGCCAAACCTATTTTGAAACGGCTCGTTGTCGGTTTTTGCCTTTTGGTCCTTCTGTCGGGACTCCTTCTTCTCGTCGAGGGCCTCTGCGACCGCTTCAGCCAAGTCGGCGTATTTATTGGCCATGTCAAATAGAGCCCGGACAGACGGCGGTGGTTTCCGAGTGAACTTCGCGATGAATGGGGCGTCCTTTACTCCCTTGCGGAAGGTGGTGATGACGGCCTCGTCGCGGATCGTTGGGATCTTGTTGCGCTTCTCGGAAAACCTCTTGATGAAGTCTGGTAGAGACTCGTTCTTCTTCTGGTGCAGCTGATAAAGATCGTGCTCTGAAGACGGTCTCTCGTAGGTCCCCTGAAAATTCGCGATGAACCGCTCCCTGAGTTCTCCCCAGGAACCGATCGACCGCTTCGGGAGGCCTGTCAGCCATGTCCTCGCCGAGTCGGCTAGCGCAACCGGGAGGTAGTTAGCCATGGCTTTGTTGTCAACCCCAGCAGCTCGAACTGCTAGGGTATATACGATGATCTAGGACTCGAGATTTGTCTTGCTTTCATACTTTTCGATCCCCGTGGGCTTGAAGCCAGTCGGCCAGTGGACGTCTTGCAGCTCCCGTGTGAAAGCTAGGATCCCTTCGTCTTCGTGGGGGCTTGGGCTTCGACCACGGCGGTTAAACCACTCGTGATGGAGGCCAAAGCGCTCGTTTTCGTCTTCCAGTCGGCGGCGCTCATCCTCTTGCCGCTTACGGCGCCGGGCACTGATAGTATTGCGAAGGTCATGCTGTATGCGCTCTCAGAGGTCTTGATTAGGCCGGCGATCATACTGGTGACGGCGCTGATTGTTGTTATTAGTATTGCCGAGTGTAGTTTGCCTAGACTCTTCGCGTGGCCGACTTGAGCCGGCGGCCCAACGCCGAGCTGATGTGGACGAGCCCACTGCTGGAGATCCCGACCTGTTAGTCGGTACTAGGGTGTCGCCCGACTGCAGTTCTTGTTGTTGGCAGGCAGCAGCCGTGATCATCGCCTTGATCTTGACGATGGTTGGGGTGGCCTGGTGGTCAGGCCCGAGCTGGAGCATGTCCAGCAAAGTTGCGGCGGCCACAACGTTCTGTTGCAGCATGACGAAGACGTCGTGATCGCCGACTTTAGTTTGGAGAATCTTCTGCTGGGCTGCTCGCCCAGCTCTGCGTAGCCCATCGTTGTGAGCCTCGCGATCAGCTTCCTCCTGTTGTTGCAGTCAGCACGCCTCCTCCTGCTGCTCCTCTTGTAGTCAGCGCACCTCGGAGGGTGGTGTTGAAGCCATGAAGATCTCGCGGGGGAGGAGAAAACTCACCAGACTGGAGTCTGAACTGGCGTTCGCACCGTTATCCGACTTGGAGTCGGACTCCGAGTAGTTTATCGGAGTGAGAATGACCCGAACCTCTCTACATCCAATCTGAAACGGCGCTTGGCCATGTCTGAACTGAATCATAGGAGATCGGGTTTGTTGTGCGGAGTGTAAATCCACAACGTCGCCGAGTCCGTGTGGGAGATTGACGATCTCTCCCCTTCTCGGCCCGACCTGGGCTGGCTCAAGGCCTAGCGCGAGTCAGACGCCGAAGGAGAGAGTCGTCCCTATGCTTGGCGATGTGAAGGACTGCCGCAGTAAGTCGTGGAAGGAGATCGCGGCGTCCTGTGGGCCGACTGGCGCTACGTCGGCTAGCTCCTCGGCCGGTTGGATTAGATCTGTTCTGGCCAAGGTAAGGTTGCCGGTCTGGTCGGCAACGAAATCGAGGCTTCCGAAAGAAATCTGGTCTCTGGGGGGGAATTTGTTGCCGTCGACTCCGCTTGTTGGATCCATCGGATTCGTTGATGAAGAAATCGCCGGGACCCCTACCTGGCGCGCCAACTGTCGATGCTTTGCACCGGCAATAAAAGTATGGGGCTACTCGGCGAAGGTGAATTCGGTGGATTGCAGAGGAACACAAAGAAGATTTATACTAGTTCAGGCCCTCGATGTGAGGTAATACCCTACGTCCAGTTGAGGTGTTATTCCTCTGAGGTGTTGGATGATCGATGATCTTGTCTCTTGCCCTGAGGGGCGCCCTGCCTCGCTTTATATACTAGGGGACAGGGGTACATGATAAGGATCCCAGCCGGATGTAGCCAAGGGATATCCTTCTTAGAGATAGAGACCTATCCTACTAAGACTATGTTTCCTCGTTATACAAGGCAAAGCCTGCCGGGTGCTATCTTATCTCTAATTACATGGTTCGTCCCATCCTCTATCCGAGTGGCCCATATACTGGTAATGAGGTACCCGGGGCTCATGGCCTCCACAACTGGGATCTATGAGGTCAAGGAGCCCTTTCACGGACCCGACGAGGGCCTCCCGTGACTCCCTGATCACTCTTATCTCCTCTGTGTAAAACCGATACTGGGCCTGGACATTGGCTCTCATGTCTGCCCAGGTCCGTCGGCAAGTAAACTTGTCAGACTCGGCTACAGACGGAACGACTAATGAATCGGCTAAGATGACAGTCAGGTTGAGGACTTACTTTCGTAGTCGGCCTCCGACCCGGCCACGGTCTTCTCCAATTCGGCTTTCTCCTTATCAAGCTTGACGACGGCCTCTTTCAACTCGGCCTTCTCCCGGTCAAGCTCGGTGTTGGCCTTCGTTAGGTCGGCCTTGACCTTCTCAAGCTCGGCCCTGGCTTCTTTGGCCTCCTTCAGCTACGATTCCCTCTCTGTTCGGGTCTTCAACTTTGCTTCGAGGGCTACACGACAGATTAGCCAAGAGCTCAACCGGGCAGTCATGACATAACTGGGCGGTCGGGAACAACGCAGCTGGATGAATACGTCGACAGTTCAGTCGGGAAAATGCATTCGGGGAGTTTACCTCTGATCTTTCCGGCTTGGGCCCAAGTCTCCTCCCTGAGCTGGTCGGTGCCACTTTTCAGCTAGGCTTCCCTCCCTGCATGACACTCCTTCATCTCAGCCTTCAATGCCCGGAGCTGCTCCAATTCTGCGAGGTGGGGAGCCATCTCGACCAGGATCTCCGTCATCGCCTCGTTACGGTCGATGAGTTTCTGCTCAGGGTGGAGGACAAATCAAGGATGGAGTCAGACGTCAAAATGAGAAGATCGCTAAGACTCTGCCACAAGAATCATACCCTGACTCCCTTGGACCCGTTGATAGCGGCGCGAAGCAAGCTTTCGTGTTGCCTCCTCGCGATGACTTCATCAAGCCTAAAGCTCTTCACGGTCTCGTCAGGGGCCGTCCATGTGAATGTCCGGGGCATCACGCGTAGAGGAGCTTCGATCCGAGGCAGGTTTGGGATCTCTGGCGGCGGCGACGACCACGACCACGACGGCGATGGGGTCCCGGCCTCCGCACCGCTGTCCCCCGCGGCCTCGGGGACCGGCTCAGGGGCTCCGACAGCGGCCTCCGCAATAGGCGACGCTTCAGGGACTGGGGCCTCAACCTCGGCAACCGCCTCTTTGTCGGGTGGCGGCGGCGACCCTGCAGTCGGGACCACCTCGGTCTCTGCGACCGGGCTGGCCACCGGCTCAGTGGCCGTGTTCATGGCCGCCGGCTCGGCTAGGGTAGGCTCTTCAAGGGGAGCGGTTGGATTGGTCTCTTTCAGATCGATATCGGCCCGCTTCCTGCACGACGAAACAAGACATTAAAACACTACTCCAGCACGCAAGAATTTCAGAAGATCTGGAGCAGCGCACCTCTTGGAGAACTTCAGCTTCTTGCCAGGCGACCCGGGTCTCGTCGGAGCGCTAACTCCGGTGGTCGGCCCGGTCAGTGTTAGAGTCGGTGGCGGCACATCAGCCTGAGTCATCCCCGATTCCGGTGTGGTTGGCTTGGGCGCCTCCGTCCTCGGCGGCGTCTGCTCCGGCCGGCCCCTCGACAGCGCTGATGCCGGGCTCGGCAATGTCGGGCTCAAACCCACAGGTCTCAACCTGGGACTTGATCGCCTGGGCGTCGCAGCGATGGTGTCCCTTATCTTCAGGCTTCCTGCCACGGCATGCGGCGTCATGGCCCCCTCGCCCCGATACAAAATGGGCTTCTTCCCTGCTCTCTTGGAGTCGGGTTGGGTAGCAGAGGGACTCCTCGGCCTCTTCTTCGACACGACGGCCAACAACGGGCGGGAGTCTTCATCAAACTCTTCATGCCACTACAAGTGAGACAACAAAATACATCATGCAATGCTGAACAATCGCAGTTCCACAGGCATTCATCACAGAAGAAGATTAAAGGTTACCTTGGTCTGGGGCCGAATGAAGCTATATGCCGTAACCTGGCGGTTATCATCCTCGGTCGCAACCACCCCTTCGGAGAAGTAGCCGAACAGGGTCTCGGTCACTTCCCCCTTGTTCGCTGACTCGTTGTTTACTCGGTCAGGATCGTTTTTGCCTTTAAAGGCCCAGCCAAATGCACTCCTCAGCTTCAGCGGCTAGATGCGCCGGGTCAGGAAGCGACGAGCCACCCAAGGTCCCATCAGGCCAGCCTTCTTGAGGTCATCTATCTTCACCAACAGTTGATGTGCCTGGCCCATCTCCTCAAAGGACGGCTCTACTGACCAGTTTGGTGAAATGACGGGCGGCAAGCCGGTAAATGGGCGCAAGGAGGGAGCCAGATCTGCACAATAGAACCATTCCCTGTGCCAGCCTTTCAAAGAAAATTTCAAGGGCAGATCAAGATATGTCTTCTTCCCATCGCTCCTCAGCTAAAGACCAGCCTCCCCCAATCACATTGATATTGCTCTTGGAGGGTTGGGGTTTGATGTGGAACAGATGTCGGAAGAGGATGAAATGGGGTTCAACACCCAAGAAGCACTCACAAAGAGTAACGAATATGGAGATCTGAAGAATCGAGCTGGGGTTCAAATGCACCGACTCCAGCCCGTAGAAGTCAAGGATGCGGCGGAAGAAATCAGAAGACGGAAGGCACAAGCCTCGATCGAAAAAAGAGGCGAAAACTACCGTTTCACCAGGTCGGGGATTTGGGACCGACTCACCCTTAGCCGACCGCCAGCGAATCACCTCTTGGCTGGGCAACTTCAGTTCGCTCTCCAGCAGCTTCAGCTTCACTGAGCCGCAATCTAAAATCGGCCAAGAACTTCCCGGCGCACCCACAAGATCCGAAGCTTTTGGCATGACTGGAGGTGGTGAGATTTGGGGAAAAGCAAATCGGGGGCTTGGAACAAACGAAGAGGATTGGAATCGCCTGAGTTTGGGTGGGGAATAGTGGCAACTAACCCTAGCCGGGCGGGAAGCGAAAAGTTGGGCGCGAAGGTGGAAGACGAAGCGATTGGCTGATTTGGGGAAGATGAAGGAATCTTTTTCTCTCTCCCTGCTTTTATAGAGCCGGTGCCGACTAGATGGGCTTGGGCCTACACAGTCAGCACTGGGCCACCAAGATATGAGTTCCTACAGTAGCATGCTCCATGTGGGCCGCCCGCAGGCTGAGTTGAAATTATAGCGCTGGTGCTACCAACAGGAGCCGATGAGGTAAACAGATATGCTTCATGAGAGCCTTATTGCTAAACATATTTGTTTGGGTATCTGTTTTATCCACCAGGTCTCGAGGATATATCCTTACAAGGATCACAAGCTGGTCTTCATTAAAATTAGGGATGCAAGTATCTTTCTCGGGTACACCTGACCACGCTGTGGATTTATTTTCATAAAGTGGTACTCGGCCTACATGCGTGGCCATCAGTTGCCATGAGCAACATTTTACCCGCTGACATGATGCGGAAGAGTCTAACTTTCGAGTAGTACACTACTCGGGAGAGACTATAAATATCTTTTCCCGCTGACATGATGCGGAGGAGTCTAACTTTTGAGTGGGACACCACTCGGAAACGACTATAAACCCCCTTTTCCAGCTGACATGACGCTGAAGAGTCCCATATACGAGTATCATCCAACTCGGCAAGACTATAAACGCATATTTCGACTGACATGAAGTCGAAGAGTCCTACATACGAGTAGTCTCCTACTCGGCAAGACTATAAAGTTTATTCCGGTTGACATGATACCAAAGAGTCTCATATACTAGTAGTAATCTACTCGGGAAAGACTTCCAGGTTAAAGATCTTTGACTTTATGTTTAATTGTCTTCACAATTAAGCACAAAGTCGGGGGCTACACCTAATAGGTGCGCCTATTCGGTGCACACTATTCATACATCAATATGAAGCCCTTCATAGCCTCGCTGCCAGCTGATATGAAGCAGGACTCAGAAGAAGACTTACTCGAACAAAGAGTACTCGGGAGCACTGCACTCGGGCGATCTTCACCATAGAGGATGAGCACTCGGCATCAGCTGTGACTCAACTATGAAGGTCTCTGGGGCTACTGTGGAGGCCATGGGCCCCGGGTACCTCATTACCAGTATATGGGCCACTTGGATAGAGGATGGGCCGAACCATGTAATTAGAGATAAGATAGCACCCGGCAGGCTTTGCCTTGTATAACGAGGAAACATAGTCTTAGTCAGATAGGTCTCTATCTCTAAGAAGGATATCCCTTGGCTGTATCCGGCTGTGATCCTTATCATGTACCCCTGTCCCCTAGTATATAATGGGAGGCAAGACGCCCCTCAGGGCAAGAGACAAGATCATCGATCATCAAACACCTCAGAGGAATAACACCTCAACTGGACGTAGGGTATTACCTCACATCAAGGGCCTGAACCAGTATAAACCTTCCCTGTGTTCCTCTGCAATCCACCGAATTCACCTTCGCCGAGTAACCCCATAGTTTTATTGCCGGTGCAAAGCGTCGACATCATTTAACCCACAATCTATCCTCCTTTATCTTCATCGCAACACCACACCGTGAATTAGAACCGGCCATGACTGGGGTGCCGCCCCACTAGAATACCCTAATCCGCTAGGTCTCTGCCCATACGAGAATTGCGGTCGTACTCAGGTCGTTTCCTGCTTGTTTCCTTGACTCGGTCCTTAACTGACCAGGGTCGGTGCTAACTTTTACCAGGAACCACCCATATCAATCCATGCCGCCCCGATTAAAAATGGTGTTGTTTCTTAGTTTTGGTTTTCGCAATCAGTTTCCATGTCTCGTGAGCGGCAATTCATGTCTCCGCTCACATAAAATGACGTTCGTTCCCTACCCGGAACGATCGCCCCCATTGCAACCATTATCACATGTGAAAGAGAAATCTAATTTCCATTACTAAGCAGTGTCAATGAATGACTTCAACATATAATAAGAATATATGGCATCAAGGTATAGGGTATCAACTCAATAATGGCTTTAAACGGAATTTAGGAACGTAATTTAACATAGCATGCATTTTATTTATAAATAAAAACAATTTCACATTAGGATCAATATGCTCAAGGAAAGGGGTGTGGTGACTTGCCTTGCTTGGCTACATCAACTTCCTCCTCTGAGTCAAGGGGCTTGTTGTCGTAAACGTAGCCTAGTCGAAACGAACGGAATGTCAAACTCGCATCCAAACACAAAAAATAAGGAATAAATATAAAGAAAAAGGGAAAAAAAATACCAAACTAGTGCCATTGGATATATCTTGATTTTAGATGAATTTTGGTGAATGTTTCACTCAATTTGGACTTAGGATGGAAAAGATATGGACTTTCAAAGATTCAAATTTGAAATAAATCAAATTAATAGCAAAAGCTACTGTTGGCATATTTAAATTACCGGATTATTTATTTTTCTAAAGAAAAGAAGCTTTTCTCTCTGGTGCATGGGGCTCACCTGCCAGAGAGTGATTAGGGGGATTACATAATTCTTAACTAAGGTTAATAATAAAAAGAAAGGGGGTGGGCCCACATGTCAAAGAGTGGGGAGGAAGTAATTATTTTCTTTAACCAAAAAGGATTAGGGGTGGGCCCCAGCTGTCACGCCAGGAGGGTATTAATTCCCCTCCCTTCTTCCTCCTCGCCTCGCTCTGCCCAGCGCGGCAGAGCGAGTCCCAGGTGGCGGTGTGAGGCACCGGTGGCGGCAGGCGAGGCATAGACGACGCAGTGCTTAGCTGCACGTGGGGAAGGCGTAGGACGGCGAGGGGTGCAGCGGCGGTACCGCGGCCCTGCTGGCAGGGCTGTCGGGGAGGGGGGGTACTCGCATGGAAGGCGGCGCAGACGGCGACAGGCGAGGCATTCCTTGGTCCGGCTGCGTCGCGCGAGATCGGTACGCTCTGGGTCCAAGCGGGGCTTGCCATGGTGGCACGGTCGGCATGGATGAGAGAGAGCGAGGGAGGCGGGCACGAGGAAGGGGATGGCCGTGCGGCGCCATGGCACCCATTGATAGGCGGGCCCGGTTTGTTGGGCGCCCATGCCTGGCCGCGGCGTGGGGTGACCTCACCTGGCAGGTAGGGCCGGCTAGCAGGGGGCCAGCTAGGCCGCTCGACCCAGCGGTAGAGGGGTGAGGGAGTGAGAGGGGGGAGGGAAAAGGGCTAGCCCACTGGGGGGTTTAAGCTTTTCGTTTTTTTCTTTTTATTTATTTACCTTTGTTTTGAAGAAAAGAGAAGAAGGGGCTATCCCAAAAGTACACAACTTTGGAGATTACAAATATATACATATATATATATGTGTATATTTATAGATTTTTTTTGAGGGTTTCTCGAAACAATTCAATTTTTGGCACTGGTATACAAACGTCAATAACCTAAAAAGTTCTAGCATGACGCAAGGTTTTGAAAAGTTTTTGAGGGTTTAGGGTTTTATCTTTCGATTTTTATTCTAGAATTTTGAGGATGTTACAAACCTACCCCCCTTAAGAAAATCTCGTCCTTGAGATTGCTTACCGAACTAGGGAAAAAGGTGGGGGTACTCCGTCTTCAAAAAATCTTCTCGTTCCTAGGTGGCTTCTTTCTCGGAGTGGTTGCTCCACTGCACTTTGTGCATCTTGATTACCCGCAAGCGGGTTCTTCGTTCGGCTATTTCTAGAATCTGGATCGGCTGCTCGGGGTAGGTCAGATCTGGGCGTAACTCCATCGTCTCCAGCTGTGCTTATTCCTCTAGGACCTACAGGCACTTCTTGAGTTGCGAAACGTGGAAAACGGGGTGAACGTCGGTGAGGGTCTCGGGTAGTTCCAGTTCATAGGCGACCTGCCCCTGTCAGCCCACTATGGGGAATGGGCCAACGTACCTTGGCGCCGATTTACCCTTGACTTTGAATCTCTTCATGCCACGTAATGGAGACACCTTGAGGTAAACGTAGTCCCCGATCTCAAACATTAGCTCCCATCAGCGGGTGTTGGTGTAGCTCTTCTGTCTGGCCTGGGCTGCCTTAAGTCTATCCCAGATCAGACGAACTTTTTCCTCTGCCTCTTTTATGATATCCGATCCAAACACTACTAATTCTCCAACCTCACTCCATATGAGTGGCGTATGGCATTTGCGTCCAAACAATGCTTCGTTATGAGACATTTTTAGACTTGCTTGGTAACTATTGTTGTATGAGAATTTCGCGTAGGGCAAGCACGTCTCCCAGTTGGTGGTAAAATCCAGCGCGCAAGCCCTCAGCATGTCTTCTAAGGTCTGGTTGGTTCTCTCGGTCTGGCCGTCTGTTTGAGGATGGTATGTGGTGCTGAAAGCCAGATGGCTCCCTAGCGCCTCGTGGAACCGTTCCTAGAAGTGGGAGGTGCACTGGGTCCCTCGATCTGAGACAATCCGCTTGGGCACACCATGCAGGCATACTATCCAGGACATAAAAAGCTCGGCCAACTTGGCAGCGCTGTAAGTAGTCTTGACTGGTATGAAATGGGCTACCTTGGTCAGTCGATCTATGATTACCCACACCGAGTCGTAACCAGATGTGGTCTTGGGCAATCCGACGATGAAGTCCATCCCAATCTCATCAAACTTCCACTCCAGGATTTGCAGAGGTTGTAGAAGCCCAGTTGGGTGCTTGTGCTTAGCTTTGACCCTTTGGCATACGTCACATACAGCAACATATTCTGCTACATCTTTTTTCATGCCTGGCCACCAATAGGCCTGCTTCAAGTCTTGGTACATCTTAGTGCTTCCCGGGTGAGTGGAGTAGGCCGAGTCGTGGGCTTTAGTGAGGATCAGTTTGCGGAGTCCATCCACAGGCGGGACGAACAACTGATCTCCGTACCAAAGTACTCCTTGCCTATCTAGTTTGTATTCGGCGGCCTTCCCTAGCCTCATCCGTTTCTTGATCTCTTCTACTTTTCCATCCCCTTGTTGTGCTTCCTTGATTTGTTTGGGTAGCTAGGGCTTTATTTCCAGGGATGCCAAACTCCCTGGGGCCACCATAGTTAGGTTGAGATAGGCCACATCGGCCTAGAGGTGAGGTGGAAAGTTTCGGGCTTCCAAGCGGAGGCATGCCGGCTTGCGGCTAAGAGCATCAGCCACCACATTAGCTTTACTAGGGTGATAATGGATATCTAGGTCATAGTCTTTGATTAGTTCTAGCCACCTTCTCTGTCATAGGTTCAGGTCAGTTTGGGTGAAAATGTACTTGAGACTCTTGTGGTCGGTATAAATGTTGCAGTGGTTCCTAATTAGGTAGTGCCTCCAGATTTTTAGGGCGTGAACCACCGAGGCTAGCTAAATGTCATGCGTGGGGTAGTTTTCTTCATGTGGCCTCAGTTGGCGGGACGCATAGGCTACCACCTTGCCCTCTTGCATCAGCACACTCCCCAAGCCTTGCCGGGACGCATCACAATAGATCTCAAAGTCCTTCCGAACGTCCAGCAGGATCAGGATGGGGGCCGAAGTCAGTTTCTCCTTCAAGGTGTCAAAACTCTTCTGGCATTGGTTCGTCCATTCGAACTTCTTCTCCTTTTTGAGCAGTTATGTGATTGGGCGAGCTACCTTTGAGAACCCTTCGATGAATCTTTGGTAGTATCCTGCTAATCCTAGGAAGCTCCTTACCTCGGTCATAGTCCTAGGGGCTCTCTATTTGGTCATTGCCTCAACCTTGGATGGATCTACTGCTACTCCTCCTGCAGAGATTATGTGACCGAGGAAGCTCACTTCCTCAAGCTAGAAGTCACACTTGCTAAATTTGGTGTATAGCTAGTGTTCCCTTAGCTTCTCCAATACCATCCTGAGATGTACCGCATGATCCTCTTTTGTCTTGGAGTAGACCAGGATATCGTTGATGAACACGACGACGAACTTATCTAAGAATTCCATGAACACTTTGTTCATTAAGTTCATGAAGTAGGCTAGGGCATTAGTTAGTCCGAAGGACATGACTGTGAACTTATACAGGCCATACTGGGTGGAGAAGGCGGTTTTGGGTATGTCTTCTAGCCGGATTTTTAGTTGGTGATATCCCGACCGGACGTCTATCTTTGAGAACACACATGCCCCCTGAAGTTGATCAAATAGGTGCCCCCTGAAGTTGATCAAATAGGTCGTTGATCCTGGGGAGGGGGTACTTGTTTTTCATTGTGACTTTGTTCAAGGCCCGATAGTCCACACACATCCTTTGGCTGCCATCTTTCTTCTTAACGAAGAGTACTGAGGCTCCCTATGGGGATGAGCTCATTGGCTAGCATCCGGTAGGGGCGTTTGGATATGGGCGCCATACCAGGCATCAGATCGATGACAAACTCAATGTCTCGATCTGGCGGCATCCCTGGTAGTTTCTCCGGGAATACTTCTGGGTATTCCTGAACTATAGGGGTCTCTTCTAAGAGCTGGTTAACCTGACATCACCTTGAGTTGTTACCAACCTACCTTGGCAATCCTACCCTAATCTTGATTTGGCCCCGATCGGGGTGGACTAGCATTATCTCCCTTCAGGCACAATCGATTACCCCTCGACTTTCTTTTAGCCAGTCGATTCCTAGAATAACATCTAGGTGTTGTGAGGGAAGGATTATAAGGTTTGTGGGGAAAATTACTCCTTGGAGAAGGAGGGGGACTTTTCACAAACCCTAGTTACGTGCAGGTCTCCCCCTGGAGAGTGGATGATCATGGGTTTTGGCAAATCGGTGATCATTATTTGGTGTTTCCTGAGGATTTTTGGTGATATGAAGGAATGCGATGCTCCGGAATCAAAAAGTACAAGGGTAGGGATGGTATGGATCGAGAACATATCGATCAAGACGCCCTGGTCGTCCTGTGCTTCCTCCATGTGGATGTGGTTCACATGCCCCTTTGCAATGGACGTCATGGTCCTCATCTTAACTGATGTCTGCTAGGCTGCCCGTGGTGCAGCCGAGGCGGTCGTAGCTTGAACCGGGGTGGTCCCGACTGGGAACCGAATCGGTGCAACCTGACGTTGGGGGCATGCTCTGGCGATGTGGCCCTTATCCCCACATTGGTAGCAGTTGAGATTGGTAGGGCCCTGTCTCGGTGCAGGGATGGTGGGTGCTAGCATATGGACCTCCGAGGTCTGGGGGAAAGCTGCAGCTGCAGTGGGCGCTGGGGCTGCAGGGCGAGGCCGAGGTGCTAGGTACACGGGCCTCCAGATTTGTGGGGTAGCATTCATAAACCTCTATCCTCCCTGCTGCTTATTTTGGAAAGCGGTAGCCTTGCGCTTCCTGTTGGCTTCTATCCTCTGGTTATCTGCCTCTGATTTTAGGGCCTTGTTCACCATGCTCTGGAAGTTGGCATGGTCCTGAATGATCAAACGCCCACGCAGGGTGTCGTTCAGACCACAAAGGAACTTATCGATCTTTTCCTCTTTGTCTGGGATGTCGGCGGGGGCATAGCAGGCCAGCTGAGTGAACTTATTTAGGTAACCCTGCACGCTCAGGTTGTCTTGCCTGAGGGTCCTGAATTCATCCCTCTTCATCTTCATGGTGGCGGCAGGCACGAAGTTCTCCCGGAATGCCGCTGTGATTTCTGCCAAGTCGGGCTCTCCAGCTTCGTCCTCTCGGGAGGCTTTGTAAGCATCCCACCAATCACTGGCTAGGCCGTCCAGTTGGCTAGAGGCGAAGTGAACTTTATCCCCATCCCTAGCTTGGATGAGGTCTAGCTTCTTCTCCATCATGCGAAGCCAGTCTTTAGCTTCAAGCGGTTCCTCGGCTTCAATGAAGACTGGTGGCTTAGTCCTCATGAATTCACCGTAGTTGGACGGTCCGCGGTTTGCCTACTTGGTCGGCCCAGTCTAGGCAGGCTGTCCTCCCGAGGCAGGCTGGCTGCCTAAGGTGTAGAGGTTGGCCAAGGTCTGCATGATTTGGTTCTAGGTGGCCAGCAATTGAGCTATTGTTGGATCGGCTGGGGGCGGCGGGGGAACTGGCTCACTAGAATGCATAGCCCCAAGTCATGACGCTCGGGTGTTCGCCATCTGAGAAAAAGAAGGGTGAGAAACATTCGGGGGTAGCGTGTTTATCTACTTGTTCAAGGAAGGCAGGGGTTTAATTATGCAAAGCCAATTTTCACACAAATGTTTCACAAAACCTGTATCTAGCCATTTGACTGAAATATACTCGCCAAAAGTTGAATAAGTTAATCCCACCATGAAGATTGTGTCCACCTTGCCAAGTCACATCTGGTTCGGCTTATCCCCATGCCCGATGTTCATTTCAAATTCCATAACCAAAGTTTTAGAAAAATTCTCAGTCTAGTGAAGATCAGTACAAGTTGTGGTGCTCCTTTAACCGCGAGCACGTCTATTTGAATAGTTTAGTTTTACTCGCACTGCAGTGGATGTATGCTTTACCTACAATCCGTGGCATACCCAATACATGAGACTTGCCATGGCCTAGTTTTTCGGATCTCCTAGCATTGCGGCACCCGCTCCAGAGACTATGTGCCCTTATGCACCCCCTGGCACTCCAATCCCACCTTGCCAGTGGTGTGAGGAGTCTTGGACCCAGGGATGTCAAGGAGAGGGAAGCAACGTTCGTTTTATTTGACATGCCATTTAACCCACAATCTATCCTCCTTCGTCTTCATCGTAACACCACACCGTGAATCAGAATCGGCCATGACTGGGGTGCTGTCCCACTAGAATACCCTAATCCACTATGTCTATGCCCATACGAGAATTGTGGTCGTACTCAGGTCATTTCCTACATGTTTCCTTGACTCAGTCCTTAACTGACCAGGGTCAATACTAACCTTTACCAGGAACCACCCATATCAATCCATGCCGCCCTGATAAAAAATGGTGTTGTTTCTTAATTTTGGTTTTTGCAATCAGTTTCCGTATGTCTCGCGAGTGGCAATTCATGTCTCCGCACACATAAAATGACGTTCGTTCTCTATCAGAACGATCGTTCCCTACCCGGAACGATCGTCCCCATTGCGATCATTATCACATGTGAAAGAGAAATCTAATTTGCATTACTAAGCAGTGTCAATGAATGACTTCAGCATATAATAAGAATATATGGCATCAAGGTACTGGGCATCTACTCAATAACGGCTTCAAACGGAATTTAGGAACGTAATTTAACATAGCACACATTTTATTTATAAATAAAAACAATTTCACATTAGTATCAATATGCTCAAGGAAGGGGGCATGGTGACTTGATTAGAGCATACTACTTGATGATGGCCTTCTTGGCCACATCTGAAACACTTTGGGGCTTTTACTCCCCCAACTCTTGAAGAATCGCCTCCATCATCTCTCTTGCCCCTCTCCTGTGGTTGAATCTGGGTAGGTCAGGCACCCTAGAAACCTTGTTGTTGTCTACCCTCATGCGCAGGAAGCCAAGGATCATGCATCTACCTTTGTTGTTGAAGACGAGGCTCCTAGATCTGAGGCCTCGGATCCACCCTCTGTTGCTCTGGGATCCACTACCTCCCCTAATCTCAACTCTCCTGACAACTTCCATCCCACCTTTAATTTTGCATCAGCAGTTGCCTCCGAAGGTAGTCTTCCTCCTAGGTATTTGCTCCACGATTTCCCCAAGCACCCTCATCACGATTGCCCCATGTCGCTCCTTCTCCTTGCTCCATCGCTCTTCGCTTGTTGGCCTGCTGGGGTTCCTATCGAGGAGGCTGCTGGGAAGGGCGGTGATCCGTCATCATCTTTGCATACGATCTCTGATCTCTCAACCTCTCTAGAATCTTCCAAATTTTCCTCGCCAAGCACTCCCAAACCTAGCAATGTCTAACTCAGAGGCTAGAAACCCTAGATCCGGATGAAAACCCTGCCCTTTCTTCACCCATAGCCACTTGTAAGGATGGACCTTGATGTGAACGTGGGTGTCCCGATCTTGTCCCGATCTTTCAATGAGAGGGTAGGTTGATTGGATGGAGCGACGTTGGCGATCCGACTACAACCGTCCAGGGACGTTGGGCCTTAGCAATCATTACACCAACTCTAGAGGCTGTTCGCAATCTCGATGGATGTACGATTAGCCCAACCATGAGGGTAATTGTTCCTGTAAACAATCGAGAACTACCAAGAACAAGATGAACAAGCAACTCAATTTGCGAATAAAGATGAAGGTTTAACTCAAGAGAACAAACGGTGGGGTTTCAAAGACGAGCAAACCAGCAATCTAACCGATCACGGGATTACACGGTAAAGTAGCGACGCTAACTTTAATCTAACAAAACCCAATCTATTTGTGGTGGCTCTAAAGGTATTAATAGGATGGGAGGATGACCACAGGGGTGTTGGGGTCGTTCTCCAACCCTAGGACATGTCCCTAATGGACACAACTTGATACATGGGCCTTTGGCCCAAAAACGATGACGCAGTACCTGAAACAGAAAACCTCTTGTCACTAAAATGACAATTGCGGGCGATTCCAAATAGATATGAGTATGAATCTGGATCCGTTAGAAAGTAGAGTTGACAATTCTGTGAAGTACTAGAACTCCCAAATCGGAGTTCGTATGAAGTCGTGGCGGCCGTCACAAGTTGGCGCTGCCGTATAGTCCGATTCCAGCCTGCGCGAATCCCTTTCCTTGTTGATCTCCTTTCTTTCCTTGTTGACCTTCTCCATGCGTAGGTGTGGACATATCGATGGTATTGATGTCCTCATCAGACCTTCTCCACTTGTGGGAGCAAATCATCTACGAGGAAGCCATAGGGCCTCACCCTATCGGGCTTCCCACCGCCTTCACCATTAGAGGCTGCAAAAACAGCCTAATACTGTAGCCATTGGCCTTAGCGAGCTTGCCAGCCCAAGGAGGATCCGATGGGGGTGGGCCGCCGTGATCTCCCGGTTCTCATCTGCGACGTAGATCATCTCTCCTGCATCGATTTGCTGGAGAAGAGCACGGTGATTGGCCGCTGCCCAAGGAGGATCCGATGGGGGTGGACTGCCGTGATCTCCCGGTTCTCATCTGCGACGTAGATCGTCTCTCCTGCTTCGATTTGTTGGAGAAGAGCACGGTGATCGGCCGCTGCCACCGTCGCCCTCGCTCTCCGCCCTCGCCATCGTGAAAAAAAAATTGTTGGAGTTCAGATCTGTGTAAAGTTGTCCAATTCTTACTTGATTCAATTTGTGTGTTGTGCACTTGTGTTGTCTGTTTTAATCCGGCTGGGCTTCGGTGAAGTCGTTGACATCCCTAGTCTGAGTCGAAGTCAGTGTCGCGTGGCCCGCTTTAGTCGGATGTCATCATCGCGTGGCCCATTTCAGCCGGGCGTCATGCGTTCCGGTTGCGACGCAAAATACAATCGGGAATGGGGCGAACACGCAAACGGACGAGGCGACGGACGAAAAATCGGGAACTGAACGAAGACGGAGCAAAGGGACAGAAACAGTCCATACCTCCAAGCACGATCCTACCTCTGCTTTTTCCCTTTTTTCTGTTCCCCTCCCACCCCTCTCCTCCAGCGAATTTCCTAATGGACGAACAGGCGCGCGCAGCGCGAACGGGAATTGTTCACATGTTTTTGCCTGGTTTGGTTTTTTCACGCACATGAAATTTTCCCATTTTGGATTCCACGGACGTGATACGTTACTAAATTGGGCTTTAACCGAATTGGGCTTTAATATGACGGAGGCCATATGCTATACGGGGTCACCAAAGGCCTTGTAATGTATTTTGAGGTTGCTTTTATTTAATCCTAACTTTCAATGATTCTTTTGTTTATTTTTTGACTACCAAACATGAGCAAACCGAAATACAATTCATGAACTCCAAATTTAATCTTTGAAATATTTTTTAAATAATTACAATTTGGGTAAAAAATTTCTTTTTTTTGAGTAGGAAGTCTCAGAGCAAAATTCTTTGTGTAAAAGATTTACTATTTATGTACAAATTTATGTTTAGAAAGTTTACTATTTATTTATAAAGTTTATGCGTATAAAATTTAATATTTATGTATAAAGTTTATGTGTATAAAGTTTACTATTCATATATAAAGTAGATGTGTATAATGTTTATTATTCTTATATAAAGTTTGTGTGTATAGAGTTTACTATATATGTATAAACTTTACGTGTAGAAATTTAGCTGAGCCGAGAAATAAATGTGCTAGAGAATAGAGAAAATAAGAAACACAATGACATGGGCCAAGTCACATGAAATACTGGACGCTAGAATCCAGCCCGAAATAGAGAAGCGTTGCTATTTTTGCTAGGCCATAATATGAGCCCATGCCCAGGAATACACGAATTTTTTTATTTTTATATTTTTTTAATAAAATATTTACAAAAGTACATTTTCGTTTCAAAAATTTACGAACATATACTCCTAACACCCTCTGGGAGGACGTTTTCTAAAAATCGCCATCCCAGAGGACGATTTAATAAAGTGGCTAACGGCCGTAGGCTGGGCGGCCGACAGCCGTCAGCACTTTTGCAGACGGCCCCTGGCCGCCCAAAAACTGCCTCCTAGAGGGCGATATTTAGCTAGCCCGGTATAAAACCCCCTCGTAAACTCAAAAAATGTCATAAAATTCAGAGAAATTACAAAAAAAAAGAAGAGAGAGCTGAGAGCAAGGCTGAACGAAAGTAGCAAAGCTCTATCAGTTTGCTAATTGTCTGTAGGTAAAATCTATTATCCCTTTGTAATTTCTATTTCTACGCACAAATTGATGTGGTATTGTACTGGTTACGTGTATATTACAATATAAAAATAAGTTGTTACTCGTAGATCTGTAGGTTTTGAGTCAATCTGTTAAATAACTTAATTTGTGTAGAGATGGTAGTTATAAAATCTCGATTACACGGTTTTAAATATGAGGAGAATGTTGGTACCTAGTTTAACTATATTTTTTCATCAACAGATATGTCAAATAAGCTGATATTTCAGTTATTTCACTGGCAAGAGAATGTTAGGTATGGTCCACAAGGTGTAGATCTGTCGGAGTTTAGTTCAACGGCTAAGGGCATTGATAGGCTAGCTGAGAGAAGTTTCGGGTCAGTGTACAACTGGCTGATGCGAGGCTTTCGACTGGACTCCCAGATCAACGCAATAACCTTGTATGCTGTAGTCAGTCATGCAGTTAAAGATTTTTTTGAAACTGATGCCGGTGGATTGCACTGTCACTTGGAGATGGTACATGAAGAATGCATTTCAATGTGGTTGGCCACTGTGCATACTTGTGTCGGTGTATGAGAATGATAACAACGCTGTTGCAATCCTCGTGCAAGATGGTGAGGGTCTAAGTACGACGGAGGAGGTGATGTCGAAACAATGGAAGAAAATGAAGGAGGGAATAAAGAAGATAGAGAGCTAACAGGTGTGGCAGATGAGAGAGAACTAATCGACACCATCGTCGAAGAAATGGATAGGGAAGATGCTGAAAACGAGCATGCAGAGTATGATAATTCGTCTGATAAGGACAACGTGATGCCTGCAGAATAGAGTAACGAGGACTTCTTAGGCCTTGTTATCTCCGAGCGGCATCATGTGCCATGAGAGTAGAAGGAGAATGAGGTCATCTAGGGGGCTAAGTATGCATATGTAGAGGATTTGAAGGATACAGTAAAACAATGGGCGGTGTCACTTCAGAGGGAATTCTCAGTCGTGAAGTCAAGCAAATCAGTGTATGAAGTGAAGTGCGTGAAGGATGGGTGTCCATGGTGGATGCACGCATTCAAAGGTAAATGGAAGGATTATTGGCAAGTTTCAATCGTGACCGAGCATTCATGTTACTTACCCGGTGTTAAAAAATATCATAGAAACATGACATCTGTATTTGTTGCAATCGACATGTACTCCCACATTGTGAATAACCTGGGGTACGAACCAAGATCAATTGCTAGACATATTGAAGAGAAATTCAAATACACAATTAGCTATGCTAAGGTTTGTAGGGCAAAACAGAAGGTTGTAGAAATGAGGTTTGGCACATTTGAAGCATCTTATGATAATTTGCCTCGTCTGTTAGCCTGTATTCTTTAGAGGAATGCAGAGACTTACTACGACCTAAAAGCCTTTCCATCAATTGACCATGGTAATAAAAGTGTGTTGCAACGAGTATTCTTTTCGTTAGGTGCTTGTATTCAGGCATTTGTGCATTGTCGTCCCATCCTCTACATCGATGGGATAATTCTGACCAAAAAGTACAGAGGACAGATATTAACAGTAATTGGAGTTGATGGAAACAACCAAGTTCTACTGGTGGCTTTTTCTTTTGTTGAAAGTGAGAACACTGATAGCTGGTATTGGTTCCTAGAAAGGGTTAAGTCTGCAGTTGTACGGATGAGGCCAGACGTATGCCTCGTACATGACCGTCACGCCGGCTTGCTACGGGCAATTGAGGAATTGAGGGATGGATGTGCTGAGAAGGGATACCCACCAAGGTGGTCTAATGTCCAAAGTAGATGGTGCATGCATCGTATGGGTGCTAATTTCTATAAGCAATTTAAGAATAAGCACCTTATGGATCTTTTCAAGAGGCTGTGCACTCAGAATCAAGAGAAGAAGTTCAATGAGCTTTAGAGGAGGTTGGATGAGCTTACCACTAAACAAACAGATGAGCAGTCAAGGAGGGCTACCCTTATAGGGGATGAGGCTCCACAAGCTCTTGGTCCTCTATCAAGTGACGGACCTCGTATGAGAAGAAGGTCGGCATCCTCGGTTAGAAAATTTTCAAAGTGGATTGAGAATGAGCCAAAGGAGAAATGGGCATTGTTGTATGACAAGGATGGTTCTCGATTTGGCATAATGACCACAAATTTGGCAGAGGTTTATAACTGGGTGATGCGTGGTATTCGAAGGCTTCCACTTGTTGGCATAGTTAAATTTATCTTGCATAGTATATGCAAGTACTTCAGAGATTAGTTCAAAGAAGCCGGCCCCTCAATGGCGGATAATAATCTTTTCTTTGGCATACTACTGACTAAGTACCTGCAAGGAAAAGTAATAAGGCCCGAAGACATCGAGCTATACCTCAAGGTACACAAGAACATAGATTTAAAGTATTGCGTGTCGACAAGGGCATGCGTGAAATCTACCGCAAAAGAGTTGTGCAGGAGTGCATGCTGAAGGAAAACGGGACTTGCAAGTGCTCGTGCCGAAAGCCTACCCTGCTCCACAAGCCATGTTCTCATGTTATTGCCGCGAGCGGTGAGTGCGGGATAGAAGCACGTTATTTTGTCTCACCTTATTTCAGAAAAGAAGCAATCTACAATACCTGGAATGGAGAGATATACGGCTTCGGTATTGCGGGAACATTTACTACGGAGCATCCTCAAGCTATCTACATTCCTAACCCAACAAAATTGAGGGATAAAGCAGGTCACTGCAAGACAAGACGCATCCATAATGACATGAATGAGTCAGAATCCGATGGAAGACATAAACGTTGTTCAAAGTGCGACCAAACATGCCATACATATAAGAAATGTCCAAAGGATGCAACCGGTCCAAGTGCGGCGGAAGCTAGACCGTGGGGTTCAGGCGCTGATGGCAGTCGTCCTACGGGTGAAGGCACAACTTCAAGACGACCCCGTCCTAGGCGTTCTCGAATATTTGGTGGTGCTGCGGAGTAGTGTAAGTCTATGCTTGATCTTTGTTGTAGAACGATATGTACCATACTGTTATTTTTTATTATCATGTAATAATGATATAAACCTTAAAAATAATTTGTAATATGGTTGTTCAATTTACTTTACGAACTTACTCTTTCTTGTTGCTTTGACAATATAATTTACCCTAACTCTCTATTTACATGCAGGTATGGCGTACCATACTCTGAAGCTGCTCGACCAGGTCCTCTACCATTCACACCAGTCTTACTTGTCAGCCATCGAGGGTGCCCAGCTAGGCACCTTCCATCCACGGCCTTCACGTCACCTCCTGAGGATAGACCATCGGTTCCGTGAGAGGTAAGAGCTGTACTAACATTCGTTCACATCATTTCTACATATCTATGTTCCCCAATATGGACTACAGTGCTATATTCTGCAGGTTACGTGAGGTTGGACTGCTCTGCAGGCTAGTTGAGCCCGCACCAGACGAGAGGGACCCCGCCAGGCGATGGGATGCTGACCGGTCACTTCTAGTGACAATGGTGGATCGCTAGAGACCGAAGACGCACACGTTCCACCTACCATGTGGCGAGATGACTCCCACACTCCAGGACATGTCCTACCTGCTGGGACTTCCCCTCACAGGGGATGCAGTTGGTCCGGTAGATGGGACACACGGTTGGTCGCAGGACATCACTGCTCAGTTCAAAGCCATGCACCGTCGACCTGGACTTGGTAGGCCAGGTTCGCTACCGCCTTACACCACGAGCGGCCTCTCACAAGCGTGGCTGCTACAGTTCACCGTAAGTCGCGGATTCCTTCGATTCACAATCATCCGATCTGTAAAACAACAGTGGTGCTGACTACAATCTTGCTTTACAGCCTGATTAGCTAGACCAAGACGCCGACCAATACTCGGTGCAGTGGAGCTTGGAGGCGTACCTGTTGTGTCTGTTCGGGTGGGTGATGTTCACCAGCACGACGGGGCACGCGGTGGACAAGAGACTGATCCACTACGCTCGTGCGATCGCCGATAGCGAGGATGGGTGTGTACCACAGTGGAGCTGGGGATCTGCTGTGCTAGCAGCGACGTACCGTGGTCTTTGTGACGCGTGCACGAAGACTGATGCAGGTGCGATTCTTGCCGGTTGCCCTCTCCTTCTGCAGCTATGGGCAGCTGAGCGCTTCGCGATAGGCCGCTCTCTGATTCAGCACTCTCCTTGCGAGGGCGGCCTTGGAGGCTTGTACGGGCAGTCGGCCGGGGACCGTCCCACTATGGGGACGGTATGGTTCGCCGTGAGGTACGTTACGTGAAATTCTAGGTTTACCACTTAAGCGCAAACACTGACGTGTTCCCCTGTCCTATTTTGCGGCGTCGTTACACTCACACGCAAGTTAGGAGGGCCTACAGTGACTTTGTTATGGAGTTGGACTGCCTGCAGCCTAGCGATGTGGTCTGGGAGCCATATAGTCCGCAGGCCATCGTGGCCCGTGCACCGCTCGGACTCTCGGTTCTTTGCACGCACGACCAGTCATACTGGATGACGAGAGTGCCGTTGATGTTCGACATCTTCGTCGAGCCCCACTGTCCGCAGCGCGTGATGCGACAGTTCGGCCTACGTCAGCTGTTCCCTATGCCCGTGCAGATGGTTGTGCCTCGTGACGTGCACAGGTTAGTACAGCTGTGATCTTTGTTGAGTAGTACAACTCTTATATTAAGTCTAATGCACTCTTTGCAAATAGATATAATCGTAGGGGACAGGCAGCCGAGACTCAGTGGTATACGCGACTGCAGCAATACATCGACGACTAGTTGTTGGCGACGGAGGAGGTCGTCGATGAGATTTTTCCACACACTGAGGACAACTACCTAGCATACCTTAGGTGGTACCAGCCCTGCACCCACACACACATGACGTTCACCCCAGAGGATCCACAGCCACACGTCGCCGCTACGACTGACACGTATCCTAGACACCGTGACCAGGACTACTTCCGCGCGGTAAGGCACATTCTCTTTGCACTTTGCTATTCCCTTTGTAGGTGTCCATGGTTCTAACATATTTTTACGTCCCATTTGAAATAGGCCGACGCAGCATGATAGGTTCGGGCAAATATGGACGCGGCGTTTGGACGGTTGGACGAAGGGATCATGCTGACTGCGGATAAGTAGAGGACGACTTTTGGGAGGATCCGTCAGTCGATACACGCAGTGATCCATGCGCTCACTTGTTGTGCAGTCGACGCGGTACCCCCCGTAGCTGTACGTCAATAGCAGCCATGCCCCGCAGGAGCTGGAGTACACTAGCATGGTTCCAGTCAGCGAGCTGGCCCCTCCAGGGGTAAATTCCACTAACCATCGGTTCATAACATGGTTTCCTTCTACGACATGCACTGTTTTACATCAATATGCTTCCGTGCAGCTTTCGCTACACCATACCTAGATCCCCCCGGAGCTGGCTCGTCCACGCAGGGAGTGTACCACATCCGACCGCACGCGTAGCAGGGCATGACCATTGCCCCCGGGGCCACCACAGGAGATCCTTCAGGTTAGATCAAAGTTTACTTTTGCCTTGCAAAATTAAACTTTGCAATTATCAACATTTTTGTGCACAGGGTTCCACTCTACAGCGCGGGGGATGTTTGCTGGTGCTGGCTCCTCCGCACAGGGCGCACGTGGCAGCGGTTGGGTACAGGATCCTTTTGAGGGGAACGACTTGAAGGACGAGGACGAGGAGATCCACGAGATACTAAATACCTCGTAGCTCGAAGGAGCTCCGCCACCGCAGACACAGGACCCACCAGCTACCACACCCGTGCAGGCGACCCGCGCTGGCCGTGCCGTACCAACAGACCGGCTGACGTACTCCTAGGCCTAGGTGCGAGCACAGGCTTAGAGGACGAAGCGGGCTAGAGGTTACGGTCAGGGCCCGTAGTGTTGCACATCTCATATGTGTAATACAACCTTTAGAGTGTGAACGAATTGATAAAAGTGCTAGAACAGTGTTCGAAAGGCCTAGTTTGACCAAAGTCAAAAAATTTGTAAAAAACTCTGTTTGTTGAAATCTACCGTTTGGAAAATGTTTCACATGGTATCTTATATGTTTTCCAAGCTTAACCTTGAAAGAAAATTGAATTCTAAAGAAACATGCCTTCTTACCACTTTTTGGAAGAAACTAGAATCTTGTTTTTGATTAAATTGCCGTAAATCTCCAAAATGAGTTCGAATGAGATTTTGAAAATGCTTCCAAAACAAAAATGTTAGACTTGACTATTTGAAATGTTTTTGGTATTCAAACTTCTCTCGAAAAACAAATCGTTGAAAAGTTATTTGCTTTTGAAATTCAACAAAAAACTACCATAAACCATAATAGGTCATTTGTACCACTTAAGTGAGAATTGTTGTAAATTTCATAGTAAATCTCAAATATATGGAAATTGTCAATGTTTGAGCTCACACATTCAAATGGCACCTTGTGTCATCTTGTTTTTCCCCGAGATCTTGAAAGCTTGTGCTGTGCCTTTTTGTGTGGGGGGATTTGCCTGACCAAGGGCTAGAGGCAGGCAGATCGGGCACAGTCGGTCCGACCGGCGCTATATGCGCGGTCCGACCGGCCTAGGATGGCGACAGACTCCAGGCCCCCAACTCGGCGGCCTCTGGCGCCTCGGGGGTTGGCTCAGGAGCTGTAGCCGCGGCTTCAACAACAGGCGCTGGCTTAGGAGCTGCCGCGACGGCTTCGACGATAGGCGCTGGCTTAGGGGCTAGAGCAGTGGCTCTGGCAACCATCCCTTGGTCGACTGGTGTTGGCGGCCCTGCAGTCGGGGCTGTCTCAATTTCTGCAATTGGGACTGCCGCCGGCTCAGCAGGTGTGCTCGCTGGTGCCAACTCGGCTGGGGCAGGATTGACAGCGGGGGTGGCCGGCGTGGTCTCCTTGAGATCAATGTCGACCCACCTCCTGCACAACGAATCCAATATCAAGACGTCACAATCATAAACATGATTTTCAGAAGACCTAGAATGACCTATCTCTTGGAGAACTTGAGCTTCTATCCGGGAGATCCAGAGGGCGGCACTGGAGGGCTGCTGGCAGTCGGGTCGGAGGGCACGGCTGTCAGCGGCGGCATTTTAGTCCTAGTCGGCCCCGTTCGCGGTATGGCTGGCTGGGGCGCTCGGGTTCTCGGTGGCACTGTGGTCGACCTCGTACTCAATGGCACTCTGGTTGGGCTTGACGATGTGGAGCTCGGCTGCATGGGTCCCGGTCTGGAACTCAATGGCCTAGGCGCTGCGCCGGCGGTGTCCTTTATCTTCAGACTCCTGGCAGCGGTGCTCGGCTTCACAACCTTCTCCTTGCCCCGATCTGCAATGGGTTTCTTCCCCGCTCTCTTGGAGTCGGGTTGGGCGGTAGAAGGACTTCTCGGCCTCTTCTTCGATTTCATGGCCGACAACGGACGGGAGTCATCATCAAACTCCTTGCACTACTGCAAATGATTCAACAATATACATCACACAATGTTGGGCCATTACGGATACATGTCTACAAGCATTCATCACAGAAGAAAGGCAGAGGTTACCTCGGGACGAGGCCGGTTCTGGTTATAAGCCGCGATGCAGCGCTCTGTGTCCTCGGTCTCGATCACTCCATTGGAGAAATAAGTGAACAAGGTTTCGGTCACTTCTTGCTGGCTGGCCACCTCTCGGCTTTCTCGGTCGGGGTCATTTTTCCCTTGATAATCCCAGCAGAACTCGCATCTCAACTTCAGTGGCTGGATGCGTCGGGTCGGGAAACGCTTGGCCACCCAGGGGCCGGTCAGGCCGCCTTCCTTAAACTTCTCCAACTTTGCCAGCAACTGATGCACTTGGCCCATCTCTTCGAAGGTTGGCTCCGATGACCAATTGGGCGAGATCGTCGGGGGCTTTCCGGTGAATGCAGGCAGGGAGGGTGTTAGATCGAAATAGTAAAACCACTCCTTATGCCAACCTTTCAAGGAGGACTTTAAAGAAAGACTGATATATATTTTCTTCATCTCACTTCTCAACTGAAGGCCAGCCCTCCCAATCACCTGAACCTTATTTTTGGAGGGTTGGGGCTTGATGTGGAATAAGTGCCTAAAGAAATTGAAGTGGGGTTCTACACCCAAGTAGCACTCACAAAGAGTCATGAAGATAGAGATTTGCAAAATCGAGTTGGGATTCAGATTCACCAACTCCAATCCATAAAAGTTAAGAAGACGGCGGAAGAACTCTGAAGAAGGAAGAAACAAACCCCGGTCAAAGAAAGAGGCAAAAACAACAGTTTCGCCGGATTGGGGATTTGGAACCGACTCACCCTCAGTCGGGTGCCAGCGGATGATATCACGGCTTTGCAGCCGCAGCAACTTCTCCAACCTTTCCAGCTTCGACCGGTTGCAATCCGAGGTTGGCCACCCTTCGTCCGACGCCCCAACGAAATCTGTAACCTTCGGCATGGCTGGGGGATAGGAGATTTGGGGGAAATATGGTCGGGGGCTTGGAATAGACAAATGGATGCGGAATCGCTCGAGCTTCGGTGGGGAGGAGCAAGCAATGGCGAACCCTAGCAGAGCGGGAGGCTAAATTTCGGCGCGGAGCTGGGAAGACGAAACAATTGGTCGCTTGGGGAAGATAGAGGAATCTTTTCTCTCTCCCTCAGCCTTTATAGAGCCTATGTCGACTTATGGGCTTGGGCTTCTACAGTCGGCACTGGGCCACCCAAGATATGAGTTTCTACAGTAGCACGCTCAATATGGGCCATTCGCTAGCTGCGTTAAAATCACGGTACAGGTGCTACCAACAGGAACTGATGAGGTAAACAGATATGCTTCATGAAACCTAATTGCTGAACACATGTGTTTGGGTATCTGTTTTATCCACCAGGTATTGAGGATATATCCTTATAAGGATCACAAGCTGGTCTTCATCAACATTGGGGATGCAGGTATCCTTATAAGTACACCTGACCACGGAATGGATTTATTTTCATAAAGTGGTACTCGGCCTACATGCTTGGCCAATAGTTGCCATGAGCAATATTATTCCAGCCGACATGACGCTAAAGAGTCTAACTTTCGAGTAGTGCACTACTCGGGAGAGACTATAAATACCCTTTCCAGCTGACATGACGCTGAGGAGTCTAACTCCCGAGTGGGATGCCACCCGGGAAAGACTATAAACCCCCTTCTTTCCAGCTGACATGAAGCTGAAGAGTCCCATATACGAGTGGCCAGCTACTCGGCAAGACTATAAATCATATTTCAGTTGACATGATACCGAAGAGTCTCATATACCAGTAGTAATCTACTCGGGAAAGACTATAAGGTTAAAGATCTTTGACTTTATGTTTAATTGTCTTCACAATTAAGCGCAAAGTCGGGGGCTACACCTAATAGGTGCGCCTATCGGTGCATACTATTCATACATCAATATGAAGCCCTTCATAGCCTCGCTGCCAGCTGACATGAAGTAGGACTCGGGAAGAAGAAGCACTCGGACAAAGAGCACTCGGGAGCAATGCACTCGGGCAATCTTCACCGTGGAGGACGAGCACTCGGCATCAGCTGTGACTCAACTATGAAGGTCTCAGGGGCTACTGTGGAGGCCATGGGCCCCGGGTACCTCATCACAAGCATATGGGCCACTCGGATAGAGGATAGGCCGAGACTTGTAATTAGAGATATAGTAGCACCCGATAGACTTTGCCTTGTACAGAAAGGAATATATAGTCTTAGTCGGGTAAGATATATCTCTAAGAAGGAAATCCCTTGGCCATATCTAGCTAGGACTCCTAGCTTGTACCCCTGTCCCCCAGTATATAAGGGGAGGCAGGGCGCCCCCTGAGGGCACGAGCTCATACGAGATCATTGATCAACACACATCCTCAAAGGAATACCACCACAACTGGACGTAGGGTATTACCTCACATAGAGGGCTTGAACCAGTATAAAATCTCCTTGTGTTCTTTTGCAATCCACCGAGTTTCCCCTTGCCGAATAGTTCTATATTCATATTGCCGGTGTAAAACATCGACAGTCTCCAAAACTATACGAAGGTGCTGCTCATGTTCTCCCTTCATCTTGGAATAAACGAGGATATCATTGATGAAAACCACCACAAACTTGTCCAAGTATTCCATGAACACTTTATTCATCAAGTTCATGAAGAATGCAGGGGCGTTAGTCAACCCAAAGGACATAACTGTGCACTCATATAATCCATATCAAGTGGTAAAAGCAGTTTTGGGAATATATTCTTCCCGAATCCTTAACTAATGATAACCTGAGTGAAGATCTATCTTGGAGAAGACGGTGGCTCCTTCTAACTGATCAAACAAATCATCAATCCGAGGTAGCGGGTACTTATTCTTGATAGTGACTTCATTGAGTACGCAATAATCAACACACACATCCGTTGCGCCCCATCTTTCTTTTCCACAAAAATAACTAGCGCTCCCCAAGGCGACATACTAGGTCTGATGTAGCCCTTAGTAAGTAACTCTTCAACTTGCTTCTTTACTTCTGCCAACTCATTAGCTCCCATTCTATACGGTCTCTTATGGATAGGGGCAGTGCCTGGGGCTAGATCTATTCTGAACTCAATATCTCTCTTAGGTGGCATTCCAGGTAGATCATCCGGAAAGACATCAGAATAATCTCGTACCACAGGGATCTCTGCGATGGCTGCTTGGTTTAGCGATACCAGAGAAGATGAGGTGGAGAGAGCACGGAAAATCACTTTCCTCCCAAAGGCAGGGGTTAGGGTCACTGTCCTAGTGGCACAATCAATAATTCCCTTGTGCCGGTTAACCAGTCCATCCTAGGATGGATCTATCTCTTCTGATTTGATTAGAATTAAATCGGCCAGGAAAGGGATACCCTGAATTTCTAAGGTCACAGAGGGGCTAAACTGGGTGGTATGCATTTGATTCCCTGGTGTGTTAACCATGATAGACTTATCCAATTTTCCCATCTGGAACCTATGTTTTCTTGCAAAATTCCTCGACATAAAAGAATGTGTAGCACCCGAATCAAACAAAACTGTGGTAGTAACTGAATTAACAGGGAACGTACCTAGAACAACGTCCGGTGCAGCTTGAGCCTCATCTGCAGTGATGTGGTACACTCTGGCCTTGATCACATTGCTAGAGGGTGCCCCGATGTGGTTGACTTAAGGCATTTAGGCTTTGGACACTGAGAAGAATAATGTCCCGGATCTCCACAATTGTAGTAGGTCAGTGGCTTCCCTCCAACTTCCTTCTTAACGGGCTGGTTGGTTGTTGGGGCTGTGACTGGCCGAGGGGAAGGACGGTTTGCTCTAGCGTTGCCGCCAGTAGTGTTGGTGTAGAACTGGCGCTGCGGGTGAGGTGTCGATGAAGTTCCACCTAGCTGGGCCTAGGACGTTCCCGCAATACGTGGCCTCTGACTAGAGGGTTGCTGTGCCCGAAAACTTGCCATTATGCGCTTCCTTTGCTCCATACGGTTGTGTTTGTCTTCCTAGCGAATGGCTTTGTCCACCAGTTTCTAGAAATCTAAGTAGTCACTAGAGAGTAGTTGAACTAAAAGTTCATCATTTAGCCTGTCCAAAAACTTCTCTTGCCGGTCAGCGTCAGTGCTAACATCCTCCGGCGCATAGCGGGCAACACGGTTGAACTCATAAAGAAACTCGGTCACCGATTGTCGATGTTTTATACAGGCAATACAACTATAGGGCTACTCAGCATGGGGAAACTCGGTGGATTGTAGAGGAATGCAAAGAACATTTATACTGGTTCAGGCCCTCGAGGCGAGGTAATACCCTACGTCCAATTGTGGTGTTATTCCTCTAAGGTGTTTGTCGATCAATGATCTCTCGCCCTCATGGGGCACCCTGCTTTCCCTTTATACTGGGGGGTAGGGGTACATGATAGGGATCCTAGCCGTATACGGCCAAGAGATTCCCTTCTTAGAGATAGAACCTTATCCGACTAAGACTATGTTTTCCTTATCGTACAAGGCAAAGTCCGCCGGTGCTATCTTATCTCTAACTACATGATTCAGCCCATCCTCTATCCGAGTGGCCCATATGCTGGTGGTGAGGTACCCGGGGCCCATGGCCTCCACAGTAGCCCCTGAGACCTTCATAGTTGAGTCACAGCTAATGCCGAGTGCTCATCCTCCACGGTGAAGATTGCCCAAGTGCGATGCTCCCGAGTACTCTTTGTCCGAGTGAGAGTTCTCCCCGAGTCCTGCTTCATGTCAGCTGGCAGCGAGGCTATGAAGGGCTTCATGTCGATGTATGAATAGTGTGCACTGAATAGGCGCACCTATTAGGTGTAGCCCCCCGACTTTGTGCTTAATTGTGAAGACAATTAAACATAAAGTTAAAGATCTTTAACCTAATAGTCTTTCCCGAGTAGTATACTACTGGTATATGAGACTCTTTGGTATCATGTTGTGGAGGCCATGGGCCCTGGGTACCTCATTACTAGTACATGGGCCACTCGGATAGATAGGCGAACCATGAATTAGAGATAAGATAGCATCTGGTAGGCTTTGCCTTGTATAATAAGGAAGCATAGTCTTAGTCGGATAGGACTCTATCTCTAAGGAGGAAATCCCTTGGCCGTATCCGCTGGGATCCTATCATGTACCCCTGTCCCCTAGTATATAAAGGGAGGCAGGGCGCCCCTCAGGGCAAGGACAACAAGATCACCGATCATCAAACACCTAAGAGGAATAACACCTCAACTGGACGTAGGGTATTACCTCACATCGAGGGCCCGAACCAGTATAAACCTTCTGTGTTCCTTTGCAATCCACCGAATTCACCCTCGCCGAGTAGCCCCATAGTTTCATTACCGGTGCAAAGCATCAACAGTTGGCGCGCCAGGTAGGGGCCCGGTGAATTCCTCATCAGAAGATTCGATGGATTCAATCAACGAAGTCAACAGCAGCAAGTTCTCCCCCGGAGACACAATGACCTTCGGGAGCTTTGATTTCATTGCCGATCAATTCGGCAATCTCACCTTGGCTGAGGCAGATCCAATCTTGCCAGCCGAGGAACTAGCCGACATTGCGCCAGTTGGCTCACAGGACGTCACGATCTCCTTCCCCGACTTACTGTGGCAGTCCTTCACATCGCCAAGCATCAGGACAACCCTCTCCTTTGGCATCCGACTTGCGCTAGGCCTTGAGCCAGCCCGGGTTGGGCTGAGAAGGGGAGAGGTCGTCAATCTCCCTCACAGCTCCGGTGACGCTGCGCATTTAAATCCCGCGCAGCAGACCCGATCTCCAGCAATTCAGTTTGGACACGGCCAAGCGCCATTTCAGATTGGATCTAGAGAGGTCGGAGTCGTTCTCACTCCGATAAACTACTCGGAGTCCGACACTAAGTCGGATAGCGGTTCAAGCGTCAGTTCGGACTCTAATTCGGCAAGCTTCCTCCTCTCCCGCAAGATCTTCATGGCTTCAACACCACCTTCCGAGGTACGCCGACTACAAGAGGAGCAACAGGAGGAGGCGCGCCGACTACGACAAGAGGAGGCCAAACGCGAGGCCCGCAATGACGAGCTACGCCAAGCTGGGCGAGTCGCCCAGCAACAGATCCTCCAAACCAAAATTGGTGACCACGACGTCTTCGTCACCCCACAACAGAGCGTTGTGGCCACAGCAGCTCTGCTGGACACACTCCAGGTCGGGCCTGATCACCAGGCCACCCCGACTATCGCTAAGATCAAGGTGATGATCACAGCTGCTGCCTGTCAGTAGCAACAGTAGTCGGGCGACACAGTTATACCGACCAACCGGTCGGGTTCTCCAGCGGCAGACTCATCTGCATCAACACAACGCTGGGCGGCCGACTCCAGTCGGCAACGCGAAGAGTCCTGGCAGACCACGCTCGGCAACACCAACAATAACAATTGGCGGCGTCGCCAGTACGATCGCTGACCCAATCAAGACCTCCGAGTCTGACTGCACCGCGACCTTCGCCACACCTTAAACGCTCGACGCGAAGAACGCGAAGAAGATGAACGCCGCCGACTGGAGGACGAAAACGAGCGCTTCGGTCTCCACCACGAGCGGCTGCATCGCCAAGATCGGAGTCGGAGCCCTCACGAAGATGAAGGCATCCCAACCTTCACGCGGGAGCTACAGGACGTCTTTTGGCCGACTGGCTTTAAGCCCACCCGGATTGAAAAGTACGACGGCAAGACAAACCCCGAGTCCTGGCTCACCGTCTACACCCTAGCAGTTCGAGCTGCTGGGGGTGATAGCAAAGTCATGGCTAACTACCTCCCAGTCGCGCTAGCCGACTCGGCAAGGACATGGCTGACAGGCCTCCCGAGGCGGTCGATCGGTTCCTGGGACCAACTCAGGGAGCGGTTCATCGCTAATTTCTAGGGGACCTACGACAGACCCGCTTCGGAGCATGATCTTTATCAACTGCACCAGAAGAAAAACGAGTCTTTGCGTGAATTATCAAAAGGTTTTCCGAGAAGCGCAACCAAATTCCAATTGTCAAAGACGAGGCCGTCATCGCTGCCTTTCGCAAGGGGGTAAAAGACGCTCCGCTTATCGCAAAATTCACTCGGAAGGCACCATCCACGGTCCGGGTGCTCTTCAACATGGCCAACAAGTACGCCGACTCGGCCGAGGCGGTCACCGAGGCCCTCGACGAGAAGGAGCCCCAACAGAAGGACCAGAAGGCGAAAGCCGACAACGAGCCGTCTCAAAATAAGTCTGGCAGCCACAAGCGGAAGTCGGACAACGAGGTGGCCAACATGAGCGCAGTCGGGCCGGCCCCAGCGGAACAATGACTACCAGAAAGTCATGACGGGCCATGCCCCTTTCACCCCAAGGGCAAGCACGCGCGCAAAGATGCTACATGCTCAAGAAGTTTGCCTCCGAGCAGGCTTCATCGTCTGCGCTGACAAGGACAAGACAAAGCCAGATCGGGTCTGGCTGATGATTTCCAAGATCCTCAAGCCGAGCTCAACCATATCTTCGGGGGGCCACTCGCATACGAGTCCAAGCGCAAACAGAAGCTTTCTACGCGCGACATCAACACGGTCTCCACGGCGGACACCCCCCAATACCTGCGCTGGTCAGAGATGGCCATCACCTTCAATCGCGCAGATCACCAATCGGTTCCCACTCGGGACGCTATCCACTCGTCCTGGACCCGGTCGTCAAAAACATCAGGCTGAAGAAAACCCTCATCGACAGAGGCAGCGCGCTCAATATCCTGTTCGCCAAGACTTTGGACGAGACGAAAAATCCTCGTTCAGAACTACGACCGAGCACTACGCCCTTCCATGGGATAATTCCTGGCCTGTCATCAACCCCACTCGGGCAGATAACCTTGCCGGTAACCTTCGGCACGCGAGATAATTTCCGCTGGGAAAATGTCTGTTTTGAGGTGGCCGACTTCGAGACCACGTACCACGCGATACTCGGACGACCGGCACTCGCCAAATTCATGGCGATCCCGCACTATACATACATGGTGCTGAAGATGCCTGGGCCAGCAGGAGTCCTCTCCCTCCGCAGCGACATCAAGCAAGCTGTCGATGTTTTACACCGGCAATAATATTATGGGGCTACTCGGCGACCTGGAATTCGATGGATTGCAGGGGAACACAAGAGAGTTATACTGGTTCAGGCCCTCGATGTGAGGTAATACCCTACGTCCAGTTGAGGTGTTATTCCTCTGAGGTGGTTTGCGATCAATGATCTTGCGTGCCCTCATGGGCGCCCTGCCTCCCTTTATATACTAGACAGCGGGTACATGGTAAGATCCAGTCGATACAACCAAGGGATTTCCTTCTTAGAGATAGAATCCTATCCGACTAAGCTATGTTTCCTTATTATACAAGGCACAGCCTGCCGGGTGCTATCTTATCTCTAATTACATGGTCTGTCCATCCTCTATCCGAGTGCCCATGTGCTAGTATGAGGTACCCGGGGCCCATGGCTCCCAAGTAGCCCCTGAGACCTTCATAGTTGAGTCACAGCTGACGCCGAGTGCTCATCCTCCACGGTGAAGTTTACCCGATGCGATGCTCCCGAGTACTCTTTGTCGCGATAAGTCTTCTCGAGTCCTGCTTCATGTCAGCTGGCAGCAGCTATGAAGGGCTTCATGTAGATATATGAATAATGTGCGCCGAATAGGCGCACCTATTAGGTGTAGCCCCCGACTTTGTGCTTAATTGTGAAGACAATTAAACACTAAAGTCAAAGATCTTTAAACCTGGAAGTCTTTCCTGAGTAGATTACTTGGGGTATTTGCGACTCTTCGGTATCATGTCAACCGGAATAAACTTGATAGTCTTGCCGAGTAGAAGACTACTCGTATATAGGACTCTTCGACTTCATGTCAGTCGGAATATGAGTTTATAGTCTTTTCCGAGTGGCGTCCCACTCAAAAGCTAGACACTTACGCATCATGTAAGCGGGAATAAATATTTATAGTCTCTCCCGAGTAGTGCACCACTCGAAAATTAGACTCTTCAGCGTCATGTCGGCTGGAATAATGTTGCTCATGGCAACTGATGGCCACGCATGTAGGCCGAGTACCACTTTATGAAAATAAATCCATTACGTGGTCAGTTGTACTCGAGAAAGATACCTGCATCTCCAATCTTAATGAAGACCAGCCTGTGATCCTTGTAAGGATATATCTCGAGACCTGTGAGATAAGCAGATACCCAAACATATACGTTAGCAATAAGGCTCTCATGAAGCGTATCCGCTTACCTCATCGGTTCCTGTTAGTAGCACCAGCGCTATAATTTCAACTCAGCTGCAGCGCCCACATGGAGCTTGCTACTGTAGGAACTCATGTCTGTCGGCCCAATACCGACTGGGCAGGCCTGCCCATCTAGTCGGTACAGGCTATAAAAAAGACGGGAGAAGAGAAAAAGATTCCGTCGTCTTCCCAAATCGGCCAATCTCTTCGTCTTCCACCTTCGCGCCTAACTTTTCGCCTCCGCCTCGGCTAGGGTTAGCAGCCGCTGTTCCCCACCCGGATCGGGCGATTTCAATCCTCTCGTTTATTCCAAGCCCCCCGATTTGCTTTCCCCCAATCTCACCACCTCCAGTCATGCCGAAGGCGACGAATCCTGCGGGTGCGCCAGGGAGTTCTGGCCAATCTCAGATTGTGGCTCGTGTGAAGCTGAGACGGCTGGAGAGCGAGCTGAAGTTGGCCAGCCAAGAAGTGATCCGTTGCGGTCCGGCGAGGGATAGTCGATCCCAACCCCGCCTGGTGAAACGGTGGTTTTCGCCTCTTTCTTTGATCGGGCTTGTGTCTTCCGTCTTCTGATTTTCTTCCGCCGCATCCTGATTTCTACGGGTGGAGTTGGTGCATTTAATCCCAACTCAATCCTTCAGATCTCATATTTGTTTACTCTTTGCGATGTTTTTCTGGGATGTTGAACCCCATTTCATCCTCTTCCGACACCTGTTCCATGTCAAGCCCCAACCTTCAAGAGTAATATCAGTGTGATTGGAGGGGCTGTGTCTTCAACTGAGAGCGATGGGAAGAAAACGTATATCGATTTGCCCTTGAAATCTTCTCTGAAGGGCTGGCACAAGGAGTGGTTTTATTGCGCCGATCTGGCTCCTTCCTTGCGCCCATTTACTGGTAGGCCGCCAGCGGTGTTGCCAAGCTGGTCCTCGGAGCCAACCTTTGAAGAACTGGGCCAGGAACATATATTGCTGACGAAGATAGATGACCTCAAGAGGGCTGGCTTGACAGGGCCTTGGGTGGCTCGTCGTTTTCTGACGAGGCACGTCCAGCCGTTGAAGTTGAGAAGCGCCTTTGGCTGGGCCTTCAAAGGTAAACACGATCCCGACCGAGTGAGCAGCGAGACGGCGGACAAGGGGGCAGTGACCGATACCTTGTTTGGCTACTTCTCGAAGGGGTGGTTGCCACCGAAGATGATAACCGCGGGTTGCTGCTATAGCTTCATCCCGGCCGGACCAAGGTAACTTCTACTTTCTTCTGTGGTGAACGCCTGTGAACGGGATTGTTCAACCTTGCGTGATGTATCTCATCGACTGGCTTTGCGTGGCATGAGGAATTTGACTGAAAGACTCTCGCCCATTGTCGGCGGTCGCGTCGAAGAAGAGGCCGAGGATCCCTCTGCTGCCCAACGCCGACTCTAAAGAGCGGGGAAGAAGCCGATTTTATTCGGGGCGAGGGCCATGACAGCGCGCCCCGTGAGCGGCACTTGAAAATAAAGGACACCGCTGCCACAACACCCACGCGTCGAGTCCCAGCTGAGACCGGCAGTCGCGTCGGGCCCAACGTTGTCATGCTCCGGCAGCAGCACACCAAGGCCGGCTAGAGCAGAGGCCGCTTGCTCTAGGCGAAGGAAGGAACCCGAGCCAACCATACCAAGTCGGCCGACTCGGGCTGATACGCCGTCTACCATCGATGACACCGACCGGGCGACTGCCGATGCTAGCGCTTCGCCGGGGCGGGCCGCCCGCAGGAAGCTGAGTCTCCAAGAGGTGCGCTACTCCGGGTCCTCTGTAGTCATTGTGTGTCGGAGTAATGTCTTGATGTCTTGCTTCGTCGTGCAGGAAGCGGGCCAATATCGATCTCAAAGAGATTGATCCGTCTGCTCCACTTGATGAGCCTGCCCCAGCCGAGCCGGCGGCGGTGAACACACCTGTTGAGCCGGCGGCCAGCCCGGTTGCTGAGACCGAGGTGGCTCCGACTACAGGGCTGCTGCCGCCACCCGACTGAGAGGTGGCTGTTGAAACTGGGGCCCCAGCCCCCGAAGCGCCGTACGTTGCGGAAGCGGCGGACGGTGCCCCTAAGCCGGTCCCCGAAATCATAGGGGAAGGCGGTGCTGAGGCCAGGACCCCGTCGCCGTCGTGGTTACCGTCATCGCCATCGCCGCCGCTGCCACCACCGCCGGAGATCCCGCATCTGCCTCGGATCGAAGCTCCCCCACATGTGATGCCCTGGACCTTTACGTGGACCACTCGCGATGGTACTGCGAAAAGCTTCAAGCTCGATGAAGTCGTTGCAAGGAGAGAGCGCGAAAGCCTGCTTCGCGCTGCCATCAGCGGGTCCCAAGGGGTCGCGGTATGATTCTTGTAGTAAAGCTCTAGCAATCTTCTTGTTTTGATGTTTGACTCTGTCGTCGGTTTGTTCCTTGTCCCGAGCAGAGCTCGTCGACTGCAACGAGGCGATGACGGGGATCCTGGTCGAGATGGCTCCCCACCTCGTGGAATTGTAGCAACTCTGGGCATTGAAGGCCGAGATGGAGGCGCGTCACGCGGGGAGGGAGGCCTGGCTGAAGAGTGGCGCCAATCAGCTCAGGGCGGAGACATGGGCCCTAGCCGAGAAGATCAGAGGTAAAATCCTCGAGTATATCTTCCCGACTGGACCGTTGATGTATTCATCCAGCCGCGCTGATCCCGACTGCCCGGTGGTGTCATGACTGCACGGTTGAGCTTTTGGTTAATCTATGGTGCAGACCTTGAAGCGGAGTTAAAGACCCGAGCAGAGAGGGAATCACAGCTGAAGGAGGCTGAAGAAGCCAAGGCCGAGCTTGAAAAGGCCAAGGCCGACCTGACTAAGGCCAACACCGAGCTTGACCGGGAGAAGTCCGAGTTGGAGAAGGCCGCCGTCAAGCTCGGTAAGGAGAAGGCTGAACTGGAGAAGACCGTGGCCGGGTGGGAGGCCGACTACGAAAGTAAGCCCTTAACCCGACTGTGATCTCAGCCAATCCATTAGTTATCCTATGTGTAGCCGAATTTGACAAGCTTACTTGCCGGCCGATCTGGGCAGGCATGAGAGCTAACGTCCAGGCCCAGTATCGGTTCTACACGGAGGAGATAAGGTTGATCAGGGAGTCACGGGAAGCCCTCGTCGGGTCCGTGAAAGGGCTCCTTGACCTTGTAGATCCCCGCCCAGTGGAAACCAGCTGTAGCAGAATTCCTCAGATAATGGGGCGCCTTGAGGACGCGCCGAGTGCCTTGAAAGGGTACTCGGACGAGCGGGTTGCCGCCGGCGTGGCCCAGACCCTAGCAATGACCAAGTCCATCTACCCGAGGGCGGACATTGAGGCCATCGGGGAGGGATTTTCCGAAGAGACGACGCCCGAGGAAGCGCTGGAGCTGATCGCACAGGCGAAGCCGACTACTGAAGTAATCACCCGAGACCTGGGTCTGTAAAGGCAATACATTATGTAGTCGGTATGTATATAAGCTTTTATACATGGTCATGTGTAAATATGTGTGTCGTGCCGCCAAGCTTATCACTCGGTTGTCATTAGCTTTACCCGACCGTGTAGCATGCACCGAGTTAGTCCGATAGAACTTGATAAAAAACGTTCGGAGTAAGATGCTATACTCGGGCGAACGCATCAGTCGTGGCAAGGCTTCATAACCGGGGTGAAATAAGCTTGTATGTTATTGACAGAACACATATATACATGCAGCCCCCGACTCACTACTCGGTTGAAACAAGCGGCGTAGTGAGTCAGAGAAAACTGTACACATGGAAAATGTAAAACTCAGGTATAGAAAGGACGTAGCTGTTCTATGTTCCATGAGTTGGTGATGAGGACGCCGTCTTTGGTCTTCAGTCAGTAGGCGCCTGGCCGTGTGACCTCGGCTATAATGAACGGCCCTTCCCAGATGGGGGATAACTTGTGCCTGTCCTTGGTGGTATGTATCTTCCTTAGAGCGAGATCCCCGACCAAAAAGGCGCGGCCACGGACATTGCGATTGTGGTAACGACGCAGGCCTTGAAGATACCTTGCCGACTGGATTGTTGCGGCGTCTCTTGCTTCTTCGAGCTGATCTAGTTCGATCAGTCGGGTGTTGTTGGAGTCGTCTTCGGAGTAAGCCCGGACTTGCGGAGAGCCGAACTGTATCTCTGTCGGTAGCATGGCCTCGGTACCGTAAACCAGGAAGAAAGGGGATTGCCCTGTTGACCGACTAACTGTGGTTCTGAGAGACCAGAGAACGGATGGGAGTTCTTGTACCCACCGACCCGCTTATGGTTGTAGTCGGTCGAATATCCTGGCCTTGATGCCTTGCAAGACCATACCGTTGGCTCGCTCAACCTGCCCGTTGCTCCGCGGGTGTGCCACAGATGCATAGCAGATCTTGATGCCGAAATCGTCACAGGAATCTTGGAATAGGCCCGCCGCGAACTGAGTACCATTGTCGGTGATGATGCGGTTAGGGACTCCGAACCGGTATAATATACTCATGATGAAGTCCTTTGCTCGTGCCGCTGTAATTGTTGCGACGGGTTTAGCCTCAATCCACTTGGTGAACTTATCCACCGCGACGAATAGATGTGTGAACCCCCCTGGCGCTTTCTTGAAGGGCCCGACCATGTCGAGCCCCCATACTGCGAATGGCCAGGAGATAGGGATAGTTTGGAGTTCCTGGGCTGGGAGATTTGTTTGCCTTGCGAAGAACTGGCAACCTTCGCACTTGCGAATGATGTCCTTGGCGTCTGTGACTGCTGTGGGCCAGAAGAATCCCTGCCGGTAGGCCTTTCCGACTAACGTCCTGGATGCATCATGGTTGCCACATATGCCCGAGTGGATTGAATGCAGGATCTGCTTGCCTTCCTCGGTGGTGACGCAACACATGAGGACGCCGGATGCGCTCCTTCGGTACAGGTCTTCTCCGACTAGCAGGAAGCTTTTGCTCCGACGCTTGACCTGCTTGGCTTGACTGCGATCTTCTGGGAGTTCATCATCCAGAAGGAATTTGACAACAGGACTCCTCCAGTCTTGACATATGTGCAGCACTTCGTCTGTAGCCGGGGTAGGCTCGCCTCCCGACTGCTCTTGTGCCGGTTTCTTCTTGACTGATGGCTCCATAAGTTGCTCGACGAAGATTCCAGTCGGGACTGCCTCTCATTTGGATCCCATGTTTGCCAGCTCATCCGCCGCGTCGTTGTATTGGCGCAGGACGTGTGTGATTTCCAGCCCGTCGAACTTATTTTCCAGCTTGCGGACCTCCTGACAGTATGCCGTCATTGTATCGTCGAGACAGGTCCAGTCTTTCATTACTTGGTTTACCACGAGTTGGGAATCTTCGCGCTCAACCAGTCGACGTATGCCGAGTGATATGGCGATGCGGAGCCCGTGAACGAGTGCCTCGTACTCGGCGACGTTGTGGGAAGCCGGGAAGTGGATTTGTAGAACGTACTTCAGTTTTTCGCCAGTGGGGGATGTCAATATGACTCCAGCCCCGGCGCCACCGATCCGTAGGGAACCGTCGAAGTACATTGTCCAGTACTCTAGCTTTGCTGTTGGTATTGGGAGTTGAACTTCTGTCCACTCGGCCACGAAGTCGGCTAGAGCTTGAGATTTGATAGCTGTCCGTGGTTGGAAGGTGATGTCGAGCGCCATCAACTCGAGTGCCCATTTAGCGATCCGGCCAGTGGCCTCGCGATTATGAAGGACATCCCCGAGTGGAAATGCTATGACCACCGTGACTTGATGTGCTTGAAAGTAGTGCACCAGCTTTCGAACTGTCATGAGTAGGCCGTATAGCAGCTTCTGGACCTGCGGGTATCTCGTTTTGGAGTCGGCAAGGACCTCGTTGACAAAATAGATTGCCCGTTGTATTTTCTGAATATGACCCTGTTCGGATCGCTCCACTACCAGCACCGTGCTGACCACGTGAGTGGTTGCCGCCAGATATAGCATTAGCGGTTCCTGGGGTAAGGGTGATGCCAACACGGGAGGTGTGGGAGCCATGGGCCCCGGGTACCTCACTACAAGCACATGGGCCACTCGGATAGAGGATGGGCCAGATCATGTAATTAGAGATAAGATAGCACCCGGCAGGCTGTGCCTTGTACAATAAGGAAACATAGCCTTAGTCGGATAGGATTCTATCTCTAAGAAGGAAATCCCTTGGTCGTATCCGACTGGGATCCTTACCATGTACTCCTGTCCCCTAGTATATAAAGGGAGGCAGGGCGCCCCATGAGGGGACACCAGATCATTGATCACAAAAACCACCTCAGAGGAATAACACCTCAACTGGACGTAGGGTATTACCTCACATCGAGGGCCTGAACCAGTATAATTCTCTTGTGTTCCTCTGCAATCCACCGAATTCCAGGTCGCCGAGTAGCCCCATAATATTATTGCCGGTGCAAAGCATCGACAGTTGGCGCGCCAGGTAGGGGCCTGGCGAATTCTTCATCAACAGATTCGATGGATCCCATCAACGGAGTCAAGGGCGACAAGTTCTCCAATGGAGACACCATCACCTTCGGGAGCCTTGATTTCGTCGCCGATCAACTCGGCAACCTTTCCTTGGCTGAGGCAGATCCGATCTTGCCAGCTGAGGAGCTAGCCGACGTTGCGCCAGTCGGCCCTAGGGACATCGCCATCTCCTTCGACGATCTACTACGACAGTCCCTCACATCGCCGGACATCGGGACAACTCTCTCCTTCGGCGTCCGACTCGCGCTAGGCCTTGAGCCAGCGCGGGTTAGGCCGAGAGGGGGAGAGATCGTCAATCTCCCGTACGGATTCGGCGACGCTGTGCATCTACAACCCGCGCAGCAGACCCGACCTCCAGCGATTCAGTTTGGACACGGTCATGAACCATTTCAGATTGGATCTAGGGAGGTCGGAGTCGTCCTAACTCCGATAAACTACTCGGAGTCCGACGCTAAGTCGGATGGTGGTTCGAGCATCAACTCGGACTCCACCTTGGCAAGCTTCCTCCTCCCCCGCGAGATCTTCATGGCTTCAACGCCACCTTCCGAGGTGCGCCGACTGCAAGAGGAGCAGCAAGAGGAGGCGCGCCGACTACAACAACAAGAGGAGGCCAACCGACAAGCTCGCAACGACGGGCTTCGACAGGCCGGGCGAGCCGCCCAGCAGCAGATCCTCCAAACCAAAGTCGGCGACCACGATGTCTTCGTCACGCCGCAACAGAACGTCGTGGCCGCCGCAACTCTGCTGGACACGCTCCAGCTTGGGCCGGATCATCAGGCCACACCAACTATCGCCAAGATCAAGGCGATGATTACTGCTGCCGCCTGCCAGCAGCAAGAACAGTCAGGCAACACTCACATACCGACCCACCGAACGGGCTCTCCAGCGGCGGAGTCATCTACATCAGCACGACGACGGGCGGCCGGCTCCACCCGGCAGCACGAAGAGTCCCGCCAAACAACACTCGGCAATACCAACTACGACAACCGGCGGCGTCACCAATACGACCGCCGACCCAATCAAGACCTCCGATTGCGGTTACAACGCAATCTTCGCCACACCCTAAGGGCCCGGCGCGAAGAACGCGAAGAGGATGAACGCCGCCGACTGGAGGATGAACACGAGCGCTTCGGTCTCCACTACGAGCGGCTACACCGCCAAAACCGAAGCCCAAGTCCTCACGATAATGAAGGCATTCCAGCCTTTACTCGGGAGTTACAGGACGTCCGCTGGCCAGTCGGCTTTAAGCCTACCGGAATCGAAAAGTACGACGGCAAGACCAACCCAGAGTCCTGGCTCACCGTTTACGTCCTAGCAGTTCAAGCTGCTGGGGGCGACAGCAGAGCCATGGCTAACTACCTCCCAGTCGCATTATCCGACTCGGCGAGGACATGGCTGACAGGCCTCCCAAGGCGGTTGATCGGTTCCTGGGGACAACTCAGGGAGCGGTTCATCGCTAACTTCCAGGGGACCTACGAGAGACCGGCTTCCGAGCACGACCTTTACCAGCTGCATCAGAAAAAGAACGAGTCTCTACGTGAATTCATCAAAAGGTTTTCCGAGAAGCGCAATCAAATCCCAAGCATCAAAGACGAGGTCGTCATCGCCGCCTTCCGCAAGGGAGTAAAAGACGCCCCGCTCATCGCGAAGTTCACTCGGAAGCCACCATCCACTGTCCGGACTCTGTTCGACATGGCTAACAAATACGCCGACTCGGCTGAAGCCGTCGCAGAGGCCTTCGACGAGAAGAAGGAGCCCCGACAAAAAGACAACAGGGCGAAAGCCGACAACGAGCCGCCTCAGAACAAGTCTGGCAGCCGCAAGCGGAAGTCGGACAACGAGGTGGCCAACATGGAGCGCAGTCGATCGCGGCCCCAGCGGAATAACGACTATCAGAAAGTCATGAGCGGGCCTTGCCCCTTTCACCCCAAGGGCCGGCACGCGGCCAAGGACTGCCACATGCTCAAGAAGTTTGCCTCCGAGCAAGCTTCATCGTCTGGCGCCGACAAGGACAAGGACAAGCCAGACTCGGGTCCGGCTGATGATTTCCAGGATCCCCAAGCCGAACTCAACCATATCTTCGGGGGGCCACTCGCGTACGAATCCAAGCGCAAGCAGAAGCTATCAGCGCGGGACATTAACGCGGTCTCCACAACAGATACCCCCCAATACCTGCGCTGGTCAGAGATGGCCATCACCTTCAACCGCGCAGATCACCCAGATCGGGTTTCCCACCCGGGACGATACCCACTCGTCCTAGACCCGGTCGTCAGAAATATCAGGCTGAAGAAAACCCTCATCGACGGAGGCAGCGCGCTCAACATCCTGTTCGCCAAGACTTTGGACGAGATGAGAATTCCTCGTTCAGAGCTACGGCCGAGCACCGCGCCCTTCCATGGGATAATCCCCGGCTTGTCATCAACCCCACTCGGGCAGATAACCTTGCCGGTGACCTTCGGCACGCGGGACAACTTCCGTACAGAAAACATCTCCTTCGAGGTCGCCGACTTCGAGACCGCGTATCACGCGATACTCGGACGACCGGCCCTCGCCAAATTCATGGCGATACCGCACTACACGTACATGGTGCTGAAGATGCCCGGGTGTCACGCCCAGAAATTCACCAGAATTTCCAAAGCTAATTTGTGCAATAAATCCTCGTCCAGGAATCAGCCGAGGTACACAAATTGACAATTTGATAAACATAACCAAAACGAAATAACGATAAATACTTACAACAGAGGCACTTAGTCCTCACACAGAAGAAAACAGCAGCGGAACGGCAACTAGCGTAGCTTCAGCTCCAAGCCACAGGCAGCTCAACTGGGGTATAAGCCAAACACCATCTTCTCCTCCTCGCAAGGCTTCACTCTAAAGATTGCAATAATGCAAGACTGAGTACCACCCACCGTACTCAACAAGCCACACTAGGGAATGCAATGTAATGCAACAGGATACCAAAGGAAAGGCATAATATAGCTTATTTGCGTAAAACAGCATTTAAAACATTTGCATTTAAAATCATTAAAAACAGTATAGTTTAATTATTAATCAGTATTGAATCAACCACTGAACAGCGCTCCAACGCAGTTCAGGCCCAAACCATAACTTCTCCAAACAGGAGCTATCCATATTTCATCAATTATCATCATTATTAAATAGTGTGGGACTAATCACAGAAACATTGCTAGGCCCGCCCTTAACCGTGGGCACGGCTATTCGAACAGTTTTACTCTGGCCAGAGGTGTACCAATTTACCCACAAGACACAACTCCACAACACATCATTGTGCCCCTCGATACCACCACGGTACCTCAACACATCACTGTGCGCCTAAGTACCACCACGGTACCTCGGAAAGGAATTGTGATAGGACCCTCCATGTAACCCGCACAACAAGGAAGCCACCCGCTGGACCACCAGTTTCCGGCAGGAGCTGATCAGGCCCCCAACAGGGAAACGATCCAACGCCCAAGACATGGACTTATTGACGCAGCCATGGTGGTCTTATTGACACAGCCACAACACACCACGGTGGACCCCGGTTGAACGTACTACACTTTGGTTCCTACCATTACCCATGCTGGCTTGTGGTTAGCACGAGTATTGCTTCGCAACAAGTAGTCCGCGAACCGGTCCTTAACTGTCATGAGCACCGCTACCAACATTCCAACCTGGTGCTCACAACCCACCATCAATCAAGTTTTAGTTGACATAATTAATTAATCAACCACGACTCACTCTCGTGAAAATATAGCCATTAATCCATAATTAATCATAAATGAGTCATTAATTACCCACATAAAATGACACTATAGTTTCTAGGCATGGCTAAGCAAAACCTAAATAATCTAGCCAGACCATTAAATAGTCATCTAGCTAGTCAGTATTATTCACCCAAGGTATCAAGGTAAAGGCATCAATCACAAAATGGCCATAATAGTCAAGGAATATGGGCTATTAAATAATTACCCGGAATAATGACATTCCAAAACACTTTATGCAATAACTTTAAAATAAAATAGATTTCGCAACATGGGATCAACATGCTCAAGGAGATTATCGTGTGACTTGCCTTGCAATCGCAAAACGTCTTCAAATACTCTTCCGAACTCTTCCGCAGACTCCGCGATCTTCCGAAACGGCAATATACATAACTACACGTAAAACAATAATAATCCTAAGAAACTCCAATAAACAATACATAAAATACATAAACAAGTAAATTATGATTTTATATGAATTTAGAAAGAATAACGGGTCGATTCGGACTTCAAACGGAAAAGATATGGCTTATGGAATATTGAATTCAAAATGAATCCGAAAAGAATTAGAAAAGAATATTCTCAAGAATATTCTCTGAATTTTCGATTAGAATAATTATTTTAGATAAATGCTGACATGTGGGGTCCACACATAGCAGAGAGACACTGCCGATGGGGCCACATGTCGGTGTCACAAGGGGCTGTGCAACGACGCGTGACCGAGGAGGACGAGGGCGAAGGCCGGCAGCAACGGCGGTGACGACAACGACGAGGACGACGGTGCAGATGACGACGGCGATGCCGACGACGACGAAGCGAAGGTGGGTGCGGCGAGATGGCCTTGCCGCTGGCATGGCGACCAACCGGCGGCGCACAGCAAGCAGATAAGGACGCGACGGGCGTCGCTGTAAACAGCGGCGATGATGCCGGGCGGGGAGCAGAAGCGGTGCGAGGCAGACGGCTAAGGTGGTGGACTCCAAGCGACGGCGGCAGATGGGGGAAGACAGAGGGCAGCAGAGGCAGCGACGTCGGCAATGGAGAGAACGGTGCACAGGCGATAGACGACAACGATGACTACCGGGCAACGGCGATGATGAACAGGAGGCAGAGGAGGATGGGCGACGATACCGATTGGAAAAGAGCGATGGCAGCGATGAACCAAAGAAGGACGGCTTCGGTCCGAATGCTCACCGGTGGTGGGGATCGAAGACGACGGCGGCGAAGCAGAGGCGACGGCAGACCGGCGCTGGCAGCGCGGCGAAGCCAACGAAGAGGGAACGGCGACGGCGGCTGGAGGAGGACGGCAGCTCGACGGCGACGCTAGACGGAGACGCCAGGGACGACGCGACGACGACAGGCGGCTTCCCGATCCGAGGCGTCGAAGGAGGAAAAGAAGATGGGGCATTGGGGACGACGGGGTGGATGCTCACCGGCAACGGGCGGTAGACGGGGATGACGACGACCACGGCGACCTCTGTCGGCGGCAAGGCAGAGACAGCCGGAAGGGCGGCGGCTGAGGCAGCGCAGGAGGCCAGCGCGGCGGCAGGTGTAGACGGCGGCGCGGCACGAGGGCGAGCTGGCGGCGGTAGATGGAGACAGCAGGGCGGCGCGACGAGGTGGCGGCGGCGGCCTGGCGGCGTGGAGAGGAGCAGAGCCGGCGAGGGCACAGGGGAAGGCGGCTGGCTTTATGTATGGGGCGACGTGGCGGCGGATTCGGCGGCGGCCGTTGCGGGGAGGAGGCGCAGGCGCTGGCCTGGGCCGGGCGGCGGCGATTGCGGGGGAAGGCGCTGGTGGCGGCGTGGGCCGAGCGGCGGGCCAGGGAGGCGGCGGTGGGCCGGGAGCGCCGAGGCCAAGCCGGGGTGGGCGCAGGCCGGGGAACGGCCTGGGCGGCTCGGGACAGGACCAGCCCGAAAAGAGGAGAGGAGTCCAGAGGAGGAAGAAGAAGTGAGGAGGAAAGAGAAAAAGAAAAGAAGGGAGGAAAAGAAAAGGAAGGGAAAGAAAAAGGAACAAAAGGGTAAAATTGAAAAGGAAAAACAGGAGTCTATTTTTTTTAGGAAAATTCCAACTTTACAGAAATTGGAATTTGGGGATATTGATGGAATCTGAGTCGCGTTCTGGAATTTAGAAATTTCGGAAATACTCAGGACATTGGCATTATCTGAGTACGAGGATATATATATATATATACACGTATATATATATTGGGAATCGAAGGGTATTTGGACGAATTTACAAAACAAAAGTACATTTAGTGGGATCCAAGAAACAGAATATTTTGTGGGATTCCGAGAATGGAGAATATTTTCCTGATGGAAATTTGGGGAGACAAATATCGAATTATCCATCAGGTTGGGAACTAGAGGAGATTTTCCGGGAAATATTTATATATCCAAAATAGATGAATATCTTGGGGATGCGGGAAAATAGAATATTTTCCCGGGAACTGGAAAATAGAATATTCCGAATAAAATATTTTGGGATTAGGGAATTGACAAGGGTGTTTTATTGGGACAGGAATTTAGATAAATCTCAGATGATTGGAGATTTGGATTTATTTTAACAGAAAGGGGTTTAAAGGAAATATCTGGAATTTATCTCAAAGAAAAATATAGATATTTCGAATAGAAAGGATCTCGAATTGGGAGTCCAAAAGAGTTCTAGGATTTCAAAATGAATAAATCCGGAAATTCCGAATTTAGGTTTTTGAGGTGACTTTAGGGTTCTGGAAACGACACAAAACCCTAGAGGAAAAGGGAGTCAGAGTTCACGATGAACGGGGAGACTTCAAAGGACCGAATTAGAAACGACCCGAACAGGAGAAAGAAAAAGGAATTTATTTGTATTTATTTAATTACTTTAGTGATCTTTATAGCATTAAAATTAATTCTGTAGCTCTGAAAAAATCCAAGAAAATTTCAGAGAGTTTATTAAATCACGGGGAATTTACCAGAAGTAAATGCCACCATGAAACACGAAGAATTTATTATTGTAAATACTCAAATGCTTAAAATACTCCGACAAAACCCCAGGAATATAAAAGCATCCAAGTATTTATTTAATGATTTAAACTCGGGATTTTTAATATTGGAAATTTCAAAATTTTATTCAAACTCTTTTCTCAAACAAAGATTTTCTAGTGTATTCTTGTATTTCCATTTACCCACGATAATTTTTAATTAAGGCGATTTTCAGGGCGTTACAAATCCTCCCCTCTTACAGAAATCTCGTCCCGAGATTTGGGGCAGCTAGAAAGAAAAGGGTTTGGTTGGTCTTCAATTCTTTCCTTCAAGCATTTTCTTCGGGTGACAACTTCTTGAAATCCATCCCGTTGCCTATCTTGGCGGTAGCCTGTATCTCGAACCTTTTACCACATTAATGTCTCGCGACTTTATTGGAACCTCAAGTTGGCAGATCATCTTTCTGGCGATCATAACTTCTATTGCTCAATTGACTTCCAATTGTATCTGGTCCCTTTTTAGTGACAGATCCAGTTTGATTCAACTTTCCTTTTGTCACTGGTGTTGCTTAAATACTTGCTTGTCGACAACATACTGATCCTGCGGACTGGGCATGGATTTGCGGACGGTGTTGAGGTGTTCTTGGCGACTGGTCCTTCCTGATGAAACACTTATCTTCATCTAGTGATTTTACTTCGTCTAGTCTCCTTTATCAATCACCTTTCTTCCTATCTTCCTGCTAATTTTTCCCTAGGATCCTCATAATTAGATTCTCATGATAGTGATGGAAATATTCATCTTTATCTTCCAGGGTTGTCGTAGGTATCTTGTCTGATAGCCATACCAACTGCTTTGGTATCTGGTTCCTTCCATCTTTGACTTCTATCCTTGACGCTTCTGTCTTAGGTGCTACCTTTCCACGTAGATAGGCTTAGAATCGTGGCAACAGCTGCTAGTACTCCTGAAGATAATAACTTGGTCAAGCTTACTTTTCTCAACATAAACTGGCTTTTACTAACTCTGTCGACATAACCTGGCTTTCACTCAGTCTATTGTCATAAACTGGCTTTCACTAACTCCATCGTGAGTTAGGCATGTCTTCTCTTCTTCCAACTTCTGATGCTACCGACTTGTCTTTCTTTTACTAGACTGACTGTTGTGACCATGGCGTCGTTGATGCTTCTCTGCGATGACTGGCACTTTGGCTTTGGATGAAATCTTGAAAAATTATCCATCCAAACATTGTTTTTCTAGTCTCGTTTGTAATGGTAAGGTTATTCTTCTGAGAAAATTAGAACGGCGAGGATGATCCTTCAATCCTGGCTTGACTTGTCTCTTTCTATTCTTCATCCTTTTCTATTTGTCTTCCTAACAGACTGCTTTGTCTTCTGAGGTCCGGTCGTAATCTTCAAAGATGAACCGATCTGGCTATCCATTACTTGTGTCTTCCTAAGGCTCCTTAGCTTCCTTTTGCAGGCATATGACCAAGCAGTAGCTTCCACTATCCAACAACAGTCTGCTGACTCTTGGTGAACTAGGGTTTGCGGCAAAACTGAGTTTGCATATCTTAAGCTGAGCAGAGGTCATGACTGTGGTTATTACTGAATCCAATATAATCTCTTTCTTCTTATCACATGTATAAAACTGTCCATCTGTGGTGGAGGAATCAACGGGGAGAGAAGGTATAGAGCAAAGAGGGAGAAAGAGGGGCATCTTCTTTACTAATATTTCAATTATTACTGAACTGTAATGAATATAGAATGTTGATTATTACACTGCCAAACTAGTATAGCCATATCACCAGCTGACATACACCATACGCTACCCAAGCACACAAGCACAAAAGGAGCAAGCACCAGCACACTAACAAGCAAGCTAACACACGCGACTAGACTAACGTCACTACTCTTCAAAGGTCACAAGGGAGGTCTGGGTTTAGGATTGGTTCCTTGCACAAAATCTTCGTTCCACGTAGACGGCATGACGACTTGGACACGAGGATCTTCCTTGACGCCTGCTTGATGCTTGAGACGACTTCTATCATCTTCCTTGCTATAGCTACTAGGTTTAACAACTAGAACAGTTGAAGGAGGAAGGGAGGATAGATAAAACTTTGCAAAGAATTTCGTAGATAAGAGGAGAATTTTTCGCAACTAGGTTTTCGGAAAAGATGCCCTTAAGGTCTGACCGTTTGGCTTATCCTACAGTCAAGATTGGCTCTGATACCAACTTGTCACGCCTAGAAATTCACCAGAATTTCCAAAGCTAATTTGTGCAATAAATCCTCGTCCAGGAATCAGCCAAGGTACACAAATTGACAATTTGATAAACATAACCAAAACGAAATAACGATAAATACTTACAACAGAGGCACTTAGTCCTCACACAGAAGAAAACAGCAGCGGAACGGCAACTAGCGTAGCTTCAGCTCTAAGCCACAGGCAGCTCAACTGGGGTATAAGCCAAACACCATCTTCTCCTCCTCGCAAGGCTTCACTCTAAAGATTGCAATAATGCAAGACTGAGTACCACCCACCGTACTCAACAAGCCACACTAGGGAATGCAATGTAATGCAACAGGATACCAAAGGAAAGGCATAATATAGCTTATTTGCGTAAAACAACATTTAAAACATTTGCATTTAAAATCATTAAAAACAGTATAGTTTAATTATTAATCAGTATTGAATCAACCACTGAACAGCGCTCCAACGCAGTTCAGGCCCAAACCATAACTTCTCCAAACAGGAGCTATCCATATTTCATCAATTATCATCATTATTAAATAGTGTGGGACTAATCACAGAAACATTGCTAGGCCCGCCCTTAACCGTGGGCACGGCTATTCGAACAGTTTTACTCTGGCCAGAGGTGTACCAATTTACCCACAAGACACAACTCCACAACACATCATTGTGCCCCTCGATACCACCACGGTACCTCAACACATCACTGTGCGCCTAAGTACCACCACGGTACCTCGGAAAGGAATGTAACCCGCACAACAAGGGAGCCACCCGCTGGACCACCAGTTTCCGGCAGGAGCTGATCAGGCCCCCAACAGGGAAACGATCCAACGCCCAAGACATGGACTTATTGACGCAGCCATGGTGGTCTTATTGACACAGCCACAACACACCACGGTGGACCCCGGTTGAACGTACTACACTTTGGTTCCTACCATTACCCATGCTGGCTTGTGGTTAGCACGAGTATTGCTTCGCAACAAGTAGTCAGCGAACCGGTCCTTAACTGTCATGAGCACCGCTACCAACATTCCAACCTGGTGCTCACAACCCACCATCAATCAAGTTTTAGTTGACATAATTAATTAATCAACCACGACTCACTCTCGTGAAAATATAGCCGTTAATCCATAATTAATCATAAATGAGTCATTAATTACCCACATAAAATGACACTATAGTTTCTAGGCATGGCTAAGCAAAACCTAAATAATCTAGCCAGGCCATTAAATAGTCATCTAGCTAGTCAGTATTATTCACCCAAGGTATCAAGGTAAAGGCATCAATCACAAAATGGCCATAATAGTCAAGGAATATGGGCTATTAAATAATTACCCGGAATAATGACATTCCAAAACACTTTATGCAATAACTTTAAAATAAAATAGATTTCGCAACATGGGATCAACATGCTCAAGGAGATTATCGTGTGACTTGCCTTGCAATCGCAAAACGTCTTCAAATACTCTTCCGAACTCTTCCGCAGACTCCGCGATCTTCCGAAACGGCAATATACGTAACTACACGTAAAACAATAATAATCCTAAGAAACTCCAATAAACAATACATAAAATACATAAACAAGTAAATTATGATTTTATATGAATTTAGAAAGAATAACGGGTCGATTCGGACTTCAAACGGAAAAGATATGGCTTATGGAATATTGAATTCAGAATGAATCCGAAAAGAATTAGAAAAGAATATTCTCAAGAATATTCTCTGAATTTTCGATTAGAATAATTATTTTAGATAAATGCTGACATGTGGGGTCCACACACAGCAGAGAGACACTGCCGATGGGGCCACATGTCGGTGTCACAAGGGGCTGTGCAACGACGCGTGACCGAGGAGGACGAGGGCGAAGGCCGGCAGCAACGGCGGTGACGACAACGACGAGGACGACGGTGCAGATGACGACGGCGATGCCGACGACGACGAAGCGAAGGTGGGTGCGGCGAGATGGCCTTGCCGCTGGCATGGCGACCAACCGGCGGCGCACAGCAAGCAGATGAGGACGCGACGGGCGTCGCTGTAAACAGCGGCGATGATGCCGGGCGGGGAGCAGAAGCGGTGCGAGGCAGACGGCTAAGGTGGTGGACTCCAAGCGACGGCGGCAGATGGGGGAAGACAGAGGGCGGCAGAGGCAGCGACGTCGGCACTGGAGAGAACGGTGCACAGGCGATAGACGACAACGACGACTACCGGGCAACGGCGATGATGAACAGGAGGCAGAGGAGGATGGGCGACGATACCGATTGGAAAAGAGCGATGGCAGCGATGAACCAAAGAAGGACGGCTTCGGTCCAAATGCTCACCGGTGGTGGGGATCGAAGACGACGGCGGCGAAGCAGAGGCGACGGCAGACCGGCGCTGGCAGCGCGGCGAAGCCAACGAAGAGGGAACGGCGACGGCGGCTGGAGGAGGACGGCAGCTCGACGGCGACGCTAGACGGAGACGCCAGGGACGACGCGACGACGACAGGCGGCTTCCCGATCCGAGGCGTCGAAGGCGGAAAAGAAGATGGGGCATTGGGGACGACGGGGTGGATGCTCACCGGCAACGGGCGGTAGACGGGGATGACGACGACCACGGCGACCTCTGTCGGCGGCAAGGCAGAGACAGCCGGAAGGGCGGCGGCTGAGGCAGCGCAGGAGGCCAGCGCGGCGGCAGGTGTAGACGGCGGCGCGGCACGAGGGCGAGCTGGCGGCGGTAGATGGAGACAGCAGGGCGGCGCGACGAGGTGGCGGCGGCGGCCTGGCGGCGTGGAGAGGAGCAGAGCCGGCGAGGGCACAGGGGAAGGCGGCTGGCTTTATGTATGGGGCGACGTGGCGGCGGATTCGGCGGCGGCCGTTGCGGGGAGGAGGCGCAGGCGCTGGCCTGGGCCGGGCGGCGGCGGTTGCGGGGGAAGGCGCTGGTGGCGGCGTGGGCCGAGCGGCGGGCCAGGGAGGCGGCGGTGGGCCGGGAGCGCCGAGGCCAAGCCGGGGCGGGCGCAGGCCGGGGAACGGCCTGGGCGGCTCGGGACAGGACCAGCCCGAAAAGAGGAGAGGAGTCCAGAGGAGGAAGAAGAAGTGAGGAGGAAAGAGAAAAAGAAAAGAAGGGAGGAAAAGAAAAGGAAGGGAAAGAAAAAGGAATAAAAGGGTAAAATTGAAAAGGAAAAACAGGAGTCTATTTTTTTTAGGAAAATTCCAACTTTACAGAAATTGGAATTTGGGGATATTGATGGAATCGGAGTCGCGTTCTGGAATTTAGAAATTTCGGAAATACTCCGGACATTGGCATTATCTGAGTACGAGGATATATATATATATACACGTATATATATATTGGGAATCGAAGGGTATTTGGACGAATTTACAAAACAAAAGTACATTTAGTGGGATCCAAGAAACAGAATATTTTGTGGGATTCCGAGAATGGAGAATATTTTCCTGATGGAAATTTGGGGAGACAAATATCGAATTATCCATCAGGTTGGGAACTAGAGGAGATTTTCCGGGAAATATTTATATATCCAAAATAGATGAATATCTTGGGGATGCGGGAAAATAGAATATTTTCCCGGGAACTGGAAAATAGAATATTCCGAATAAAATATTTTGGGATTAGGGAATTGACAAGGGTGTTTTTTTGGGACAGGAATTTAGATAAATCTCAGATGATTGGAGATTTGGATTTATTTTAACAGAAAGGGGTTTAAAGGAAATATCTGGAATTTATCTCAAAGAAAAATATAGATATTTCGAATAGAAAGGATCTCGAATTGGGAGTCCAAAAGAGTTCTAGGATTTCAAAATGAATAAATCCGGAAATTCCGAATTTAGGTTTTTGAGGTGACTTTAGGGTTCTGGAAACGACACAAAACCCTAGAGGAAAAGGGAGTCAGAGTTCACGATGAACGGGGAGACTTCAAAGGACCGAATTAGAAACGACCCGAACAGGAGAAAGAAAAAGGAATTTATTTGTATTTATTTAATTACTTTAGTGATCTTTATAGCATTAAAATTAATTTTGTAGCCCTGAAAAAATCCAAGAAAATTTCAGACAGTTTATTAAATCACGGGGAATTTACCAGAAGTAAATGCCACCATGAAACACGAAGAATTTATTATTGTAAATACTCAAATGCTTAAAATACTCCGACAAAACCCCAGGAATATAAAAGCATCCAAGTATTTATTTAATGATTTAAACTCGGGATTTTTAATATTGGAAATTTCAAAATTTTATTCAAACTCTTTTCTCAAACAAAGATTTTCTAGTGTATTCTTGTATTTCCATTTACCCACGATAATTTTTAATTAAGGCGATTTTCAGGGCGTTACACCGGGCCAGCAGGAGTCCTCTCCCTCCGCAGCGACGCTAAGCAAGCCTTCACCTGCGACAAGGAGAGCTGCGAGCTGGCTCAAACACAAGAAGCGGCAGTCGGGCGCGACAGCATCTGGCAAGCCACTACATCCGAAGTCGATCAAGATCCAGTTCCGGTGAAAAAAGCAGCGAAGTCGGGAATTTCAGCGGACTCTGACACGAAGAAGATCCCCCTGGACCCTTCCGACCCCTCCAAGACTGCCTTAGTCGGGACCGGACTCGACCCCAAATAGGAAGACGCGCTCGTCACCTTCCTCCAAGCCAACAAAGATATCTTCGCGTGGAAACCGTCCGACATGCCGGGCGTACCAAGGGAGGTGATCGAGCACGCCCTACACGTAAAGCCAGACGCCAAGCCGGTCAAGCAACGGCTGCGGCGCTTCGCTCAAGACCGCAAGGATGCTATCCGGGAGGAAATCACTAAGCTCCTCGCAGCCGGCTTCATCAAGGAAGTCTACCACCCGGACTGGCTGGCCAACCCAGTCCTGGTCCGGAAGAAAAACGGTAAATGGCGCATGTGCGTCGACTACACCGACCTCAACAAAGCGTGCCCCAAGGACCCATTTGGTCTTCCCAGGATAGATCAGGTGGTTGACTCCACGGCGGGGTGCGACTTACTCAGTTTTCTCGACTGTTACTCGGGATATCATCAAATTAGCTTGAGGGAACAAGACTGTTTAAAAACATCTTTCATCACGCCGTTTGGAGCGTATTGCTATATCACAATGCCGTTCGGTCTGAAAAACGCAGGCGCAACCTACCAAAGGGCTATTCAGCGGTGTCTGCACACTCAGATCGGGCGCAACGTGGAAGCCTACGTCGACGATGTGGTGATCAAGTCCAAGTCCAGAAAAGACCTCATTGCCGACTTGGAAGAAACCTTCCAAAATCTTCGAAGATTCAAGATGAAGTTGAACCCGGACAAGTGCGCCTTCGGGGTGCCGTCTGGGAAGTTACTCGGCTTCATCGTCTCGTACCGCGGCATCGAGGCTAACCCGGAGAAAGTCAACGCCATCAAGAACATGGCGCCCCCGACCAACCTTAAAGACGTCCAGAAGCTGACTGGCTGCATGGCGGCACTCAGTCGGTTTATCTCCCGACTGGGCGAACGGGGCATGCCTTTCTTCAAGCTCCTCAAAAAGGCGGACACCTTTCAATGGACCCCGGAAGCCCAGCGAGCCTTCGAAGACTTCAAAGAATTCCTCACATCACCCCCTGTGCTGGCGTCACCCCTGCCCCAGGAACCACTAATGCTTTATCTGGCGGCAACAACACAGGTAGTCAGCACGGTGCTGGTAGTGGAGCGATCCGAACAGGGTCATCTTCAGAAAATACAACGGCCAATCTATTTTGTCAGCGAGGTCCTTGCCGACTCCAAAACAAGATACCCGCAGGTCCAGAAGCTGCTATACGGCCTACTCATCACAGTCCGAAAGCTGGTGCACTACTTTCAAGCACATCAAGTCACGGTGGTCACAGCGTTTCCACTCGGGGATGTCCTTCATAATCGCGAGGCCACCGGCCGGATCGCTAAATGGGCACTCGAGCTGATGGCGTTTGACATCACCTTTCAGCCATGGACAGCTATCAAATCTCAAGCTCTAGCCGACTTCATGGACGAGTGGACAGAAGTTCAACTCCCAACACCAACAACAAAGCTAGAGTACTGGACAATGTACTTCGACGGTTCCCTACGGATCGGCGGTGCCGGGGCTGGAGTCATACTGACATCCCCCACTGGCGAAAAGTTGAAGTACGTACTACAAATCCACTTCCCGGCTTCCCACAACGTCACCGAGTACGAGGCTCTTGTTCACGGGCTCCGCATCGCCATATCACTCGGCATACGTCGACTGGTTGTGCGCGGAGACTCCCAACTCGTGGTCAACCAAGTCATGAAAGACTGGACCTGTCTCGACGATACAATGGCGGCATACTGTCAGGAGGTCCGCAAGTTGGAAAATAAGTTCGACGGGCTGGAAATCACACATGTCCTGCGTCAATACAACGACGCGGCAGATGAACTGGCAAACATGGGATCCAAGCGAGAAGCGGTTCCGACTGGAATCTTTGTCGAGCAACTCATGGAGCCATCAGTCAAGAAGAAACCGGCACAAGAGCAGTCGGGAGGCGAGCCTACCCCGACCACCGACGAAGTGCTGCACATATGTCAATACTGGAGGGGTCCTGTTCTCAAATTCCTCCTGGACGATGAACTCCCAGAAGATCGCAGTCAGGCCGAGCAGATCAAGCGTCGAAGCAAAAGCTTCCTGCTAGTCGGAGAAGACCTGTACCGAAGGAGCGCATCCGGTGTCCTCATGCACTGTGTCACCACCGAGGAAGGCAAGCAGATCCTGCATTCAATCCACTCGGGCATATGTGGCAACCACGCTGCATCCAGGACGTTAGTCGGAAAGGCTTACCGGCAGGGATTCTTCTGGCCCACCGCAGTCACAGAGGCCAAAGACATCATTCGCAAGTGCGAGGGTTGCTAGTTCTTCGCAAGACAGACAAATCTCCCCGCCCAGGAACTCCAGACTATCCCTATCTCCTGGCCATTTGCAGTATGGGGGCTCGACATGGTCGGGCCATTCAAGAAAGCGCCAGGAGGGTTCACGCATTTATTCGTCGCAGTGGATAAATTCACCAAGTGGATTGAGGCTAAACCCGTCGCAACAATCACAGCGGCACGAGCAATGGATTTCATCCTGAGTATACTATACAGGTTTGGGGTCCCTAACCGCATCATAACCGACAACGGCACTCAGTTCGCGGCGGGCCTATTCCAAGATTTCTGCGACGACTTCGGCATCAAGATCTGCTATGCATCTGTGGCACACCCGCGGAGCAACGGGCAGGTTGAACGAGCCAACGGCATGGTCTTACAAGGCATCAAGGCCAGGATATACGACCGGCTACAACCATATGCGAGTCGGTGGGTACAAGAACTACCATCCGTTCTCTGGTCTCTCAGAACCACAGTTAGTCGGGCAACAGGGCAATCCCCTTTCTTCCTGGTCTACGGTACCGAGGCCATGCTACCAACAGAGATACAGTTCGGCTCTCCGCGAGTCCGGGCTTACTCCGAAGACGACTCCAACAGCACCCGACTGATCGAATTAGATCAGCTGGAAGAAGCAAGAGACGCCGCAACAATCCAGTCGGCAAGGTATCTTCAAGGCCTGCGTCGCTACCACAATCGCAATGTCCGTGGCCGCGCCTTTTTGGTCGGGGATCTCGTTCTAAGGAAGATACAAACCACCAAGGACAGGCACAAACTATCCCCTATCTGGGAAGGGCCGTTCATAATAGCCGAGGTCACGCGGCCAGGCGCCTACCGACTGAAGACCAAAGACGGCGTCCTCATCACCAACTCATGGAATATAGAACAGCTACGTCCTTTCTATACCTGAGTTTTACATTTTCCATGTGTACAGTTTTTCCTGACTCACTACGCCGCTTGTTCCAACCGAGTAGTGAGTCGGGGGCTGCATGTATATATGTGTTCTGTCAATAACATACAAGCTTATTTCACCCCGGTTATGAAGCCTTGCCACGACTGATGCATTCGCCCGAGTATAGCATCTTACTCCGAACGTTTTTTATCAAGTTCCATCGAACTAACTCGGTGCATGCTACATGGTCGGGTAAAGCTAATGACAACCGAATAATAAGTTTGGCGGCACGACACATATATTTACACATGATCGTATATGAAAGCATATATATACACCGACTACAAAATGTATTGCCTTTACAGACCCAGGTCTCGGGTAATCGCTTCAGCAGTCGGCTTCGCCTGTGAGATCAGCTCCAGCGCTTCCTCGGGCGTCGTCTCCTCAGAAAATCCCTCCCCGATGGCCTCAATGTCCGCCCTCGGGTAGATGGACTTGGTCATTGCTAGGGTCTGGGCCACGCCGGCGGCAACCCGCTCGTCTGAGTACCTTTTCAGGGCACTCGGCGCGTCCTCGAGACGCCCCATTATTTGAGGAATTCTGCTACAGCTGGTCCCTACCGGGCGGGGATCTACAAGGTCAAGGAGCCCTTTCACGGACCCGGCGAGGGCCTCCCGTGACTCCCGGATTAACCTTATCTCCTCCGTGTAGAACCGGTACTGGGCCTGGACGTTGGCTCTCATGCCTGCCCAGATCGGCCGACAAGTAAGCTTGTCAGATTCGGCTACACACAGGGTGACTAATGTATTGGCTGAGGTCACAGTCGGGTTGAGGACTTACTTTCGTAGTCGGCCTCCCACCCGGCCACGGTCTTCTCCAGTTCGGCCTTCTCCTCACCGAGCTTGACGACGGCCTTCTCCAACTCGGACTTCTCCCGGCCAAGCTCGGTGTTGGCCTTTGTCAGGTCGGCCTTGACCCTTTCAAGCTCGGCCTTGGCTTCTTCGGCCTCCTTCAGCTGCGACTCCCTCTCCGCTCGGGTCTTTAACTCTGCTTCGAGTTCTGCACCACAGATTAGCCAAAAGCTCAATCATGCAGTCATGACACCACCGAGCAGTCGAGATCGACGAAGCAGGATGAATACATCAACGGTCCAGTCGGGAAGACATGCTCGAGGATTTTACCTCTGATCTTCTCGGCTAAGGCCCATGTCTCAGCCCTAAGCTGATCAGCGCCACTCTTCAGCCAGGCCTCCCTCCTCGTGTGACGCGCCTCCATCTCGGCCTTCAATGCCCGGAGTTGTTGCAATTCCGTGAGGTGGGGAGCCATCTTGACCAGGATCTCCGTCATCGCCTCGTTGCGGTCAACGAGCTTCTGCTCGACACAAGGAACAAACCGAAGACAGAGTCAAACATCAAGGCAAGAAGATTGCTGGAGCTTCACTACAAGAATCATACCGCGACCCCCTGGGACCCGTTGATGGCGGCACGAAGCAGGCTCTCGCGCTCTCTCCTCGCGACGACTTCATCGAGCCTGAAGCTTTTCATAGTGCCGTCGCGAGTGGACCACGTGAAGGTCCGGGGCATCACACGTGGGGGAGCTTCGATCCGAGGCAAATGTGGGATCTCCGGTGGCGGCAGCAACGGCGACGATGGCGATGACGATAACCATGATGGCGACGGGGTCCTGGCCTCGGCACCGCCTTCCCCTACAACATCGGGGATCGGCTCGGGGGATCCGTCCCCCGCTTCCGCGACGTACGGTGCCTCGGGGGCTGGGGCCTCAGTTTCAACAGCCACCTCTCGGTCGAGTGGCGGTAGTGGCCCTGTAGTCGGAGCCACCTCGGTCTCAGCGACCGGGCTGGCCGCCGGCTCAGCGGGTGTGTTCGCTGCCGCTGGCTCGGCTGGGGCGGACTCATCAAGCGGAGCAGATGGGTCAACCTTTTTGAGGTCGATATCGGCCCGCTTCCTGCACAACGAAGCAAGACATCAGGACTGTATTTTAACATACAACGACTACAGAAGGCTCGGAGTAGCGCACCTCTTGGAAAACTTCAGCTTCCTGCCAGCTTGCCCGCTCCCCGGCGAAGCGCTAGCTTCGGCACTCGCCTCGGTCGGTGTCGTCGACGGCAGAGGCATATCGGCCTGAGTCGGCCTCGACTCTGGTATGGTTGGTTCGGGTTCCTTCGCCCCAATCGGCCTCTGCTCTAGTTGGCCCCTTGGCGGTGCTGTTGCTGAGTACGACAACGTCAAGCCCAAGCCTGCTGCTCTCAGCCTGGGACTCGACCGCGTGGGCGTTGTGGCAGCGGTGTCCTTTATCTTCAAGCCACCACTCACGGCGCGCGCTGTCATGGCCCCCTCGCCCCGATATAAAATCGGCTTCTTCCCCGCTCTCTTGGAGTCGGGTTGGGCATCAGAGGGACTCCTCGGCCTCTTCCTCGACGCGACCGCAGACAATGGACGAGAGTCTTCATCAAATTCCTCATGCCACTACAAGCAAGTCGACAAGATACCATCACGCAAGGTTGAACAATCACCGTTCCACAGGCGTTCACCACAGAAGAAAGTAGAAGGTTACCTTGGTCCGCGGCCGGATGAAGCTATAGGCAGCAACTCGGCGGTTATCATCTTCGGTGGCAACGACCCCTTCAGAGAAGTAGCCAAACAAGGTTTCGGTCACTGCCCCCTTGTCCGCTGTCTCGCTGCTCACCCGGTCGGGATCGTGTTTACCTTTGAAGGCCCAGCCGAAAGCACTTCTCAGCTTCAGCGGCTGGACGCGTCTCGTCAGGAAACGACGAGCCACCCAGGGCCCTGTCAAGCCGGCCCTCTTGAGGTCATCTATCTTCGTCAGCAATATATGTGCCTGGCCCAGTTCTTCAAAGGTTGGCTCCGAGGACCAGCTTGGCAACACCGCCGGCGGCATACCAGTAAACGGGCGCAAGGAAGGAGCTAAATTGGCGCAGTAAAACCACTCTTTGTGCCAGCCCTTCAGAGAAGATTTCAAGGGCAAATCGATATATGTTTTCTTCCCATCACTCCTTAGTTGCAGACCAGCCCCCCCAATCACACTGATGTTACTCTTGGAAGGCTGGGGCTTGACATGGAACAAGTGTCGGAAGAGGATGAAATGAGGCTCAACACCCAGAAAGCACTCGCAAAGGGTAACGAATATGGAGATCTGAAGGATCGAGTTGGGATTTAAATGCACCAACTCCAGCCCGTAGAAATCAAGGATGCGGCGGAAGAAATCAGACGACGGAAGACACAAGCCCCGATCAAAGAAAGAGGCGAAAACTACCGTTTCACCAGGCCGGGGGTTGGGGCTCGACTCATCCCTCGCCGACCGCCAACGGATCACTTCTTGGCTGGGCAACTTCAGCTCGCTCTCCAGCCGTCTCAGCTTCACCGAGCCGCAATCCGAGATCGGCCAAGAACTCCCTGGCGCACCTGCAAGATTCGTCGCCTTCGGCATGACTGGAGGTGTTGGGATTTGGGGGAAAACAAATCGGGGGCTTGGAATAAACGAAGAGGATTGAAATCGCCCGAGTCCGGGTGGGGAACAGCTGCCGCTAACCCTAGCCGGGCGGGAGGCGAAAAGCTAGGCGCGAAGGTGGAAGACGAAGAGATTGGCTGCTTTGGGGAAGATGATGGAATCTTTTTCTCTCTCCCCATCCTTTTATAGCCTGAACCGACTAGATGGGCCCAGGCCTGCACAGTTGGTATTGGGCCGACAAGACATGAGTTCCTACAGTAGCATGCTCCATGTGGGCCGCCCGCAGGCTGAGTTGAAATTATAGCGCTGGTGCTACCAACAGGAACCGATGAGGTAAACAGATATGCTTCATGAGAGCCTTACTGCTAAACCTATATGTTTGGGTATCTGTTTTATCCACCAGGTCTCGAGGATATATCCTTACAAGGATCACAAGCTGGTCTTCATTAAAATTGGGGATGCAGGTATCTTTCTCGGGAACACCTGACCACGTAATGGATTTATTTTCATAAAGTGGTACTCGGCCTACATGCGTGGCCATCAGTTGCCATGAGCAACATTATTCCAACCGACATGACGCTGAAGAGTCTAACTTTCGAGTAGTGCACTACTCGGGAGAGACTATAAATTTCTCATTCCCGCTGACATGATGCGGAGGAGTCTAACTTCCGGGTGGGACGCCACTCGGGAAGGGCTATAAACACCCCCTTTCCAGCTGACATGACGCTGAAGAGTCCCATATACGAGTAGCATCCTACTTGGCAAGACTATAAACGCACATCCTGACTGACATGAAGTCGAAGAGTCCTATATACGAGTAGTTCCCTACTCGGCAAGACTGTAAATCATATGCCGGTTGACATGATACCGAAGAGTCTCATATACCAGTAGTAATCTACTCGGGAAAGACTTCCAGGTTAAAGATCTTTGACTTTATGTTTAATTGTCTTCACAATTAAGCACAAAGTCGGGGCCTACACCTAATAGGTGCGCCTATTCGGCGCACACTATTCATATAGTTACATGAAGCCCTTCATAGCCTCGCTGCCAGCTGACATGAAGCAGGACTCGGGAAGACTTACTCGGACAAAGAGTACTCGGGAGCATCGCACTTGGGTAACCTTCACCATGGAGGATGAGCACTCGGCATCAGCTGTGACTCAACTATGAAGGTCTCAGGGGCTACTGTGGGAGCCATGGGCCCCGGGTACCTCACTACAAGCACATGGGCCACTCGGATAGAGGATGGGCCAGATCATGTAATTAGAGATAAGATAGCACCCGGCAGGCTGTGCCTTGTACAATAAGGAAACATAGCCTTAGTCGGATAGGATTCTATCTCTAAGAAGGAAATCCCTTGGTCGTATCCGACTGGGATCCTTACCATGTACTCCTGTCCCCTAGTATATAAAGGGAGGCAGGGTGCCCCATGAGGGGACACCAGATCATTGATCACAAAAACCACCTCAGAGGAATAACACCTCAACTGGACGTAGGGTATTACCTCACATCGAGGGCCTGAACCAGTATAATTCTCTTGTGTTCCTCTGCAATCCACCGAATTCCAGGTCGCCGAGTAGCCCCATAATATTATTGCCGGTGCAAAGCATCGACAGGAGGTGACGTGAGGAACTGTTTGAAGTCTTCGAAGGCTTGTTGGGCTTCCGGAGTCCATTTGAAGGTGTTCGCCTTTTTGAGGAGCTTGAAGAAAGGCATGCCCCGTTCGCCCAGTCGGGAGATAAACCGGCTGAGTGCCGCCATGCAACCTGTCAACTTCTGGACGTCTTTGAGGTTGGTCGGGGGCGCCATGTTCCTGATGGCGTTAACTTTCTCCGGGTTGGCCTCGATGCCGCGATGCGAGACGATGAAGCCGAGTAACTTTCCAGACGGCACTCCGAAGGTGCACTTTTCCGGGTTCAACTTCATCTTGAATCTTCGGAGGTTTTGGAAGGTTTCTTCCAAGTCGGCAATGAGATCTTCTCTCGACTTAGTCTTGATCACCACGTCGTCGACGTAGGCTTCCACGTTGCGCCCAATCTGAGTGTGCAGACAGCGCTGAATAGCCCGTTAGTAGGTTGCGCCCGCATTTTTCAGACCGAACGGCATTGTGATATAGCAATACGCTCCAAACGGCGTGATGAAAGATGTTTTCAAACAGTCTTGTTCCCTCAGGCTAATTTGATGATATCCCGAATAGCAGTCGAGAAAACTGAGTAGGTTGCACCCGGCCGTGGAGTCAACCACCTGATCTATCCTGGGAAGACCAAATGGGTCCTTGGGGCACGCTTTGTTGAGGTCGGTGTAGTTGACGCACATGCGCCATTTACCGTTTTTCTTCCGGACCAGGACTGGGTTTGCCAGCCAGTCCGGGTGGTAGACTTCCTTGATGAACCCGGCTGCGAGGAGCTTGGTTATTTCCTCCCGGATAGCATCCTTGCGGTCTTGAGCGAAGCGCCGCAGCCGTTGCTTGACTGGCTTGGCGTCTGGCTTTACGTGTAGGGCGTGCTCGATCACCTCCCTTGGTACGCCCGGCATGTCGGACGGTTTCCATGCGAAGATATCTTTATTGGCCTGGAGGAAGGTGACGAGCGCGTCTTCCTATTTGGGGTCGAGTCCGGTCCCGACTAAGGCAGTCTTGGAGGGGTCGGAAGGGTCCAGGGGGATCTTCTTCGTGTCAGAGTCCGCTGAAATTCCCGACTTCGCTGCTTTTTTCGCCGGAACTGGATCTTGATCGACTTCAGGTGTAGCGGCTTGCCGGATGCTGTCGCGCCCAACTGCCGCTTCTTGTGTTTGAGCCAGTTCGCAACTCTCCTTGTCGCAGGTGAAGGCTTGCTTAGTGTCGCTGCGGAGGGAGAGGACTCCTGCTGGCCCGGGCATCTTCAGCACCATGTACGTATAGTACGGTATCGCCATGAATTTGGCGAGGGCCGGTCGTCCGAGTATCGCGTGATACGCGGTCTCGAAGTTGGCGACCTCGAAGCAGATGTTTTCTGTACGGAAGTTGTCCCGCGTGCCGAAGGTTACCGGCAAGGTTATCTGCCCGAGTGGGGTTGATGATAAGCCGGGAATTATCCCATGGAAGGGCGCAGTACTTGGCCGTAGTTCTGAACGAGGAATTCTCATCTCGTCCAAAGTCTTGGCGAACAGGATGTTGAGCGCGCTGCCTCCATCGATGAGGGTTTTCTTCAGCTTGATATTTTTGACGACCGGGTCCAGGACAAGTGGATATCGTCCCGAGTGAGAAATCCGATCTGGGTGATCTGCGCGATTGAAGGTGATGGCCGTTTCTGACCAGCGTAGGTATTGGGGGGTGTCGGCTGTGGAGACCGTGTTGATGTCGCGTATTGAGAGCTTCTGCTTGCGTTTGGATTCGTACGCAAGTGGTCCCCCAAAGATGTGGTTGAGTTCGGCTTGGGGATCCTGGAAATCCTCAGCCGGGCCTGAGTCTGGCTTGTCTTTGTCCTTGTCGGCGCCAGACGATGAAGCTTGCTCGGAGGCAAACTTCTTGAGCATGTGGCAGTCCTTGGCCGCATGCCGGCCTTTGGGGTGAAATGGGCAAGGCCCGCTCATGACTTTCTGATAGTCGTTGTTCCGCTGGGGCCGTGACCGACTGCGCTCCATGTTGGCCACATCGTTGTCCGACTTCCGCTTGCGGTTACCAGACTTGTTCTGAGACGGCTCGTTGTCGGGTTTCGCCTTGTTGTCTTTTTGTCGGGGCTCCTTCTTCTCGTCGAAGGCCTCAGCGACGGCTTCCGCCGAGTCGGCGTATTTGTTGGCCATGTCGAAAAGAGCCCGGACAGTGGATGGTGGCTTCCGAGTGAACTTCGCGATGAGCGGGGCGTCTTTTACTCCCTTGCGGAAGGCGGCGATGACGACCTTGTCTTTGATACTTGGAATCTGATTGCGCTTCTCGGAAAACCTTTTGATGAATTCACGCAGAGACTCGTTCTTCTTTTGATGCAGTTGATAAAGGTCGTGCTCGGAAGCCGGTCTCTCGTAGGTCCCCTGGAAGTTAGCGATGAACCGCTCCCTGAGTTGTCCCCAGGAACCGATCGACCGCCTTGGGAGGCCTGTCAACCATGTCCTCGCCGAGTCGGCTAATGCGACTGGGAGGTAGTTAGCCATGGCTCTGCTGTCGCCCCAGCAGCTGTACTGCTAGGACGTAAACGGTGAGCCAGGACTCTGGGTTGGTCTTGCCGTCGTACTTTTCGATTCCGGTAGGCTTAAAGCTGACTGGCCAGCGGACGTCCTGTAACTCCCGAGTAAAGGCTGGAATGCCTTCGTTATCGTGAGGACTTGGGCTTCGGTTTTGGCGGTGTAGCCGTTCGTAGTGGAGACCGAAGCGCTCGTGTTCATCCTCCAGTCGGCGGCGTTCATCCTCTTCGCGCTCTTCGCGCCGGGCTCTTATGGTGTGGAGAAGATCGCGTTGTATTCTCATTCGGAGGTCTTGATTGGGTCGGCGGTCGTATTGGCGACGCCGCCGGTTGTCGTAGTTGTATTGCCGAGCGTTGTTTGGCGGGACTCTTCGTGCTGCCGGGTGAACCGGCCGCCCGACGTCGCGCTGATGCCAGAGACTCGGCCGCTGGAGAGCCCGTCCGATGGGTCAGTATTGTGAGTGTTGCCTGACTTTCTGCTGCTGGCAGCGCAGGCAGCAGTAATCATCGCCTTGATCTTGGCGATAGTTGGTGTGGCCTGATGATCCGGCTCAAGCTAGAGCGTGTCCAGCAGAGTTGCGGCGGCCACGACGTTCTGTTGTGGCATGACGAAGACGTCGTGGTCGCCGACTTTGGTTTGGAGGATCTGCTGCTGGGCGGCTCGTCCAGCTTGTCGTAGCCCGTCATTGCGGGCTTGGCGGTTGGCTTCCTCTTGTTGTTGTAGTCGGCGCGCCTCCTCTTGCTGCTCTTCTTGCAGTCGGCACACCTCGGAAGGTGGCGTTGAAGCCATGAAGATCTCGCGGGGGAGGAGGAAGCTTGCCAAGGTGGAGTCCGAGTTGGTGCTCGAACCGCTATCTGACTTGGTGTCGGACTCCGAGTAGTTTATCGGAGTTAGGACGACTCCGACCTCTCTAGATCCAATCTGAAACGGTTCATGACCGTGTCCAAACTGAATCGCTGGAGGTCGGATCTGCTGCGCGGTTTGTAGATGCACAGCGTCGCCGAATCCGTACGGGAGATTGACGACCTCTCCCCCTCTCGGCCTAACCCACGCTGGTTCAAGGCCTAGCGCGAGTCGGACGCCGAAGGAGAGAGTTGTCCCGATGTCCGGCGATGTGAGGGACTGTCGTTGTAGATCGTCAAAGGAGATGGCGACGTCCCTGGGGCCGACTGGCGCAACGCCGGCTGGCTCCTCGGCTGGCGAGATCGGATCTGCTTCAGCCAAGGAAAGATTGCCGAGTTGATCGGCGATGAAATCAAGACTTCCGAAGGTGATGGTGTCTCCATTGGAGAACTTGTAGCCCTTGACTCTGTTGATGGGATCCATCGAATCTGTTGATGAAGAATTCGCCGGGCCCCTACCTGGCGCGCCAACTGTCGATGTTTTACACCGGCAATAATATTATGGGGCTACTAGGCGACCTGGAATTCGATGGATTGCAGGGGAACACAAGAGAGTTATACTGGTTCAGGCCCTCGATGTGAGGTAATACCCTACGTCCAGTTGAGGTGTTATTCCTCTGAGGTGGTTTTGCGATCAATGATCTTGCGTGCCCTCATGGGGCGCCCTGCCTCCCTTTATATACTAGGGGACAGGGGTACATGGTAAGGATCCCAGTCGGATACAACCAAGGGATTTCCTTCTTAGAGATAGAATCCTATCCGACTAAGGCTATGTTTCCTTATTATACAAGGCACAGCTTGCCGGGTGCTATCTTATCTCTAATTACATGGTCTGGCCCATCCTCTATCCGAGTGGCCCATGTGCTAGTAATGAGGTACCCGGGGCCCATGGCTCCCACAGAAGCCTTCACCTGCGACAACGAGAGCTACGAACTGGCTCAATCACAAGAGGCGGCAGTCGGACGCGACAGCATTCGGAAAGCCGTCACAACAGAAATCGAGCAAGATCAAGTTCCGGCGAAAAAAGCAGCGAAGTCAGGAATCTCAGCGGACTCTAACACGAAGAAGATCCCCCTGGACCCTTACGACCCCTCCAAGACTGCTCTAGTCGGGACCGGACTCGACCCCAAATAGGAAGACGTGCTCGTCACCTTCCTCCAAGCCAACAAGGATATCTTCGCGTGGAAACCGTCCGACATGCCGGGCGTACCAAGGGAGGTGATCGAGCACGCCCTAAACGTGAAGACAGACGCCAAGCCAGTCAAGCAACGGCTGCGGCGCTTCGCTCAAGACCGCAAAGATGCTATTCGGGAGGAAATTACCAAGCTCCTCGTAGCCGGGTTCATCAAGGAGGTCTACCACCCGGACTGGCTGGCAAACCCAGTTCTGGTCTGGAAGAAAAACGGCAAATGGTGCATGTGCGTCGACTACACCGACCTCAACAAAGCGTGCCCCAAGGACCCATTTGGTCTTCCCCGGATAGATCAGGTGGTTGATTCCACGGCAGGGTGCGACCTACTCAACTTTCTTGACTGCTACTTGGGATACCATCAAATCAGCCTGAGGGAGGAAGACTGCTTGAAGACATCTTTCATCACGCCGTTTGGAGCGTATTGCTATATCACAATGCCGTTCGGTCTGAAGAACGCAGGCGCAACCTATCAACGGGCTATTCAGCGGTGTCTGCACACTCAGATCGGGCGCAACGTGGAAGCCTACGTCGACGACGTGGTGATCAAGACCAAGTCCAAAGAAGACCTCATCGCTGACCTGGAAGAAACCTTCCAAAACCTTCGAAGATTCAAGATGAAGTTGAACCTGGAAAAATACGCCTTCGGTGTGCCATCTGGAAAGCTACTCGGCTTCATTGTCTCGAATCACGGCATCGAGGCCAACCCGGAGAAAGTCAACGCCATCAGGAACACGGCACCCCCGACTAACCTCACAGACGTCTAGAAGCTGACAGGCTGCATGGCGGCACTCAGCCGGTTCATTTCCCGATTGGGCGAAAGGGCCATGCCCTTCTTCAAGCTACTCAAAAAGGCAAACAATTTCCAATGGACTCCGGAAGCCCAACAAGCCTTCAAAGACTTCAAACAATTTCTCACATCACCCCCCGTGTTGGCGTCACCCATGCCCCAAGAACCGCTAATGCTATATCTCACGGCAACAACACAGGTAGTCAGCACGGTGCTGGTGGTCGAGCGATCCGAACAGGGTCATATTCAAAAAATACAACGGCCAGTCTAATTCATCAGCAAGGTCCTTGCCAACTCCAAAACGAGATATCCGCAGGTCCAGAAGCTGCTATATGGCCTACTCATCATAGTCCAGAAGCTGGTGCATTTTTTTCAAGCACACCCAGTCACGGTGGTCACAGCGTTTCCACTCGGGTACGTCCTTCATAATCGCAAGGCCACCGGCTGAATCGCTAAATGGGCACTCGAGTTAATGGCGTTTGACATCACCTTTCAGCCACGGACAGCAATTAAATCCCAAGCTCTAGCTAACTTCGTCGCCGAGTGGACGGAAGTTCAACGGCCAACACCAACAACAAAGCTAGAGAGGACAATTACTTCGACGGTTTCTCTACGGATCGGCGCGCGGGGCCGGAGTCATATTGACCTCCCCCACTGGTAAAAAACTGAAGTACGTTCTACAAATCCACTTCCCGGCTTCCCATAACGTCGTCGAGTACGAGGCACTTATTCACGGGCTCCGCATCGCTATATCACTCGACATACATCGACTGGTTGTGCGCGAGGATTCTCAACTCGTGGTAAACCAAGTCATAAAGACTGGATGTCGACGATACCATGGCGGCATACTGTCAGGAGGTCCGCAAGCTGGAAAACAAGTTCAACGGGCTGGAAATCACACATGTCCTGCGTCAATACAACGACGCGGCAGACGTGCTGGCAAACATGGGATCCAAGCGAGAAGCAGTTCCGACTGGAATCTTTGTCGAGCAACTTATGGAGCCATCAGTCAAGAAACCGGCACCGGCAGCAGTTGGGAGGCGAGCCTACCCCGGCCACAGTTGAGTGCTGCACAATATGTCAAGACTGGAGAAACTCATGTTGTCAAATTTTCCTAGACGACGAACTCCCAGAAGACCGCAGTCAAGCCGAGCATATCAACGTCGAAGCAAAAGCTTCCTACTAGTCAGAGAGAGAAGACATGTACCGAAGGAGCGCATCCAAAAAAATCCGGTCATCATGCGCTGCGTCACCACCGAGAGGGCAAGCAGATCCTGCACTCAATCCACTCGCATATGTGGCAACCCCGCCGCATCTAGGACGTTAGTCGAAATGCTTATCGGCAAGGAATTTTTGGCCCACAGTAGTAACAGACGCCAAGGACATCGTTCGCAAGTGCGAGGTTGCCACAGTTCTCCGCAAGACAGACAAAAACTATCCCCATTTCCTGGCCATTCGTTGTATGGGGGCTCGACATGGTCGGGCCTTTTCAAGAAAGCGCAGAGGGTTCACACATTATTCGTCCGCTGGATAAATCACCAAGTGGATTGAGGCTTAACCCGGGCAACAATTACGTGGCAAGAGCAAAGAATATGACTTCATCATGAGTATACTATACCGGATCCCTTCGGGTCAACCCTAACCGCCAATCATATGATTTTCACTATCGGACAACTAAAGGTACTCAGTCGCGGTACTCCGGCGCCAGAACGTGTCGCGACCCGGGTTTGACCCCGAACCCCTATGTGTGTACCGTGCTAGTCCCACGATCAATGGCTTGCTAAGCACACACATTCTAATTGCATTCATAATCCATACATCACAGGTTCAGCTCACAAGCAGTCCAAACATAAGTCGTCAACAAGAGTCTAGACTTTAGCGATTACATAGATGTCCGACCGGCCCAAATAGTGAACAGCAAAATTTAACTAATGAAGAGAGTTCAACAGCGGAAACAAGATAATAGAGGCACTTCAAAAAACCAGCAAGTATGCCTCTGCGCCCGCCCACAGGCAAACCAACCGGTAAACCCTAGTTAGGGGCCAGCACCGTCGTCGTCGTCGTCGTCTCCAAAACCCGCTGCATAGAAGTACCCGATTGTCGGGTCCTCCTCAACCATCTCTAAAAAAAAAGAAAGCCACACAAGCGTTGTGTGAGTACAATACGTACTCCGCCAAGACTTATAGTGTTTGTAATGGTATTCCATAATATGCGGAGAATAAACAAGGAATGGTTTAGGTTCCTGCGGTTTGCATAAATCATAACATACATAGCTAAAACATTCGCGGTTTTGCAACGAAATTTTGTAAATCAAGCTACCACCAGCAAACAAGTATATAAGCATCAACCCCCAAGTGTTTCCAACCATATGGGCTCCTGCCCATGCCAGCCATCAGTGGCAACACGCTGCCACAAAACCATCCCAGCGAACTTCCCCGTCTCGCACCAAGATCTTTCCCCAAAACAGTTCCCAAAAATTAAAACTACTACGGTGGAAGAATTTCCCAAAGTCGTCCATAACCGAGGACACGGCCTATTCGAATAGTTTTAACTCTCTGAGAGTGTGTACAACTGTACCCACATGACAACGGATAACATGAGCTACCACACAGGAGGCTCACACCATCAATGACAAAGCCTTTCCACTGTTTGACCTAGCAAAATATCCCGCGCTTATCAATCCATCCCTAGGGAGTTGGGAGGCCTCACCAAAATCCCAAGGCTCATACGATGTGCTGGTCACCCTTTGAACCAATAATCAAGGTACCTTCGGCTATGGACAAAAACCATATCCCGCACTATCCCAATGTCAACAATAATGACCTACAAAACTAACCACCGGCGGGTCTATTGCTAGGATTCTAACAATATACTAAGCTAGGAACTCCCCACACAAGAGCACCACATGTGGTTTGCAACTGTGCTTCTTGGTTCTAAGCTACACCATAGAATCCGGTCCTTAGTGACCCGGGCGAGACAACCACCTAATCGATACCACACAAACAAAGGCACCGAACACTACATCCACTCGCCCAAGTCCAAAAGCTTGTTTCAGTTTTTGTTTTCCACCAAGAGCACAGGGGAAGAATACCCACTGTTCATTTCACATTATTTCGCAAAAAATGCTTCTATTTTCCCAACATCCCAAATCAAGTAACAAGTAGCCTTGATTAAAAAGCAAACTAAGCATACTATTGACATCCTTAGCCCAACCACCATGAACCCGAGTTTCAGTGGCAAACATAAGTGACAAGAAATCATGATACTCAAAGTAACAAGGATAAGGGCATATGCAACAAGAGGTTAACTACCAAGAATCCCCACCATTTTTCATCCGCATGCATAATAGTTTGCAATCAATATAGTTTGTAAGTTTGAAATAATAGGAGCAATTGATCAAGGGGGTGCTTGCTTGTTCTGGACTTCTTGGAACTCTTCTGATCCTTCCACAACCGCGGGTCAACGACGTCGGCTAAATTTCTTAAAACGAGAATACCAAACGAATGCAATGAAAACAACAGCAAATATTAACAGAACCAGGAAGTACGAATATTTTTGCAGAATATGCAAGTGCATGATTATTAGATTGAATTTAGGAACAAAAGAATCGCTTGAATCCGAGTTTGTATGAGGACATACGGCTAAACGAAGTCTGCACTCTGTCTAAAATCGAAAATAAATGAGAAACAGCGTTTTCGCTCGAACCGAACTGCAGAAACGGCAACTGCAAAAACATCAAATCTACGACCTTAACGGGTGGTCTATTTGAGACGTTTTCGGTTCTAGGGCATTTTTATGTATGAAAAACTACATGTTGCTGCTGTGAACCTAAGGACAACTCCCAAAAGTGGATATTCTCCAACTCGCTAGGGATATTAATCGCGCACGCACACATGTCACTAAAACGGCCCTAACACGTGAAATCCACCGGGCGTGAAGTTTTAATCTAAGGCATTTGGAGGCGTGGAGGGTTTCTAGGGCCTGGAGGTCACTGGATGTACAAGTGTAAACCTATGGGAAGGCTTTCCGGTAGCGGCGAACGGCCTTGGTCAAAAAACGATGTCTTCGTACGCGCAAAAACTACACGTCTTCGCACGTTAACGATGACGACAAAAACAGGAAAACGACAGCAGCTGCTCTACTCGTGGTTTTATCCCGTTCTAATGCTAGTGAGGCCAACCTGGCTTGCTTGGGGCTGATGGGGTGGCTGCTACTCACTCAAACACAAGCGCACCTAAGGTGCTCGGTGAAGGCCAAGCTAATGCACGGCTTGTCTACCTCTGTCCTCCTCACATGCCGAGTGCATGGCTTAGCCGCATGCAGGGCACGAGGAAGCTCTAGGGATCCTGCATGCAAGATCGAAGGGCTCTACTACAAGCGCCATGCTCCGTTGAGCCTCATCCACACATATGGCCACGGTGGTGATGCTCGGAGCGGATGGCAAAGGAATGGCATGACAGGCCAAGCCAAGGACGTGGGAAGAACAAGTGGCCTCCAGGAATAAAAAGGAGGTACATGCAGAAACAGAAGCTCACCGTGGAGTGCAGGCGGTAGGGAGCAATGTTGAGGCGGTGATCGGCTGGCCAAAAGGGTTGCTCACGATGGAGGCTGCAGTCAAGCCTGTGATGAGTTCAAAGAGTGAATGGAAAAGATGGTGATACCGCCAGGACAGCGCTAAACTCACCAGGGCGCAGAATTAGCGGCTGCAAGGTCACGCGGCACCCGGTCGGCGTTGCAAAAGACGATGAGGCTGCAGGTTGGTGCTTGCTGCTTGCCGAGGGCGAAAACGGAGTTAGGTGCGAGCAAAACGCGTGGTGACACAGCTGAGACAAGGTAAAACTCACCGGAGCTCTCAGACCGAAAAGCGTGTGCTCGCCGCGCCGTGGGCGGCACCTCACATTCTCAGCGAACCAAGGGACAATCCTTTGGGTCCTTGGCAGGTGAGAAAGAGGGCGAGCTGGGAGGCAGGAGGGATAGGCTTGGTTAAAGGAAGGCAGGGAAGGAGAGGAGAGGGAGGGGCGCGCTGCTCTGCTCCACGGTCTCGCTATGGCCTGTGCGCGGCGGCAAGCGTGCAGCAGACAGATGGGACAGGGCAGGGCGCTGCTGAGGCTGTCGGGGGTATCTCGCGAGGTCCCAAGGCGGCTCTGCTCTCCCTCTCACAGTGGTCTAGGCGCGCAGAGGAAGCCACCTGGCCGAGCCCCACGGGCGGAGGGAGATCCTGGCGTGATCTCGTTTGGACGATGGAGGACAGAGCACAACGGATAGCATCATGAGTCGAAGATTCACACTTCAGGACTGCCTCTGGGTTGACACCGAAACCAATCGGCCGATACAGATTGATACAAACCGATGATGTTATAAGTGAGAAGCAAACCTGCCGATTGCCGATAGTATTCGCATACATGAGCATCGGCTAGAAGCCGATGACAACATAGGCGGAGTAAAAAGCCAGCTGACTGGCGCGGGCTCGCGAGAGAGGGCGCGGGCGCGAGCTCGGGAGAGAGGGAGCGCGGGCGCGGGCTCGCGAGAAAGGGCACGGACTCGAGAGAGAGAAACAGGCGAGGGCGTGGGCGCGGCAAGGGCGCGGGCGCGAGGTCGGGGTCGGGACGATGGCGCGGGCGTGAGCTCGAGGTCGGGAGAGAGAGTCCGGGCGCGAGCTCGGAAGCAGAGTCCGGGCGCGAGGGCATGGACTCAAGAGAGAGCCAAGTCCCCGGGCACGAGAAAAGGGCGCGGACTCGAGAGAGAGCCCGGGCGCAAGCTCGGAAGCAGAGTCCGGGCGCGAGGGCGTGGACTCAAGAGAGAGCCAAGTCCCCGGGCACGAGAAAAGGGCGCGGGCGAAGGTCCGATCGGGAGGCGGCTGGTCCGATCGGGAGGCGTCTGGTCCGATGGGAAGCATTCGGACCGTCCAATCCCCAAGAGGATGGTCCGATTGGGGTAGCATGCTTCCAACCGAAAGAAACTTCGGGGCAAGGCTGGGTTTTTCATGCATGAAAGATGATATGAAGAGCATGCAGATGGAAAAACGGTTTTATGCACCAAACAACAAAAGTGGGCTGTTACACGGCGTATTCCAAGACTCCTGCGACGATTTTGGCATCAAGATCTGCTACGCATCTGTGGCACACCCACGGAGCAACGGGCAGGTCGAACGAGCCAACGGTATGGTCTTACAAGGCATCAAGGCCAGGATATTCGACCGACTACAACCATATGCAGGCCGGTGGGTACAAGAACTCCCATACATTCTCTGGTCTCTCAGAACCACGGTTAGTCGGGCAACAGGGCAATCCCCTTTCTTCCTGGTCTACGGTGCCGAGGCTATGCTACCTACAGAGTTACAGTTCGGCTCTCCGCGAGTCCAGGCTTACTCAGAAGATGACTCCAACAATACCCGACTGGTTGAACTAGATCAGCTGGAAGAAGCAAGAGACACCGCAACAATCCAGTCGGCAAGGTATCTTCAAGGCCTACGTCGCTACCACAATCGCAATGTCCGTGGCCGCGCCTTTTTGGTCAGGGATCTCGTTCTGAGAAAAATACAAACCACCAAAGACAGACATAAATTATCCCCAATCTGGGAAGGGCCGTTCATTATAGCCGAGGTCACGCTGCCAGGCGCCTACCGACTAAAGACCGAAGACGGCGTTCTCATCAGCAACTCATGGAACATAGAACAGCTACGTCCTTTCTATACCTGAGTTCTATAATTTTCATGTGTACAGTTCTTCTGACTCACTACGCCGCTTGTACCAACCGAGTAGTGAGTCGGGGGCTGCTTGTATATATGTGTTCTGTCAATAACATACGAGCTTATCTTACTTCGGTTATGAAGCCTTACTACGACTGTCACGTTTGCCCGAGTACAGCTCCCTAATTTGAACGTTTTTATTAAGTTCTGACAGACTAACTCGGTGCATACTACATGGTCGAGTAAAGCTAATGATGACTGAGTAATAAGCTTGGCGGCATTGCACACATATTTACACATGCTTGTTTAACAAAAGTTTATATACACCGACTACATAACATGTTGCCCTTACAGACCCAGGTCTCGGGTAATTATTTCAGCAGTCGGCTTCGCCCGGGCAATCAGCTCCAGTGCCTCCTCGGGCGTCGTCTCTTTGGCAAACCCCTCCCCGATGGCTCCAATATCCACCCTTGGGTAGATGGACTTGGTCATCGCCAGGGTTTGGGCCATGCCAGCGACGACATGCTCATCCGAGTACTTTTTCAAGGCACTCGGTGCATCCTCGAGACGCGCCTCTATCTGGGGGATTCTGCTGCAACTAGTCCCCAAAGGGCGGGGATCTATGAGGTCAAGGAGCCCTTTCACAGACCCGACGAGGGCCTCCCGTGACTCCCTGATCACTCTTATCTCCTCTGTGTAGAATCGATACTGGGCCCGGACATTGGCTCTCATGTCTGCCCAGGTCCGCCGGCAAGAAAACTTGTCAGACTCGGCTGCACACGGGACAACCAATGGATTGGCTAAGATCACAGTCAGGTTGTGGACTTACTTTCATAGTCGGCCTCCGACCCGGCCACGGTCTTCTCCAGTTCAGCTTTTTCCTTGCTGAGCTTGACGACGGCCTCCTTCAACTCGGCCTTCTCACGGTCAAGCTCGGCGTTGGCCTTTGTCAGGTCGGCCTTGACTTTTTCAAGCTCGGCCCTGGCTTCTTCGGCCTCCTTCAGCTGCGATTCCCTTTCTGTTCGGGTCTTCAACTCCGCTTCGAGGGCTGCATCACAGATTAGCCAAGAGCTCAACCATGCAGTCATGACATATTTGGGCAGTCGGGAACAAAGCAGCTGGATGAATACATCAACGGTTCGGTTGGGAAGATATACTCGGGGATCTTACCTCTGATCTTTCCGGCTAGGGTTCATGTCTCCGCCCTGAGCTGATCGGCGCCACTCTTCAGCCAGGCCTCCCTCCCCGCATGACGCTCCTCCATCTCGGCCTTCAATGCCCGGAGCTGCTCCAATTCTGCAAGGTGGGGAGCCACCTCGACCAAGATTTCTGTCATCGCCTCATTGCGGTTGACAAGCTTCTGCGCAGGATAAGAGGCAAATCAAGGACGAAGTCAGACGTCAAAACAAGAAGATTGCCAAGGCTCTACCACAAGAATCGTACCGCAACTCCCTTGGACCCGCTGATGGTGGCGCGAAGCAAGCTTTCGTGCTCTCTCCTCACGACGACTTCATCAAGCCTGAAGCTCTTCGCTGTCCCATCAGGAGCCGTCCATGTAAATGTCCAGGGCATCACACGTGGAGGAGCTTCGATCCGAGGCAGATGTGGGATCTCCAGCGGCGGCGACGACGACGACGACGACCACAACGGCGATGGGGCCCTGGCCTCAGCGCCGCCATCCCCCGCGACCTTGGGGACCGGCTCAGGGGCTCCGGCCGCGGCCTCCGGGACGAGCGACGCTTCGGGGGCTAGGGCCTCAACCTCAGCAGCTGCCTCTTGGTCGGGTGGTGGCAGCGACCCTGCAGTTAGGACCACCTCGGTCTCCATGACCGGGCTGGCCCCCGGCTCAGCAGGTGTGTTCGTGGCCGCCGGCTCGGCTGGGGCAGGCTCGTCAAGGGGAGTGGTCGGATTGATCTCCTTGAGATCGATATCGGCCCGCTTCCTGCACGACGAAACAATACATCATGACACTACTTCGACACACAAGAATTTCAAAAGAGCCGGAGCAGCGCACCTCTTGGAGAACTTCAGCTTCTTGCCGGGCGACCCGGTCCCCAGCAGAGCGCTAGCTCCGGCAGTCGGCCCGGCCGGCGTCATGGTCGGCGGTGGCGCTTCAGCCCGAGTCGGCTCTGATTCCGGCGTGGTTGGCTTGGGCGCCTCCGCCCCCGGCGGCGTCTGCTCTGGCCAGCCCCTTGGTGGTGCAGCAGCCAGGCTCGACAACGTCGAGCTCAAACCCGCAGGTCTCAACCTGGGACTTGATCGCCTGGGCGCTGCAGCGACGGTGTCCTTTATTTTCAGGCTTCCGGCCACGGTGCGCGCCGTCATGGCCCCCTCGCCTCGATACAAAATCGGCTTCTTCCCCGCTCTCTTGGAGTTAGGCTGGGCAGCAGAGGGACTTCTCGGCCTCTTCTTCGACGCGACGGCCGACAGCGGGCAGGAGTCTTCATCAAACTCTTCATGCCACTACAAGTGAGCCAACAAAATACATCACGCAACGTTGAACATTCACAGCTCCACAGGCATTCATCACAGAAGAAGGTTAAAGGTTACCTTGGTCCGAGGCCGAATGAAGCTATAAGCCGCAACCCGGCACTTATCGTCCTCGGTTGCGATCACCCCTTTGGAGAAGTAGCCAAACAGGGTCGCAATCACTTCCCCCTTGTCCGCCGACTTGTTGCTTACTCGGTCAGGATCGTTTTTGCCTTTAAAGGCCCAGCCAAATGCACTTCTCAGCTTCAACAGCTGGATGCGCCAGGTCAAGAAGCGACGAGCGACCCAAGGTCCTGTCAGGCCGGCCTCCTTGAGGTCATTTATCTTCACCAACAGCTGATACGCCTGGCCCATTTCTTCAAAGGACGGCTCTGCTGACCAGTTTGGCGAAACCATGGGCGGCAAGCCAGTAAACGGGCGCAAGGAAGGAGCCAGATCTGCGCAATAAAACCATTCCTTATGCCAGCCTTTCAAAGAAGATCTCAAGGGCAAATCAAGATATGTCTTCTTCCCATCGCTCCTTAGCTGGAGACCAGCCCCCCCAATCACATTAATATTACCCTTGGAGGGCTAGGGTTTGACATGGAACAGGTGGTGGAAGAGGATAAAATGGGGTTCAACACCCAAGAAGCACTCACAAAGAGTAACAAAGATGGAGATCTGAAGGATTGAGTTGGGGTTCAAATGCACCAACTCCAGCCCGTAGAAGTCAAGGATGCGGCGGAAGAAACCAGAAGACGGAAGGCACAAGCCTCGATCGAAAAAAGAGGCGAAAACTACCGTTTCACCTGGTTGGGGATTGGGGACAAACTCGCCCTTAGCTAACCGCCAGCGAATCACTTCTTGGCTGGGCAACTTCAGCTCACTTTCCAGCCGCTTCAGCTTCACCGAGCCACAATTTGACATCGGCCAAGAACTTCCCGGCGCACCCGCAAGATCCGAAGCCTTCGGCATGACTGGAGGCAGTGAGATTTGGGGAAAAGTAGATCGGGGGCTTGGAACAAACGGAGAGGATTGGAATTGCCCGAGTCCGGGTGGGGAATGGCAGCAGCTAACCCTAGCCGGGCGTGAGGCGAAAAGCTGGGCGCGAAGGAGGAAGATGAAGCGATTGGCTGATTTGGGGAAGATGAAGGAATCTTTTTCTCTCTTCCCGGTTTTATAGAGTCGATGCCGACTAGATGGGCTTGGGCCTACACAGTTAGCACTGGGCCATCAAGATATGAGTTCCTACGGTAGCAGGCTCCATGTGGGCCGCCCGCAAGCTGAGTTGAAATTATAGCGCTGGTGCTACCAACAGGAGCCGATGAGGTAAACAGATATGCTTTATGAGAGCCTTATTGCTAAACATATATGTTTGGGTATCTGTCTTATCCCCCAGGTCTCGAGGATATATCCTTACAAGGATCACAAGCTGGTCTTCATTTAAATTAGAGATGCAGATATCTCGCTCGAGTACACCTAACCACGCCGTGGATTTATTTTCATAAGTGGTACTCGGCTACATGCGTGGCCATCAGTTGCCATGAGCAACATTTTACCCGCTGACATGATGCGGAAGAGTCTAACTTTCGAAGTAGTGCACTACTCGGGAGAGACTATAAATATCTTTTCCCGCTGACATGATGCGGAGGAGTCTAACTTTTGAGTGGGACGCCACTCGGAAAAGACTATAAACCCCCCTTTTCCAGCTGACATGACACTGAAGAGTCCCGTATACGAGTAGTATCCTACTCGGCAAGACTATAAACACATATTCCAACTGACATGAGGTCGAAGAGTCCTACATACGAGTAGTCTCCTACTCGGCAAGACTATAAAGTTTATTCCGGTTGACATGATACCGAAGAGTCTCATATACCAGTAGTAATCTACTCGGGAAAGACTTCCAGGTTAAAGATCTTTGACTTTATGTTTAATTGTCTTCACAATTAAGCACAAAGTCGGGGGCTACACCTAATAGGTGCGCCTATTCGGCGCACACTATTCATATATTTCCATGAAGCCCTTCATAGCCTCGCTACTAGCTGACATGAAGCAGGACTCGGAAGAAGACTTACTCGGACAAAGAGTACTCGGGGGCACTGCACTCGGGCAACCTTCACCGTGGAGGACGAGCACTCGGCATCAGCTGTGACTCAACTATGAAGGTCTCAGGGGCTACTGTGGAGGCCATGAGCCCCGGGTACCTCATTACTAGTACATGGGCCACTCGGATAGAGGATAGGCCGAACCATGTAATTAGAGATAAGATAGCATCCGTCTGGCTTTGCCTTGTAAAATAAGGAAGCATAGTCTTAGTCGGATAGGACTCTATCTCTAAGGAGGAAATCCCTTGGCCGTATCCGGCTGGGATCCTTATCATGTACCCCTGTCCCCTAGTATATAAAGGGAGGCAAGGCGCCCCTCAGGGCAAGGACAACAAGATCATCGATCATCAAACACCTCAGAGGAATAACACCTCAACTGGACGTAGGGTATTACCTCACATCGAGGGCCTGAACCAGTATAAACCTTCTGTGTTCCTCTGCAATCCACCGAATTCACCCTCGCCGAGTAGCCCCATAGTTTCATTGCCGGTGCAAAGCATCGACACATGTCAACCGGAATAAACTTTATAGTCTTGCCGAGTAGGGAACTACTCGTATGTAGGACTCTTCGACTTCGTGTCAGTCAGAATGCGTGTTTATAGTCTTGCCGAGTAGGATGCTACTCGTATATGGGACTCTTCAGCTTCATGTCAGCTGGAAAGGGGGTTTATAGTCTTTCCCGAGTGGCGTCCCACCCCAGAAGTTAAAGACTCCTCTGCATCATGTCAACGGGAAAGGGAAATTTATAGTCTCTCCCGAGTAGTGCACTACTCGAACGTTAGACTCTTCAACGTCATATCGGCTGGAATAATGTTGCTCATGGCAACTGATGGCCACGCATGTAGGCCGAGTACCACTTTATGAAAATAAATCCATGGCGTGGTCAAGTGTACTCGAGAAAGATACCTGCATCCCCAATTTTAATGAAGACCAGCTTGTGATCCATGTAAGGATATATCCTCGAGACCTGGTGGATAAAACAGATACCCAAACATATATGTTTAACAATAAGGTTCTCATTGAGCATATTTGTTGACCTCATCGGCTCCTGTTGGTAGCACCAGCGCTATAATTTCAACTCAGCCTGCGGGCGGCCACATGGAGCATGCTACTGTAGGAACTCATGTCTTGGTGGCCTAGTACCGACTATGTGGCCCAAGGCCACTCAGTCGGTATCGGCTCTATAAAAAGCGGGGAGAGAGAAAAAGATTCCTTCATCTTCCCCAAATCAGCCAATTGCTTTGTCTTCCGCCTTCGCGCCCAACTTTTCACTCCTGCTTGGCTAGGGTTAGTACTGCTGCTGTTCCGGCTTGAACTCGGGTGATTCCAATCCTCTTCGTCTGTTCCAAGCCCCAATCACTTTTCCCCAAATCTCTCCGCCCCAACCATGTCGAAAGCTTCGGATCCTGTGGGTGCGCCGGGGAATGATTGGCCAACTTCGGATTGCGGCTCGGTGAAACTGAAGCTGCTGGAGAGTCAATTGAAGTTGCCAAGTTAGGAGGTGATCCGTTGGCGGCCGGCTAAGGGTGAGTCGGTCCCAAATCCCCAATCTGGAGAAACAGTAGTTTTTGCCTCTTTTTTCGATCGAGGTTTGTGCCTTCCCTCTTCTGCGTTCTTCCGCCGCATCCTTGACTTCTACGAGTTGGAGTTGGTGAATTTGAATCCCAACTCGATTCTTCAAATCTCCATATTTGTTACTCTCTACAAGTGCTTTTTGGGTGTGGATCCCCATTTTAATTTCTTTAGGCATCTGTTCCACATCAAACCCCAGCCCTCCAAGAATAATATCAATGTGATTGGGGGGGGCTGGTCTCCAGTTGAGGAGTGATGGGAAGAAAACATATCTTGATCTCCCCTTGAAATCTTCCTTGAAAGGCTGGCACAAGGAGTGGTTCTATTGCACAGATCTGGTTCCCTCCTTGCGTCCATTCACTGGCTTGCTGCCGGTAGTTTTACCAAATTGGTCAGCAGATCCAACCTTTGAGGAGATGGGCCAAGTGCATCAATTGCTGGCGAAATTAGATAAGCTTAAGGAAGCTGGCCTGACTGGGCCTTGGGTGGCCCAGCGTTTCCTGACTCGGCGCATCTAGCCGCTGAAGCTGAGGAGCGTGTTCGGCTAGGATTTTTAGGGCAAATATGATCCTGACCGAGTTTGGCCTCGTCCCAAGGTAATCTTTGTCCTTCTTCTGTGACGAATGCCTGTGGGCTTGTATCTGCGATTGCCCAGCATTGCGTGATGTACTTTGTTGATTCATCTGTAGTGGTGCGAGGAGTTCGATGAGGACTCCCGCCCGTTGTCAGCCGTTAAATCGAAGAAGAGGCTGAGGAGCCCCCTGCTGCCCAACCTGACTCCAAGAGAGCGGGGAAAAAGCCTGTTCTATATCGGGGCGAGGGGGCCATGACGCTGCGTGTCATGGTAGGAGGTCTGAAGATAAAGGACACCGCCGCCACGGCGCCTAGGGGATCAAGTCCCAAGTTGGGACCAGTACGGCTGAGCTTGAAATTGCTGAGCCCGGCAAAAGCACCGCCGAGTACACGGTCCGAGCAGGTGCCGCCAAGCACACAGGTGCCCGAGTCGGCCGCACCACCAACAGGGCCGCCTCCAGTTGCTGCGCCGCCGCCGACTACTTCACCGACTAAGCCAACAATCGGGCGTAGCACTCCGCCGAGCCCCGGATCGCCCGGTGGGAAACTCAAGTTCTCCAAGAGGTAAGCTGCTCCGGATCTTCTGAGATTCTTGTCTCTTGCAGTTGTATTTTGATGTCTGTTTTGCCATGCAGGAAGCGTGCCGATATTGATCTCAAGGAGACCGCTCTGACCGCTCCCCTTGAAGAGCCGGCCCTAGTCGAGCCGGCACCGTGAGCACACCCGCTGAGCCGGTGGCATCTTAGTCACGGAGACTGAGGTGGTCCGACTGCGGGGCGCTGGTGCCGCCCGACCAAGGGGCGGTTACTGAGGTTGCTGCCCCAGCCCCTGAGTCAACGCCCGCTGCCGAGGCCGTTGCCGGAGCCCCCGAGTCAACCCCTGAGGCTGCAGAGGACGTCAGCGTGGGGGCCAGGACCCTGTCGCCGTCATGGTCGTCGTCGTCGCCGCCGGAGATCCCGAACCTTCCTCGGATTGAAGCTACTCCGCGTAAGTTCCCCTGGACGTTCACCTGGATGGCGCCAGATGGAACCGCGAGGAGGTTCAAGCTCAATGAGGCCGCGGCGAGATGGGAATGCGAAAGCTTGCTCCGCGCTGTCATTGCCGGGTCCGAGGGGGTTCGGGTATGATTCTTGTGGTGGAGTCCTGGTGGTCTTCCCGTTCTGACGTCTGACTCCGCTCTTGACTTGTTCTCTCCCTGAGCAGAAGCTTGTTGATCGTAATGAGATGATCGGGATCCTGATTGAAATGGCCCCCCTTCTCACGGAGTTAGAGCAGCTCCGGGCGTTGAAGGCCGAGATGGAGGAGTGCCACGCAGGGAGGGAAGCTTGGCTGAAGGATGCCGCCACCCAGCTCAGGGATGAAACTTGGGTCCAAGCCGGGAAGATTAGAGGTAAATCCCCCGGATACATCTCCCCGACTGAACCCTTGATGTATTTCTCCAGCTACGTTGTTCCCGACTGCCCAGTTGTGTCATGGCTGCAAGGTTGAGTTCTTGACTAATCTGTCGTGTAGCCCTCGAAGCTGAGTTAAAGACCCAAATAGAGAGGGAAGCCCAGCTGAAGGAGGCCAAGCTTGAGAAGGACAAGGCCGACCTGACAAAGGCCAACGCCGAGCTCGAACGGGAGAAGGCCGAGTCAAAAGAGGCCACCATCAAGCTCGGCGAAGAAAAAGCTAGACTGGAGAAGACCGTGGCCGAGTGGGAGGCCAATTACACGAGTAAGTCTCCGTCTCGACAATGATCTTAACCAATCCTTTAATCATTCCATCTGCAGCCGCACCTAACAAGTTTACTTGTCGGTGAACCCGGGCAGACCTCAGAGCCAATGCCCAGGCCCAATATTGGGCTTATACAGAGGAGATAAGGGTTATCAGGGAATCACGGGAGGCCCTCGTTGGGTCCGTGAAAGGGTTCCTTGATCTGATGGATCCCGCCTGTGGGAACAGCTGCAGCTGAATCCCCCCAAGTGGAGGCGTGTCTTGAGGATGCACCGGGTGCCCTGAAGAGGTACTCGGATAAGCATGTCATTGTCGGCGTGGCCCAGACCCTGGCGATGAACAAACCAATCTACCCGAGGGTAGACATCGAAGCCATTGGGGGAGGGGTTTGCCGAGGAGACGATGCCCGAGGAGGCGCCGGAGCTGATAGCCCGAGCGAGGCGAATGCTGAGATAATCACCGAGACTGAGTCTGTAAGAGCACATATCATGTAGTCGGTATGTATAAACTTTTGTGGAAAACATGTGTAAATACATGAGTAATGCTGCCAAGCTTTGAATTATTACTCAGTTGTCATTAGCTTTACTCGACTATGTAGTCTACGCTGAGTTAGTGTGTCGGAACTTAATAAAATCACTCACTGTAAGAAAATGTACTCGGGCAAACGTGACAGACGTAGTAAGGCTTCATAACTGGAGTAGGACAGGCTCGTATATTATTGACAAAACACATATAATACATGCAGCCCCGACTCACTACTCGGTTGATACAAGCGGCGTAGTGAGTCAGAGAGACTGTACACATGAAAAAGTATAAAGCTCAGGTATAGAAAGGACGTAACTGTTCTATATTCCATGAGTTGTTGATAAGGGCACCGTCTTCGTTCTTCAGTCGGTAGGCGCCTGGCCACATGACCTTGGATATAATGAACGGCCCTTCCCAGATTGGGGATATTTTGTGCCTGTCTTTGGTGGTTTGTATTTTCCTCAAGACGAGATCCCTGACCAAAAAGGCGCGGCCACGAACATTGCGATTGTGGTAGCGACGCAGGCCTTGAAGATACCTTGCCGACTGGATTGTTGCGATGTCCCTTGCTTCTTCCAACTGGTCTAGCTCGACAATCGGGTATTGTTTGAGACGTCTTCTGAGTAAGCCCAGACTCGTGGAGAGCCGAACTGTAACTCTGTCGGTAGCATAGCCTCGGCACCGTAGACCAGAAAGAAAGGGGATTGCCCTGTTGCCTGACTAACCGTGGTTCTGAGAGACCAGAGAACAGATGGGAGTTCTTGTACCCACCGGCCCGCGTATGGTTGTAGTCGGTCGAATATCCTGGCCTTGATGCCTTGTAAGACCATACCGTTGGCTCGTTCGACCTGTCCGTTGCTCCGCGGGTGTGCCATGGATGCATAGCAGATCTTGATGCCGAACTCTTCACAGAAGTCTTGGAATATGCCGCTCGTGAACTGAGTACCGTTGTCGGTGATGATGCGGTTAGGGACCCCGAATCGGTATAGTATACTCATGATGAAGTCCTTTGCTTCGTGCGCTGTTATAGTTTCAACGGGTTTGGCCTCAATCACTTGGTGAACTTGTCAACTACGACGAATAGATGTGTGAACCCTCCTAGCGCTTTCTTGAAAGGCCCGACCATGTCGAGCCCCCATACTGCGAATGGCCAAGAAATAGGGATAGTTTGGAGTTCTTGGGCTGAGAGATTTTTTTGTCTTGCGTAGAACTGGCAACCCTCGCAATTGCGAACAATTTCTTTTGTGTCTGTTACTATTGTGGGCCAGAAAAATCCCTGCCGGTTAGCCTTTCCAACTAACGTCCTAGATGCGGCATGGCTGCACATATGCCCGAGTGGATCGACTGCAGGATCTGCTTGCCCTCCTCGGTGGTGACGCAACGCATGAGGACACCGGATGCGCTCCTTCGGTACAGGTCTTCTCTGACTAGTAGAAAGCTTTTGCTTCGACGCTTGATCTGCTCGACTTGACTGCGATCTTCTGGGAGTTCATCGTCCAGGAGAAATTTGATAACAGGAGTCTACCAGTCTTGACATATGTGCAGCACCTCGTCTGTAGCCGGGGTAGGTTCGCCTCCGACTATCGGCACCGGTTTCTTCTTGACTGATGGCTCCATGAGTTGCTCGACAAAGATTTCAGTCGGCACCGCTTCTCGCTTGGATCCCATGTTTGCCAGCTCGTGTGCAGCATCATTGTATTGTCGTAGGACATGTGTTATCTCCAGCCCGTCAAACTTGTTTTCCAGTTGCAAACTCCTGACAGTATGCCGCCATGGTATCATCAAGACAAGTCCAGTCTTTCATGACTTGGTTTACCACGAGTTGAGAATCCCCGTGCACAACCAGTCGACGTATGCCGAGTGATATTGCAATACGGAGCCCGTGGATAAGTGCCTCGTACTCGGCGACGTTGTGGGAAGCCGGGAAGTGGATTTGTAGAACGTACTTGAGTTTTTCACCGGTGGGGGATGTCAATATGACTCCAGCCCCGGTGCTGCCGATCCATAGAGAACCGTCGAAGTACATTGTCCAGTACTCTAGCTTCGCTGTTGATGTAGGCAGTTGAACTTCTGTCCACTCGGCCACGAAGTCGGCTAGAGCTTGTGATTTAATTGCTGTCCGTGGCTGAAAGGTGATATCGAATGCCATCAACTCAAATGCCCATTTAGCGATTCGGCCGGTGGCCTCACGATTATGAAGGACATCCCTAAGTGGAAACGATGTGATCACTGTGACATGATGTGCTTGGAAATAGTGCACCAGCTTTCGGACTGTGATGAGTTGGCCATATAACAGCTTCTGGACCTGCGGATATCTCGTCTTCGAGTCGGCAAGCACCTCACTGACAAAGTAAACTGGCCGTTGTATTTTCTGGATGTGAGCCTGTTCGGATCGCTTGACCACCAGCACCGTGCTGACTACCTGAGTGGTTGCCGCCAGATATAGCATTAGTGGTTCTTGGGGCATGGGTGACGCCAACACGGGGGGTGATGTGAGAAATTTCTTAAAGTCTTCGAATGCTTGCTAGGCTTCGGGGGTCCACTGGAAGTCATCAGCTTTCTTCAATAGCTTGAAAAAGGGCATACCACGTTCGCCTAGTCGGGAAATAAATCGGCTGAGTGCTGCCATGCAGCCTGTCAGCTTCTGGACATCCTTCTGGTTAGTCGGGGGAGCCATGTTCATTATTGCGTTGACTTTCTCTGGGTTGGCCTCGATGCGAGACGATAAAGCCGAGTAACTTGACGGATGGCACACCGAAGGCGCACTTTTCTGGGTTCAACTTCATCTTGAATCTTCGAAGATTTTGGAAGGTTTCTTCTAGGTCAGCGATGAGGTCTTCTTTGGACTTGGTCTTGATCACCACATCGTTGACGTAGGCTTCCACGTTGCGCCCGATTTGAGTGTGCAGACACCACTGAATTGCCCGTTGATAGGTTGCTCCAGCATTTTTCAAACCGAACGGCATTGTAATGTAGCAGTACGCTCTAAACGGCGTGATGAAAGATGTCTTTAAGCAGTCTTCCTCCCTCAAGCTGATTTGATGGTATCCTGAGTAGCAGTCGAGAAAGCTGAGTAGGTCGCACCCGGCCGTGGAATCTACCACCTGATCTATCCTGGGAAGTCCAAATGGGTACTTGGGGCATGCCTTGTTGAGATCAGTGTAGTCGACGCACATGCGCCATTTACCGTTTTTCTTCCGGACCAGAACTAGGTTTGCTAGCCAATCCGGGTGATAGACCTCCTTGATGAACCCGGCTGCGAGGAGCTTGGTGATCTCCTCCCGAATAGCATCCTTGCGGTCTTGAGCGAAGCGCCGTAGCCGTTACTTGACTGGCTTGGCGTCTGTCTTCACGTTTAGGGCGTGCTCAATCACCTCCCTTGGTACGCCCGGCATGTCGGACGGTTTCCACGCGAAGATATCCTTGTTGGCTTGGAGGAAGGTGACGAGCGCGTCTTCCTATTTGGGGTCGAGTTCGGTCCCGACTAGAGTGGTCTTAGAGGGGTCGGAAGGGTCTAGGGGGATCTTCTTTGTGTCCGAGTCCGCTGAAATTCCCTACTTCGCTGCTTTTTTGGACGGAACTGGATCTTGCTCGACTTCTGCTGTGATGGCTTGCCAGATATTATCGCGCCTGACTGCCGTCTCTTGTGATTGAGCCAATTCGCAGCTCTCCTTGTCTCAGGTGAAGGCTTGCTTGACATCGCTGCGTAGGGAGAGGACTCCTGCTGGCCCAGGCATCTTGAGCACCATATATGTAAAGTGCGGTATCGCCATAAATTTGGCGAGTGCCGGTCGTCTGAGTATCGCATGGTATGCGGTCTCAAGTCGGCGACCTCGAAGCAGACGTTTTCCGTGCGAAAGTTATCCCACATGCCGAAGGTTACTGGCAATGTGATCTGCCCGAGTGGAGTTGATGACAGGCCGAGAATTATCTCGTGGAAGGGCGCAGTGCTTGGCCGTAATTCTGAACGAGGGATCCTCATCTCATCCAAAGTCTTGGCGAATAAGATGTTGAGCGCGCTGCCTCCAACGATGCGGGTTTTCTTCAGCCTGATATTTCTAACAACCGGGTCCAGGACTAGTGGATAGTGTCCTGGGTGCGAGACCCGATCTGGGTGATCTGCGCGATTAAATGTAATGGCCATCTCTAACCAGCGCAGGTATTGGGGGGTGTCCACCGTAGAGACCGTGTTGATGTCGCGTGCAGATAGCTTCTGTTTTCGCTTGGATTCGTACGCGAGCGGCCCTCCGAATATGTGATTGAGCTCGGCCTGAGGATCTTGAAAATTGTCGGCTGGGCCCGAGTCTGGCTTGTCCTTGTCCTTGTCGGCGCCAGATGATGAAGCCTGCTCGAAGGCAAACTTCTTGAGCATGTAGCAGTCTTTGGCCGTGTGCTTGCCCTTGGGGTGGAAGGGGCATGGCCCGCTCATGACTTTCTAGTAGTCGATATTCCGCTAGGGCCATGACTGAGTACACTCCATGTTGCCCACCTCGTTGTCCGACTTCCGCTTGCTGCTGCCGGTCTTGTTTTGAGATGGCTCGTCGGCTTTCACCTTCTGGTCTTTCTGTCGGGACTCCTTCTTCTCGTCGAGGGCCTCTACGACCGCTTCAGCCGAGTCGGCGTATTTGTTGACCATGTCGAAAAGAGCCCGAAAAGAGGGTGGTGGCTTCCAAGTGTATTTCGCGATGAACGGGGCGTCCTTTACTCCCTTGCGGAAGGCGGCGATGACGGCCTCGTCTCGGATCATTGGGATCTTGTTGCGCTTCTCGGAAAATCTCTTGATAAAATCTCGTAGAGACTCGTTCTTCTTCTGGTGTAGCTGACACAAATCGTGCTCAGAAGATGGCCTCTCATAGGTTCCCTGAAAGTTGGCGATGAACCGCTCCCTGAGTTCTCCCCAGGAACCAATCGACTGCCTCGAGAGCCCTATCAGCCATGTCCTTGCCGAGTCAGCTAGCGTGACTGGGAGATAGTTAGCCATGCTTTGTTGTCACCCCCAGCAGCTCGAACTGCTAGGGTATATACGGTGAGCCAGGACTCGGGATTTGTTTTGCCGTCATACTTTTCAATTCCGGTGGGCTTAAAGCCAGTCAGCCAGTCGACGTCCTATAGCTCCTGGGTGAAAGCTGGGATGCCTTCATCTTCGTGAGGGCTCGGGCTTCGACAATGGCGGTTAAACCACTCGTGATGGAGACTGAAGCGCTCGTTTTCATCTTCCAGTTGGCAGCGCTCATCTTCATGGCATTCGTGGCGCCGAGCATTGATGGTGTGGCGGAGGTCATGTTGTAGGTGCTCTCGGAGGTCTTGGTTGGGCCGACGATCGTACTGGTGCGCCGCCGGTTGTCGTTGTTGGTATTGCCGAGTGACGTTTCCCTTGACTCCTCGTGTGGCTGACTTGAGCCAGTCGCCCGGCATCGTGCTGATGTAGATGAACCCGCCGTTGGAGATCCTGACCGGTTAGTCGGTACCACGGTGTCGCCCGACTGCTGTTGTTGTTGCTGGCAAGCAACAGCCGTGATCATCGCCTTGATCTTGGCGATAGTTGGGGTGGCTTGGTGATCAGGCCCGAGCTGGAGCGTGTCCAACAAGGTTGCGGCGGCCACAACATTCTGTTGTGGCATGACGAAGACGTCGTGATCGCCGACTTTAGTTTGGAGAATCTGCTGCTGAGCTGCTCGCCCAGCCTTGCGTAGCCCATCATTGCGAGCCTCGCGATCAGCTTCCTCTTGTTGTCGTAGTCAGCGCGCCTCCTGTTGTTGCTCCTCTTGTAATCGGCGCACCTCGGGTGGTGGTGTTGAAGCCATGAAGATCTCGCGGGGGAGGAGGAAACTCGCCAGACTGGAGTCCGAACAAGTGTTCGAACCGTTATCTGACTTGGAGTCAGACTCCGCGAAGTTTATCGGAGTAAGAATGACTCCGACCTCTCTAGATACAATCTGAAATGGCGCTTGGCCGTGTCCAAACTGAATCACAGGAGATTGGGTCTACTGTGTGGGATGTAGATCCGCAGTGTTGCCAAATCCATGTGGGAGATTGACGATCTCTCCTATTCTTGGCCCAACTCGGGCTGGCTCAAGGCCTAGCGCAAGTCAGACACTGAAGGAGAGAGTTGTCCCAATGCTCGGCGAAGTAAAGGACTGCCGTAGTAGATCGTTGAAGGAGATCACGGTGTTTTGTGGGCCGACTGGCACAACGTCGGCTGGTTCCTCGGCCAGCTGGATTGGATCTGCTTCGGCCAAGGTGAGGTTACCGATCTGGTCGGCAACAAAATCGAGGCTTCCGAAGGAAATTGTGTCTCCAGGGGAGAACTTGTTGCCGTCGACTCCGCTTGTTGGATCCATCGAGCTTGTAGATGTGAAACTCGCCAGATCCCCTACCTGGCGTACCAACTGTCGATGTTTTACACCGGCAATACAACTATAGGGCTACTTGGCAAGGGGAAACTCGGTGGATTGCAGAGGAACGCAAAGAAGATTTATACTGGTTCAGGCCCTCGAGGCGAGGTAATACCCTACGTCTAGTTGTGGTGTTATTCCTCTGAGGTGTTTGTCGATCAATGATCTCTCGCCCTCATGGGGCGCCCTGCTTCCCCTTATATACTAGGGGGTAGGGGTACAGGATAGGGATCCCAGCCAGATACGGCCAAGAGATTCCCTTCTTAGAGATAGAAACTTATCCGACTAAGACTATGTTTTCCTTATCGTACAAGGCAAAGTCTGCCGGGTGCTATCTTATCTCTAACTACATGATTCGGCCCATCCTCTATCCGAGTGGCCCATATGCCGGTGGTGAGGTACCCGGGGCCCATGGCCTCCACACCGACCAGTTCCCTTGCTTTAGTGCCCGAAACTCACGCTTCTTCAGTGCCACTACCCTAGCAGGGATATGCGTCTTCTTGAAAGCAGCGGCAAATTCAGCCCAAGTGATAGGCTGTCCATCCGCTTTATTAGCTCTGAAGTGATCCCACCATTCAGAAGCAGGACCATGGAGCTGGTGTGAGGCAAAAGAGACCTTCTCCAGGTCTGTGCATTGTAAGGGGTCCAATTTCTTCTCAACAGCATGCAACCAATCCCCAGCCTCCACGGGATTAGTTGTGCTAGAGAACGTAGGAGGCCTCACTCGCAAAAACTCTGCGAGCTTGTTTTGTGGTGGAGGAGGAGGGGGGCGCCTGCTGTTGTGCCTGGTTTTGCTGGTTTTGCATCTGTTGAAACATCATGTTCATTAGCTGCGTTTGGTTTGCCAAGACCTAGGCAAGGGTAAGATTGTCGTTCTGATGCGGCGGTCCGTTGGGTGCACTTCTGCGATTGTTGTTCCCAACATTACCATCCTGGTTGCTTCCGTTACGTGTGTTCACCATCTGTAGGGCAAAGACAAGAAGAAGGGAAAGAGCCCTTGAGACGGATTTTGTGTTACCTAAACTTTCACTTTTATTGCTCTGAACTGAGTGTTTTACATTTATGTAGGTTATTATCACATCAACAAGCAACTCCTAACTTAAACAGTTACATCACCACCCTCTGACATAAACTGTTGACTAAACCCCACACATACAAGCATTTACTAATCACACAACTGCTAACACAACAATCTAAGGTAACTTATGCTAAGGTGCTACTAAGGCTTCTCAACGGGGCGAAGGACTTCTTCTGGCATCCGAGTTGTGTTCCGCTTCCTCTTCACCTTCTTGAGTATCACCCCACTCCACTTCAGAGTGTGTGTGAGCTCCACTGTCTTCTGACCCTTCTGAAGGCGTACTGGCTTCTAACTCTTCTGGGTCCTCTTCTGCATCATCAGCATAAGCCACTAGTGGTACTACCTGAAGTAGGACCTGGTCGTTGAGTAAACGGGTCCTTGGTGCTAGCTGAATCTAGGGTGCAAGACGAACCCTCTTCCTTGCGGTGGTGCAGATCTTGGCTCCTTCAGGGGGTGCTTTTCCTTGACCAGGGCCAACTCTCGCTTCAACCAATCCACTTGGTTCTGCAGCCTACAAATCTTGGTGCGATTCTCATTCTCCCGTTCCAGAGCTGCGATAACCACATCAGCCCGAGCGTTGTCCATGGCACTCAACATCCTTACAAGTCGTTGTGTGGTTGCATTGTTCTCTGCTCCTGGGTTCTGGTAACTGCTGTACTCGTCGTTGTGGGTCCTAGATGGGTGGTAGTGGTAGGCAATGTTCCTCAGACGAGCGGCGTATCGATGACGAAGTTCTCCAATAGCTTCTAACGCCACCTCTTGACATGCATACTCAAAATTTCTTTCTCCTGCTCCGAAGATCATGGATGGAACTCCTTCTCGTTCACTAGAAATAGTGAGGCGGACGCGACACTTCTCTTCACAGGGGTTGTGAGTGACTTGTCTGTATTTAGGGGTTGGAATGTACCCTATGGCAAAGGCCATATCTCGTAGCTCCTTGACAAATCCACCAACTCCAAACAAATGCACTGGCTCTCGGTTTGCCATCTATGGAGCATGAAAGGAAGATTTATTGATTTTGACTAAGTTAACAGAATGAATTTTGTTTCAAATAAAAGGGGAAAAGGAGAAATGGTATAGTTTTCAACAAAATTAAGGGCAAAAGATTTAGCATAAATAAACTTCCCAAATTAAAAGAGAAAGAGGAGAGGACAGATCTAATTTTAAAAAAAAATTGTTTTTTTTTCAGGAGGCTCTTAGGGGTACCAAGGGGCTTATCCTACAGTCAAGGTGGCTCTGACACCAACTTGTCACGCCCAGAATTTCCATCCAAAATTAGGGAGTTTTATTGTGTGAAAATCCTCGTCTAGGAATCAACCAAGGCACACATGACATAGTTGATAATCAAAGTAATTGTTTACATATCGGAAGTACTTATTACAGCGGTCAATGGTACCTCACAAAATAATAAAATGTCTAACAGCAGTAATGAACTAAGATAGCATGACGAAACCCACTCCACGAGCTTGATCGGGACTCCCGGTTAATCCTCCAAGTAGTCCTCCTCGCTATAGTATTCTTCTGAATGATGATTGTTGATTGTAAGGATAGTCCACATGCCACACAGCAAATATGCAAGTGCACAGGATAACAAAGGATGATATAATATGGCTCAATTTGCATAAAAGCATTTAATAAAACATATAAGAAGGTAATAAAGCATTAGTTATTTAAACAACATTAATCAACACTGCACCGCTCATCAAACGGTATAGGCCCAACCACTCCAACCTGGAGCTAAACATATTCCATTGTTCGACTATCAAATTTAGATAGTGTGGGACTAATAATAGAAAACATTGCTAGGCTCGCCCTTAACTGTGGGCACGGCTATTCGAATAGTTTTACTCTGGCCAGAGGTGTACCAATTTACCCACAAGACACAACTCTACAACACATTGCTATGCGCCTTAATACCACCATTTTACCTCGGAAAGGAATTGTGATAGGATTATCCATGTATCTCGCACAATAGGAGAGCCTCCCGCCAAACCTCCGGTCTCCGGTAGGGGTGATCAAGTACCTTCTTGCGAGACGGTCCGACGCCGAAGCATGGTCTTATTGTCACTGCCATGTGTGGACTTATATCAGCCACAAACACGCCCTAGTGCCTCCTATTGAACTCGGCACACTTCAAACTCGTGCTATCCCATTCTAGCTTGTGGTTAGCACGAGTGTTGCTTCGCAAAAAGTAGTCCGCGAACTGGTCCTTAATTGTCACGAGCACCACTAACAACATTCACAACCCTAGTGCTCGCAACCCACCTTTTAGTCAGGTTTTAGTGGACCATTAAATTATCCTCGTATGACCACTGTCATAAATGGATCATCATTTTATGTGACTGCATAATAGTATGGAAATTATTGTTACAGCCCAGAAGTTATTCTATAATTTGCTAGGCATAGCTAAGTAGGGTCTTAGAATTATTCTAGCTAACCAATAAATAAAGCTAGCTAGTCAAAATTTATCCCATAGGTACAATGCCAAGTAATCAAATCAAGGGGCCATAAACAAAGATTAGGGTTTCCATTTACGAATGACATTCCAAAATAAATGCAAAGTTGAAGGAAAACATAGCTTTAAACATAGAAACAATATGCTCAAAGGGTGGAGGAATCTGCATGACTTGCCTTGCTGCTCCTCACAAGCCTTGGAATTCTCCTCGAGAAATTGCAGCTCTTCCTAAACATCGGCGGCTAAAGACAATAAACAAAAACAAGCAAAAAAGTATATCAACACATATGAATAGTACAATATTATATTTTTAATGGGTAGATCTTGATTTTTAAAGAATTTTGCAAGTTGAATCACCCCAAACGGAGTTTGGAGGAATAAGTTATGAATTTTAGAAGTTTAAACCCTTTTAAGAGCTTTTAAAAGAATTAAACTAATTTATTGCATCATCAGAAAGAGAAAGGGGAATGGGCCGGCAGTTGACAAGTGGGGCCCACTGTCGACGAGAGGAAGGGGTGCCGGTCCATGGTAGATCGAGTCCATAGGGGTCCATGAACTCATCCCACGACTGGGATCTAAAAGGGGGATCGGACCGGACGACCCAGATTGAACCCACAATCTAGGTTAGATCAGAGGGCAGTGATCTAACTAGGGTGGATCGGATGGCTAGGATAGATCGGATGGCCGGCAGCTCATATTAGATCTAACTAGATCTGAGTTGGCGCCTACGCGGCAGCCAAGTCGGCAACTAAGTCGGCACAGGCGACGGCAGCGGCGGTGGCACGGGAACCGATGGTCACCAGTGATTGGTGACACAACGACGTGCGCCGAGTACCAGAATGGATAGAGGGGATCGCGGTGATGCTTACCGAGTGCTGAACGACTGGGATTGGTGACGAGAGAGGCCGACAATGAGGTTTTGGCGGCGGCAGTCTTTGGGTCCTTGGTGACGGCAAGGTTCCAGAGGTCTCCGGTGATCCAAAGGTGGTGGCCGAGCTTCTTTGGACTTTGGCAAAACTCATAGAGGCGGCGGCGAGCTCTAGCAGCGACCAAAGCAGCGGCAAAATGCGATCGGGGCTCGGTGGCAGTGGCGGAGAGAGGTTGGGGCGCTGGGAGTCGGCTAGGGCTAGCTAGGGCTTCAACTTGTGCACGGGATAGCTCTAAGGGGTCGTGGGCCTACTATTTAAGGTGGAGAGGGGCAGAGACTGGCTCAGATATGGTGGTGGCGATGGATTAGGTCAACACCTGGAGTGGGTCGAGGACTGCAGCGCGCACGGAGGAAAGGTTAAGTGCACAGTGTTGGGCCTGAAATCGGCCCAGTGCGGTGGAGAGGGGATTTTACTTTCTTTTTCTTTTCTTTTAATGTTGTGACTCAATTTAGTTCACCAAAAATATTTCCCTTAATCAAATAAATCCCAAAAATTCTAGAAAAAAAGATTAAGCAAAGAATTTTATAAAATTATTTCCAAGCCCATTTTGCTATAGATTTTTCTCTATTTTTATTTATTAACACTCCTTGAGGATTTTAAATTGATTTCTAAAATTCCTTTTTCACTATTATTTTTATATGGGATAATTTTAGGGTATTACAATGTCGTCTCCAGCATACTCTATAGAGTTATAGAGCAAGGGTAAGTACAAACGTACTCAGCAAGCTAGGGAGAAGATGACATGATTGGCTTTAACAAGAGAGGCTAAGGGTTTATTTGCAAAATCAGCCATTTTGAGCAAGAGCTAGTTCTTTTGCAAAACACTAGGGAGACAAATTTTAGTTGTCGGGCCGAGGCTCATGCCACAACCCATTCCACAAGTTGCTTTGCAACAACTTGTCTAAATGAGTTACATGTGATAACAAAATTTATTTTATTTTTCTCTATTATTTTTCTTTCACTTTCTCAACATTCACCACCCTCATCCATAAATCACCACTTAATTGTTTCTCACAGTTAACATTTCTATCTCAGCACAGTCTATCGCCATCACACCGGCATAGACTATCGCCATCACGGCCCTAGCCATGGTGCCATAGGACACCCTAGGCAACACAGGCCTGTTCCTAACCACTGAGGTTAGCCATCTGCCACACAGGCGGACTCTAGAAACAATTTCCCATCCTCTAAACATCGTTTTCAAATATTTTGCAACCAAATCTACGCTACGAGAAACACCTCACATTCACACTTGACCGTGGGCACAGCTGTTCGAACAGTTTGATTAATCTCTGCAGAGGTTGTACGCTTTATCCACACGACACGAAACTTACACCGAGTATTGGCCGGTACCAGAAGTTTGTGATGAGGCCTTTCCAAAGCTAACCGACGAAGATCCCATCCCACATAGTTGGTCAAATCCACAACAAGCATCAGGAAAGAACAACCATAGTTTACTCAGGAACACCGGTAATGCCACCTACACTAGTCCGATCACCACTATAGAGGTAGTAAAATCATACGCAATGGGCAGCATGACACCTACGAGGGGCAGTAACAACTCCATCTCCCACATTCCTGGCATTCCACAACCATTGGCATACAAGATTTCCATGTGCTAACTAATTACTCAGCCAAAGGCATCCCATTATAACCGTATGGTCGTACTGTAAAATGTGCAAATGAACTTCCCAAAGGAATCGATCCTTATGGACAATACGTAGGCAAGCCACAAAGGCATTGACTTTGCACTATCATGTTTTTGTCAACACAACATTCCAATACCCAAGGTATCGGGTTTTCTCAAATATTTGAGTAAAAGATCCATATTTCCCGCATGACAAACAATCACAAGCATGCCTAAGCAAACTACCTCGGTAGTCGTATCCAAAGGATACGACACCAGTGTTTAATTTGTGGGGTTATCAAGGATAAGGAAAATAAATTGACATCCTAGATAAAGTAGTGTAACTATATGGGTAGGTCCATCGGCCATTTGCTAAGGCCGAACAGTTTAAACGTGTAACCTAATTCATGTAGCGTTGGCAAACAAAATACTTGTAAAATGTAGGAGCAATGTGATCAAAGAGGGCTTGCCTTGCTCCGGAAGTGGGTGTTCTCCTTCGAACGTGGCATCTGAACCTTCTTCCTACGTAGGTTCTATTCGTGAAATGAGATAAATAAGCAAAAAGTCCAAGATAAAGACCTCAACAAAGAAAACCAATGGTGCCAAAAGGTAGATCTTATTTTTAGAAAAAAAATTGAGAGTTGAACGGTGCCAAACGGAGTTACGGTTGATTTTTTATGAATTTTTGAAACAAAACTGATTTTTGGGGAAATATTAAATCTCAGGGAAAAGGAATGAATATTGCTTTGGAATATTCTTTGACCAGTGGGGCCAGCCTGTCAGTGAGTGAAAGGTATTAAAAGGGGAAGGGCCCACATTTCACAAATAGAAAAATATTAAAAAGGAAAGTACGGCCCATATGTCATGCACTCACCGCAAATAAAGGGGATAAGTTTTTCTTTGGAAGGGGGTCCACCTGTCAGTCGAGAGGGAGGAAATGAGAGGTTGGGTTATGGGCCCGGCCTATCAGTGTTGCTTGGGGAAGAGGTCGTCTTCCTCCTCTGGACGCCGAGCCCGAGCGAGGAGGACAGCGGGGAGCGGTGGCCGCGGAGTTGTGGAGGCCATGGGCCCCAGGTACCTCATCACAAGCATATGGGCCACTCGGATAGAGGATGGGCCGAGTCTTGTAGTTAGAGATATAGTAGCACCCGGTAGGTTTTGTCTTGTATAATAAGGAATGTACGGTCTTAGCTGGGTAAGATCTATCTCTAAGAAGGAAATTCCTTGGCCGGATCTGGCTAGGATTCCTATCCTGTACCCTGGCCCCCCAATATATAAGGAGAGGCAGGGCGCCCCATGAGGGCACGAGATCATTGATCGACAAATACCTCAGAGGAATAACACCACAACTGGACGTAGGGTATTACCTCATATCAAGGGCCTGAACCAGTATAAAATCTTCTTCGTGTTCCTTTGTAATCCACCGAGTTTCCCCTTGCCGAGTAGCCCTATAGTTTTATTGCCGGTGTAAAACATCGACAGTTGGCGCGCCAGGTAGGGGCTCCGGCGAGTTTCACATCTACAAGCTCTATGGATCCAGCAACCAGAATCGACGGTGACAAATTCTCCCCTGGAGACATAATTTCTTTTGGAAGCCTCGATTTCATTGCCGAGCAGATTGGCAACCTTACCTTGGCCGAAGCAGATCCAATCCAACTGGCCGAGGAGCCAGCTGATGTTGTGCCAGTCAACCCACAGGACGCCGCAATCTCCTTCAACGATCTACTGCGGCAGTCCTTCACTTCGCCGAGCATTGGGACAACACTCTCCTTCGGCATCCGACTTGCGCTAGGCCTTGAGCCAGCCTGGGTTGGGCCAAGAACGGGAGAGATTGTCAACTTTCCACATGGATTTGGTGACGCTACGGATCTACATCCCGCGCAGCAGACCCGATCTCCTGCGATTCAGTTTGGACACGGCCAAGCACCGTTTCAGATTGGATCTAGAGAGGTCGGAGTCGTTCTTACTTCGATAAACTACTCGAAGTCCGACTCCAAGTCGGATAACGGTTCGAATGCTAGTTCTAACTCCATTCTGGCGAGTTTCCTCCTCCCCCATGAGATCTTCATGGCTTCAACACCACCACCCGAGGTGCGCTGAGTACAAGAAGAGCAACAGGAGGAGGCGCGCCGACTACGACAACAGGAGGAGGCTGACCGCGAGGCTCGCAATGACGGGCTACGCAAGGCTGGGCGAGTAGCTCAGCAGCAGATTCTCCAGACTAAAGTCGGCGATCATGACGTCTTTGTCACGCCACAACAGAATGTTGTGGCCGCCGCAACCTTGCTAGACACACTCTAGCTCAGGCCTGATCACCAAGCCACCCCAACTATCGCCAAGATCAAGGCAATGATTATGGCTGCTACCTACCAACACCAACAACAGCAGTCGGGTGATACCATAGTACCGACTAACCGGTCGGGATCCCCAGCGGCGGGTTCATCTACATCAGCACGGCGCCGGGCGGCCGGATCAAGTCAGCCATGCAAGGAGTCAAGGCAAACGTCACTCGGCAACACTAACAATGACAACCGGCGGCGTCACCAGTATGACCGCCGGCCCAACCAAGATCTCTGAGAACGCCTGCAACACGACCTCCGCCACACCATCAATGCCCGGCGCCACGAACGACACGAAGAGAAGCGCTGCCGACTAGAAGACGAAAACGAGTGCTTCGGTCTCCATCACGAGCGGTTTAACCTCCGTGGTCGAAGCCCAAGCCCTCATGAAGACGAAGGCATTCCAGCTTTCACTCGGGAGCTACAGGATGTCGACTGGCCGACTAGCTTTAAGCCCACAGGAATTGAAAAGTATGACGGCAAAACAAATCCCGAGTCCTGGCTCACCGTATATACCCTGGCAGTACGAGCTGCTGGGGGCGACCACAAAGCCATGGCCAACTTCCTCCCAGTCGTGCTAGCCGACTCAACGAGGACATGGTTGATAGGGCTCCCGAGGCGGTCGATCGGTTCCTAGGGAGAACTCAGGGAGCGGTTCATTGCCAATTTCTAGGGAACCTATGAGAGGCCCTCTTCTGAGCACGATTTGTATCAACTACACTAGAAGAAGAATGAGTCTCTACGTGATTTTATCAAGAGATTCTTCGAGAAGCACAACAAGATCCCAATGATTAGAGACGAGGCTGTCATCGCCGCCTTCCGAAAGGGAGTAAAGGACGCCCCGTTCATCGTGAAATTCACTCAGAAGCCACCATCCTCCGTCCGGGCTCTTTTCGACATGGCGAACAAGTATGCCGACTCAGCTGAAGTGGTCGCAGAGGCCCTTGACGAGAAGAAGGAGTCCCGACAGAAAGAACAAAGAGCGAAAGCTAACGAGCCATCTCAAAACAAGACCGGCGGCCACAAGCGGAAGTCAGACAACGAGGTGGGCAACATGGAGCGTACTCGGTCACAACCCCAGCGGAATAACGACTACCAGAAAGTCATGAGCGGGCCATGCCCCTTCCACCCCAAGGGCAAGCACGTGGCCAAAGACTGCTACATGCTTAAGAAGTTTGCCTCCGAGCAAGCTTCATCGTCTGGCGTCGACAAGGACAAGGACAAGGACAAGCCAGACTCAGGCCCGGCCGACGATTTCCTACATCCTCAGGCCGAGCTCAATCACATCTTTGGAGGGCCACTCGCGTACAAGTCCAAGCAAAAACAGAAGCTATCTGCACGCGACGTTAACACGGTCTCTACGGCGGAGACCCCCCAATACCTGCGTTGGTCGGAGATGGCCATTACATTCAATCGCGCAGATCACCCAGATCGGGTCTCGCACCCGGGACGCTATCCACTCATCCTGGACCTGGTTGTCAAGAATATTAAGTTGAAGAAGGTGCTCATAGACGGAGGCAGCGCGCTCAACATCCTGTTCGCCAAGACTCTGGATGAGATGAAGATTCCTCATTCAAATCTGCGGCCAAGTACGGCGCCCTTCCACTAGATAATTCCCGGCCTCTCTTCAACACCACTCGGGCAGATTACTTTGTCGGTAACCTTCGGCACGCGGGATAACTTCTGCACAGAAAACATCTGCTTCGAGATCACCGACTTTGAGACTGCGTACCACGCCATACTCGGACGACCGGCACTCGCCAAATTCATGGCGGTACCGCACTATACATATATGGTACTCAAGATGCCAGGGCCAGCAGGAGTCCTCTCCCTATGCAGCGATGTCAAGCAAGCCTTCACCTGCGACAAGGAGAGTTACGAATTGGCTCAATCACAAGAGGCGGCAGTCGGGCGCGACAACATCCGGCAAGCCGTCACAGCAGAAGTCAAGCAAGATCCAGTTTCGGCCAAGAAAGCAGTGAAGTCAGGAATTTCAGCGGACTCAGACACAAAGAAGATCCCCCTAGACCCTTCCGACTCCTCCAAGACTGCCCTAGTCGGGATCGGACTCGACCCCAAATAGGAAGACGCGCTCGTCACCTTCCTCAAAGCCAACAAGGATATCTTCACGTGGAAACCGTCCGACAAGCCGGGCGTACCAAGGGAGGTGATCGAGCACGCCCTAAACGTGAAGACAGACGCCAAGCCAGTCAAACAATGGCTGCGCCGCTTCGCTCAAGACCGAAAGGATGCTATCCGGGAGGAGATTACAAAGCTTCTTGCAGCCGGGTTCATCAAAGAGGTCTACCACCCGGATTGGCTGGCAAACCCAGTCCTGGTCCGGAAGAAAAATGGTAAATGGCGCATGTGCGTCGACTACACCGATCTCAACAAGGCGTGCCCCAAGGACCCATTTGGTTTACCAAGAATAGACCAGGTGGTGGACTGAACTGCAGGGTATGACCTTCTCAGCTTTCTTGACTATTACTCGGGATATCACCAAATCAGCTTGAAAGAGGAGGACTGTCTCAAGACATCTTTTATCACGCCGTTTGGAACGTACTGCTACATCACCATGCCGTTCGGTTTGCAAAACGCTGGAGCAACGTATCAATGGGCAATTCAGTGGTGTCTACACACTCAGATCGGGTGCAACGTGGAAGCCTACATCGACGACGTGGTAATCAAGACTAAGTCCAAAGAAGACCTCATCGCTGACCTGGAAGAAACCTTCCTCAATCTTCGAAGATTCAAGATGAAGTCGAACCTAGAAAAATGCGCCTTTGGTGTGCCATCCGGCAAGCTACTCAGCTTCATCGTCTCACATCGTGGCATCGAGGCCAACCGTGAGAAAGTCAACGCAATAATGAACATGGCTCCCCCGACTAACCAGAAGGACGTCCAGAAGCTAACAGGCTGCATGGCGGCACTCAGCCGGTTTATTTCCCGACTAGGCAAACGAGGTATGCCCTTTTTCAAATTGTTGAAGAAAGCCAACGACTTCTAGTGGACTCCCAAAGCCCAGCAAGCCTTCGAAGACTTCAAGAAATTTCTGACATCACCCCCCATGTTGGCGTCACCTATGCCCCAAGAACCGCTAATGCTATATCTGGCGGCAACTACTCAGGTAGTCAGCACGGTGCTGGTGGTTGAGCAACCCGAACCAGGTCACATCCAAAAAATACAACGGCCAGTTTACTTTGTCAGCGAGGTCCTTGCCGACTCAAAAACAAGATATCCGCAGGTCCAAAAGCTACTTTATGGCCTACTCATCACTGTCCAAAAGCTGGTGCATTACTTTCAGGCACATCAAGTCACGGTGGTCACATCGTTTCCACTCGGGGATGTCCTACACAACCGCGAGGCCACCGGCCGAATCGCTAAATGGGCGCTCGAGTTGATGGCGTTCGACATCACCTTTCAGCCACGGACAACAATCAAATCACAAGCTCTAGCCGACTTCGTGGCCGAGTGGACAGAAGTTCACCTACCCACATCAACAAAAAAGCTAGAGTACTAGACAATGTACTTCGACGGTTCTCTACAGATCGGTGGCGCCAGGGCTGGCGTCGTACTGACGTCCCCCACCGGCGAAAAACTCAAGTATGTTCTCCAAATCCACTTCCCGGCTTCCCACAACGTCACCGAGTACGAGGCACTTATCCACGGACTCTGCATTGCCATATCACTCGGCATACGTCGACTGGTTGTGCGCGGGGACTCCCAACTCATGGTAAACCAAGTAATGAAAGACTGGATGTGTCTCAACGATACCATGGTGGCATACTGTCAGGAGGTCCGCAAGATGGAGAACAAGTTCGACGGGCTGGAGATAACACACGTCCTACAACCATACAATGATGCTGCAGACAAACAGGCAAATATGGGATCCAAGCGAGAAGCAGTCCCGACTGGAATCTTTGTCGAGCAGCTCATGGAGCTATCAGTCAAGAAGAAACCGGCGTCGGAGCAGTCGGGAGGCGAACCTACCCCGGCTACCGATGAGGTGCTGCACATATGTCAAGACTGGCAGACTCCTGTCATCAAATTCCTCCTGGACGATAAACTCCCAGACGATCACAGTCAGGCCGAGCAAGTCAAACGTCGAAGCAAGAGCTTCCTGCTAGTCGGAGAAGACCTGTACCGGAGAAGTGCATCCAGTGTCCTCATGCGCTGTGTCACCACCGAGGAGGGCAAGCAGATCCTGTAGTCGATCCACTCAGGCATATGTGGCAGCCATGCCGCATCCAGGACGTTAGTCGGAAAGGCTTACCAGCAGGGATTTTTCTGGCCCATAGCAGTAACAGACACAAAAGAAATTGTTCGCAAATGCGAGGGTTGCCAGTTCTACGCAAGACAAACAAATCTCACAGCCCAAGAACTCCAAACTATCCCTATTTCTTGGCCATTCGCAATATGGGGGCTCGACATAGTCGGGCCGTTCAAGAAAGCGCCAGGAGGGTTCACACATCTATTCGTCGCAGTTGACAAGTTCACCAAGTGGATTGAGGCCAAACCCGTTGCAACTATAACAGCGGCACTAGCAAAGGACTTCATCATGAGTATACTATACCGATTCGGGGTCCCTAACCATATCATCACCGACAACGGTACTCAGTTCACGGACGGCGTATTCCAAGACTTCTGTGAAGAGTTCATCATCAAGATCTGCTACGCATCTATGGCACTCCCGCGGAGCAACGGATAGGTTGAATGAGCCAACGGTATGGTCTTACAAGGTATCAAAGCCAGGATATTTGACCGACTACAACCATATGCGGGCCAGTGGGTACATGAACTCCCATCTGTTCTCTGGTCTCTCAAAACCACGGTTAGTTGGGCAACAGGGCAATCCCCTTTCTTCCTGGTCTACGGTGCCGAGGCTATGCTACCTACCGAGTTACAGTTCGGCTCTCCGCGAGTTCGGGCTTACTCAGAAGACATCTCCAACAACACCCGACTGGTCGAATTAGATCAACTGGAAGAAGCAAGGGGCATTGCAACAATCCAGTAGGCAAGGTATCTACAAAGTCTGCGTCGCTACCACAATCGCAATGTCCGTGGCCGCGCCTTTTTGGTCGGGGATCTCGTCTTGAGGAAAATACAAACCACCAAAGACAGGCACAAATTATCCCCAATCTGGGAAGGGCCGTTCATTATAGCCGAGGTCACGCAGCCAGGCGCCTACCGACTGAAGACCGAAGATGGTGCCCTTATCAGCAACTCATGGAATATAGAACAGCTACGTCCTTTCTATACCTGAGTTTTACATTTTTTCCATGTGTACAATTCTTTCTTGACTCACTACGCCGCTTGTCCCAACCGAGTAGTGAGTCGGGGGCTGCATGTATCATATGTGCTTTGTCAATAACATACGAGCCTGTGTTACTTAAGTTATGAAGTTTTGCTACGACTTTATTTCGTTTGCCCGAGTACAGCTTTCTGGTGAACGATTTTTGTTAAGTTCCTATAGACTAACTCGGCGTAGACCATATAGTCGGGTAAGACTAATGACAACTGAGTAACAACTTAGGGCTTGGCGGCATTGCACATATATTTACACATGTACTCACAAAAGTTTCTGCATACCGACTACATGATATATTGCTCTTACAGACCCAGGTCTTGGGTGATTATCTCCACAGTCGGCCTTGTCCCAGCTATTAGCTCCAGAGCCTCCTCAGGCGTCATCTCCTCGGCAAACCCCTCCCCGATGGCTTCAATGTCTGCCCTTGGGTAGATGGATTTGGTCATCGCCAGGGTCTGGGCCACGCCGGCAATAACACGCTCATCTGAGTACCTCTTCAGGGCACTTGGTGCATCTTCAAGGCGCGCCTCTACCTGGGGGATCCTGGTGCAGCTGGTTCCCACGGGGCAAGGATCTATAAGGTCAAGGAGCCCTTTCACCGAGTCGACGAGGGCCTCCTGCGACAACTGGACAAGTCTTATCTCCTCTCTGTAAGCCTCAAATTAGGCCTGGGAATTGACTCTTGCAACTGCCCAGGTTCATCAATGAGTAAACTCGTTAGGCAAAATGGCAGATGGAGCAATAAATGGATTGGTTAAAGTCACTGCCAAGGCGGAAGCTTACTTTTATAGTCGGCCTCCCACTTGGCTGCAGCCTTCTCCAGTTCGTCTTTTTCGTCCTTGAGCTTGGCGGCGGCCTTCTTCAAATCGGCCTTCTCTTGCTCGAGCTTGGCATTGGCCTTTGTCAGACTGGCCTTGCTTCTTTCAAGCTCGGCCCTGGCTCTCTCAGCCTCCTCCAGCCGGACTTTTTCCTCTGCTCGGGCCTCCAACTCGGCTTCGAGGGCTGCACATCAAAACAGTCAAGTACTCGGCATGGCAGTTAGGACGCAATTGGGCAGTTGGGAGACAGCATAGCTGGAGGAATCACAACAAGGGCTTGGTCAGGAAGGTTTATGCGGGGAACTCACCTCTGATCTTCTTGGCTTGGTCCCACTTTCCGATCCTGAGCTGAGCGACGGCATCCCTCAGCCAAGTCTCCCACCCCTCCAACGTGGCCTTCAGCTCCCGAAGCTAGTCCAATTCCTAGAGGTGAGGGGTGACCTTGGTCAGGACCTCGTTCATCTTCTCGGCGCGGTTGATGAGTTTATGAGAAAAGCAAGTCGGAGCAGAATCAGTTGACAGAATGCATGCACCAGGAAGATTATCAAGACCCCAGCACAACGAAGACGACAACTGAATCCCCTGGGAGGCGGTAATCATGGCCTGGAGCAAGTTCTCAAGCTCCTTTTTCGCCACGGTCTCGTCATGTTTCTACCTTTTCGCGGTCCCGTCGGGCGCCGTCCACCAGAATGTCCTGGCAAATCTACGTGGTGTTGCCCCAATCCTGGGGAGGTTCGGCAATTTAGGCGGCAGAGACGATGATGACGACGACAACGACCATGACGGCGATGGAGTCCTGGCCCCCACCTCGGTGCCCCCTGTGGCCTCGGGAGCTGGCTCGGGGGCTGACTCGGGGGCTCTGGCAAAGGCTTCAACGACAGGTGTTGGCTCGGGGGCTGAGTTGGCATCTTCGGCAACCACCCCTTGGTCGGACGGTGCTGGCGGCCCTGCAGTTGGGACCGTCTCAGTCTCCGTGACTGGGACGGCCTCTGACTCGGCAGGCACGCTCGCGGGCGCCGGCTCGGCTCAGGCAGGCTCAATGATCAGACCGGCCGATACGGTCTCCTTAAGATCGACATCGACGCGTTTCCTGCATAACAAGTCGGACATTAAAACATTGCTACAACAAACAAGAATTCCAGAAGATCCAACACAGCTTACCTCTTAGAGAACTTAAGTCTCCTATCGGGTGATCCGGGCCCCGACAGCGTGCTGCGACTGGTTGTCGAGCCAGTCAGCGCGGCAATCGGTGGTGGCGTTCTCTCTTGAGTCATCCTCATTTGCGGTATGGCCGGTTCGGGCGCTTGGGTACTCGGCGGTGCTTGCCCTGGCCGCGTACTCGGTGGCACTTTTGACAGGCTCGACCGTGTTGAGCTTGGCTGTGCTGGTCCTGGCCTGGGATTTGATGGCCTGGGTGCCGCACCGGCTGTGTCCCTTATCCTCAAGCTTCCTGCCGCAGCACTCGGCGTCACGGCCTTCTTGCCCCGATACATGACTGGTCTTTTCCCCGTTCTCTTCGAGTCGGGTTGGGCAGCAGAAGGACACCTCGGCCTCTTCTTTGACTTGGAGGCTGACAACGGGCGGGAGTCATCATCAAACTCCTCGCACCACTACAGATGATTCAACAAAGTACATCACACAATGTTGGGTAATTATATATACGAGTTCACCGGCATTCATTACAGAAGAAAGACGAAGGTTACCTGGGGACGGGGCCGATTGTGGCTATAAGACGCGATGCGGTGTTTCTCGTCCTCGATCTTGACCACCCCGCTGGAGAAATAACCAAACAGGGTTTTGGTCACTTTCTGCTCGTTGGCCGACTCGTGGCTGACTCGGTCAGGGTCATATTTTCCCAGGTAATCCCAGCCGAACGCGCTTCTCAGCATCAGTGGCTGGATGCGCCGAGTCAGAAAACGCCTGGTCACCCAAGGTCCGGTCAGGCCGGCTTTCTTGAAGCTATCCAATTTCGCCAACAATTGATGCACTTGGCCCATCTCCTCAAAGGTTGGATCTGCTGACCAATTTGGTGAAACCACCGGTGGCAAGCCGGTAAATGGACGCAAGGAAGGTGTCAGATCTGAACAATAGAACCACTCCTTGTGCCAACCTTTCAAGGAAGATTTCAAAGGAAGATCGATGTATGTTTTCTTCCTCTTGCTCCTCAATTGAAGACCAGCCCCCCCGATCAATTGGATGTTACTCTTGGAGGGCTGGGGTTTAATGTGGAACAAATGCCTAAAGAAGTTGAAGTGGGATTCCACACCCAAGAAACACTCGCAGAGAGTCACAAATATGGAGATTTGAAGGATCGAGTTGGGATTCAAATTCAACAACTCCAATCCGTAGAAGTCAAGGATGCGGTGGAAGAATGAAGAAGAGGGAAGGAACAAGCCCCGGTCGAAAAAAGAGGCAAATACTACGGTCTCACCGGATCGAGGATTTGGAACTGACTCACCCTTAGCCAGCCGCCAATGAATCACCTCCTGGCTTTGCAGCTTCAGTTGACTCTCCAGCAGCTTCAGCTTCACCGCGCCGCCATCCGAAGTCAGCCAGGCGTTCTCCGACGCACCCGCAGAATCTGAAGCCTTCGACATGTTTGGGGGCAGAGAAGTTTGGGGGAAATGCGATTGGTGGCTTGGAATAGACAGAGAAGATCGGAATCGCCCGAGTTCTAGTGGGGAACAGCGAGCAGCAGCAAACCCTAGTGAAGCGAAAGGCAAAATTTGGGCACGGAGGCGGAAGACGAAACGATTGGTCGATTTGGGGAAGATGAAGGAATCTTTTTCTCTCTCCCCGTCTTTTATAGAGCCTGTGCCGACTAAATGGGCTTGGGCCTACACAGTCGGTGCTGGGCCACCAAGATATGAGTTTCTACAGTAGCACGCTCATAATGGGGCTCGCGGGCTGTGTTAAAATCGCAGTGCTGGTGCTACTAACAGGAACCGATGAGGTAAACAGATATGCTTCATGAGAGCCTTATTGCTAAACATATATGTTTGGGTATTTGTTTTATCCACTAGGTCTCGAGGATATATCCTTACAAGGATCACAAGCTGGTCTTCATTAAAATTGGGGATGCAGGTATCTTTCTTGAGTACACCTGACCATGCAATGGATTTATTTTCATACTGTGGTACTCGGCCTACATGCTTGGTGTCGATGTTTTACACTGGCAATAAATATATGGGGCTACTCGGTGGATGGAAACTTGATGGATTGCAAAGGAACACGCAGAGATTTTATACTGGTTCAAGCCCTCGATGTGAGGTAATACCCTACGTCCAGTTATGGTGTTATTCCTTTGAGGATTTGCAGTGGTGATTCTGGTGAACCAACTCAACCTGCCCTTAGAGGGCGCCCTGCCTCCCCTTATATACTGGGGGACAGGGTTACAAGGTAGGAGTCCCAACCGGATTATGGCCAAGGGATCTCCTCTTAGAGATATAACGCACCCAACTAGGACTGTATGTTCCTTACTGTACAAGGCAAAGTCTGCCGGATGCTGCCTTATCTCTAACTACAAGACTCGGCCCATCCTCTATCCGAGTGGCCCATATGCTTGTCATGAGGTACCCGGGGCCCATGGCACCCACAGTAGCCCCTGAGACCTTCATAGTTGAGTCACAGCTGATGCCGAGTGCTCATCCTCAACGGTGAAGTCTTCCCGAGTGCATTGCTCCCGAGTACTCTTTGTCTGAGTGAGTCTTCTTCCCAAGTCCTGCTTCATGTCAGCTGGCAGCGAGGCTATGAAGGGCTTCATGTAGATATATGAATAGTGTGCACTGAATAGGTGCACCTATTAGGTGGAGCCCCCGACTTTGTGCTTAATTGTGAAGACAATTAAACATAAAGTCAAAGATCTTTAACCTGGAAGTCTTTCCCGAGTAGATTACTACTGGTATATGAGACTCTTCGGTATCATGTCAACCGGAATATGATTTATAGTCTTACCGAGCAGGGAACTACTCGTATGTAGGACTCTTCGACTTCATGTCAGTCGGAATGGGTATTTATAGTCTTGCCGAGTAGGATACTACTCGTATATGGGACTCTTCAGCATCATGTCAGCTGGAAAGAGGGGTTTATAGTCTTTCCCGAGTGGCGTCCCACCCAGAAGTTAGACTCCTCCACGTCATGTTAGCGGGAATGAGAAATTTATAGTCTCTCCCGAGTAGTGCACTACTTGAAAGTTAGACTCCTCCGTATCATGTCAGCGGGAATAATGTTGCTCATGGCAACTGATGGCCACGCATATAGGCCGAGTACCACTTTATGAAAATAAATCCACAGCGTGGTCAGGTGTACCCGAGAAAGATACCTGCATCCCCAATTTTAATGAAGACCAGCTTGTGATCCTTATAAGGATATATCCTCGAGACCTGGTGGATAAAACAGATACCCAAACATATACGTTTAGCAATAAGGCTCTCATGAAGCATATCTGTTTACCTCATCGGCCCCTATTGGTAGCACCAGTGATATAATTTCAACTCAGCCTGCAGGTGGCCTACATGGAGCATGCTACTGTAGGAACTCATATCTTGGTGGCTGCTACCAAATAAGCCGGCCTAAGCCGACCTACCCAGCTTAACTCTATAGAAGTATCATCCATCGCATGTCAGGATGAGTTTTTTGGTGTTGGTAACCGCAATCAGCCAGAGAAATCCTTATTTGCAAGCCTTTCCGACTTATGTTCTGGATGCAGCCTGGTTGCCACAGGTGCCCGAGTAGGTATGTTGCAGGATCTGCTTGCCCTCCTCAGGTGTGACGCGGTGCATGAGAACCCCGGATGCACTTTGACGATGTAAGTCTTCTCTGACTTGGGTAAAGCCGAACAAGGTACCCAAGCCTTGCATTAGCAGAGGGTTCAGCTGGTGACCCTCATGGGGCGTACCCTATCCAACAGAGTTATGGCCAAATAAGGTACCCGACCCTTGCATTAGCATAGGATTCGGCTGGCGACCCTCATGGGGCATACCCGATCTGACAGAGTTGTGACCAAATAAGGTACCCGAACCTAGCATTAGCATAGGATTCGGCTAGCGACCCTCATGGGGCATACCCTACTTAGCCGAGTTGCGACCGAATAAGGTACCCGAACCTAGCATTAGCGTAGGATTCGGCTGGCGACCCTCATGGAGCGAACCTCACCTAGTCGAGTAGTATACGACCCCCAACTAGCGCCGGAGCTCGGTCATCAGCTCACATGGAGCGTAGCCGGGGAAGATGTCATCCCGACTGGTGCAAGTACTCGGTTAGTAGCCCTCGTGGAGCATCCCGAGTGTATTTTGGCAGACTTGTCCAGCCCCTGAGCGTAGGAGATATGCTCGCAGCCCTGAGTTCCTGTCACGCGTATCCGTTGCTGGGCCTGCAATATAAAGATATCGGATGAATAGCATCTGATGATGAAAACAATTACCCAAATAAAATATATTTTACAATATATGTAAATACGTGTTCTTCCTCTTTTTGATATTAATTTCCTCGAGTTGTTGACCCCTTACGTTTAAACACTCTACCCGCTAGTCATAGCCCCCTAGCGTCGGGAGTTGGCTCGTGGCTCTTTCCCGGACACGCGTTTTGGGTGACTTGAGTTCGTCTTTCATGGAGCAAAGTTTCACAGATCAGAATTTGCTACTCGAGTACTTTTGCAACCATTTAAGAGGAAAAACCTAAAAAAAGGTACAGCTTGTACACCTAATAGGTGTAAGTGGCTGCGGCATTGGCAAAGCCAAATGAGGAAAGATTTATCAGGAAGCGACTTAGCTGTTCGGTATTTCGGAGTGGGGATGCCATCCTTGCGTTCGGGCTTTTGAGCCCCCGAGCTTGTCACTTGTTGTCCTGATAATCTTCATTTGTTGAAAGTCGAAGACGGTTGTGACCGATTGCCACAATGAAGTCGTCTGACTTGTGTTTGCGACTCCCAGCTATAGTCAGGACCGCGTCGTCGGTGCCCTCCTGATGCGCCTGGGTGCCCGATCTTCCGATAGGTTCGATTTGGCGACGTGAAGACGTTCACGTTTTGAGGCTTCCGATCAGCGATTGTCACCTCGCAACCGCTACACCCACACGTCTAGTTGTTATCAACCACGCTCTCACGTAGTCGACCTCACCACGAAGGCTTTATCCCTGCAAGCAATCGAAGAAACTCACAAGAACAAGGAAGAACGCAATCTGAATTGCAGATGAATGTTTAGCACACGAAGTTGGGGTTCTACAAACCGATCTAGACGGCGAAACTGCAATGGCAGAATAATCTAAGCAAAACCCACCTTTAAACAATGACGGCTACTGTATATATAGGAGTTGGGACATCCTAGGTTTATCCCTAGGGCGCACACCCCTTGGGCTTAGCCCACGACACAATTACAAGGTCCAAGGCCCAAAACAGACTCGGACTGGAAGAGGTACGTGTCTTGTTTCGACGATTCCAGACAGCTCAAGAGGAATTTTGACATGGGACCAAAACTATCTGAAAGTAGACTCCATAAGCTTTCCAACAAGTACTCATGGGCCCCGAGAGTCCTTCTGGATCAGCGGCTAGGTCCGTTTGAAGTTGATGCTGTCAGGAGGCCCAAATCCGAATCCAAAACGTACAGAACTTCATTGCTTGCCTTCGATGGACCGAAAGTGGCATGGTGCTGTAGAAGTAGACTTGGAAAAGGTCTTGGTTTGGTCCCCAATCAACTTCTTTGATCATCCATGTATTCGTTGCACTCCGTCTCTTTCCCTTCACCCAAGCAAGTATCTCTGCAAACGAGAACACAGAAAATTTATGGTGCAGTAACGGCTGTTCAAATATATAATACATAAATCTTATATAGAAAGCATGCACCTTTGGTTGATGAATATATAAGGTAGCTATGTTCATATCTGAGCTAGTGATGTCCTCATCATCCTGCTTCTTCTGTCAGGATGTCTTCTTGTGATCGAGGGCGTCAGCAACAGCGTCGGCCAAGTCGGTGTACTTGTTCGCCATGTCGAATAAAGCCTTGACAGAATTGGGAGGCTTCCGTGTGAACTTAGCAATGAACGAGGTGTCTTTGACTCCTTTTCGAAAGGCGGATGTGACGACCTCATCCTTGATATTCGGGATTGAATTCTTCTTCTCAGAAAACCTCTTGATGAAGTCACGAAGAGACTCGTTCTTCCTTTGATGCAACTAATATAAGTCATACTCGGAAGATGGCCTCTCGTATGATACCTGAAAGTTGGCGATGAAGCGTTCCCGAAGTTCTCCCCATGAGCCAATTGATTGCTTGGGAAGTCCTGTTAGCCATGTCCTCGCTGAGTCAGCTAAAGCGACTTGGAGGTAGTTAGCCATGACTTTGTGATTTCTCCAGCTGCTCGGATCGCAGAGTGTAGACCGTGAGCCGGACTTCGGGATTGGTCTTGCCGTCGTATTTGTCGATGCCTGTAGGCTGAAACTTGACGGCCAGTCGACCTGTTGTAGCTCCTGGGTGAAAGGCCGGTATGCTTCGTCTCATGAGGGCTCCGACTCCAAATACGGCGGCGAAACTGCTCGTGGTGGAGGCAAACGCTTGTTTGTCTTCCAGTTGGCGTTGCTCATCTTCTTCTCGTTCATCTGGCGCTGAGCGATGATGTCTTGCCGAAGGTTCCGCGCCGTAGTGGTCTCGAGTCCTTACGTCCCTACAGCTTTGACATCGACGGTTGTTGTTGGCGTTGCCGGAGTGAATGCCTAACCATGCTCCGTCTGCGGTGACCGGGGCTAGCGCTCGGCGTCAGCTTTGAGGTAGATGAAGACTGCGTGGGGATGTACCGTTGGTCGGTATGGAGGCGTATCACCCGATGATTTGGTGCTGTGAAATGCCGCATCGGTAAGCATGGCTTTTCTTGCCGATCGTCGGGGTGGCCTGTGAATCAGGCCGACTGGAGGTATCCCGTAGAGTCGCAGCGGCCCGACGATGTTCTGTTGACGCGTCATGAGACGTCATGGTTCACAGGCTTGGGTTGGAGGATTTGTTGCTGTACAGTCCGCCGGCCCGGTAGAGCGTGTGCCGCGTCTTCTTCTTCCTTTGTTGCTCTCTGCATCAAGGTGCTTTTCCTCCTCTTGCTGCTCGCCGTAAGTCGGTGTGATTCCTAGTCAGGAGTGAGCTCTTTGGAT